>JAOWBW010000436.1:154526-393821 GCA_026119855.1 Campanula takesimana | reverse complement strand
AGGTTGAAACTTTGAATGAGCTGACTTCTCTCAGACTTGAAGCGTCCCAAGAAATGAATGAGGCTCTGGAGAAGAAGTTAGACCACTAGCTGATCTAACGGTTTCATCAACTGACTACTTAGTTCAGTATGCCAACGACCTGAAAAAGCTTTCTGAGAAAATCTTAGAGAAGGTAAATGAACCGACCCATCTACGTCTCAAGTCAGCCGAATATGTTTTGAAACCGCCAGCATAGTTGAGCCTTCTGATGCTCAAACCGTTGTCCAGCCGCCGCCAGGGTTCCTGATAGAACTGATTAGAATTCTTTCTATCTTTGTAATCAGTTTTTGACTTTCATTATTTTCCTTGTAATTTGTAACTTCTAAAACCTTTGAAGGATTATAATGAAAATGAATGCATTGCATCCAATATTCCAAAACTTTGTTTATTCAAACTACTTGTTTGTGGAACAATGCATTCTAAAAAACTCATGCACTATTCATCATGAAAAAATTTCTAGTGTATGTGTTTTAAACATTCATTTTAAACATGCATATCTGATTCTCATAATCATATCTCTTATATGCATCTGAATGGAATATCTTATCTATCTGTGTTCATTTCCTTTGTCTTGATAGATTAGAAATCTATGGTATAGCATTGTGTGTGCATTGACTTGGGACATGCAGTTTCAATACATACTCATTTGAGCATGTTCTTACCAAGTACAATGTTTGCTCTATCATAGTGTGGTAATGGCATCAATCAAATAGGGGGAGATTGTTAGGATTCATTGTTAGTACACCCACCTGATTTGATTGACCCATTCCACGTGCCTTTTTATGGACTTTAGGTTTACTTGTAATGCAGTTTTACTTCAATTTTTAGACAAGTCCATTTCTAGATTTTTAGTAGTTAGGCTGAGTTATGATCAGTTTACTCTTAGCGGCTTAGTGTCCCTCAAGCCGCCATCTTCAACCGCCAGCATGGTGCCTTAAGTCCTTCATCAACCGCAGTTTGTGTCTTGATGAACCGCATCTCAAGTTCATTCATGAAACCGCACATGCTCTGGTGGAACCGCCGACCAAGATATTGAAGAAGTTATTGTTGTCATTTACTCCTTGAAGACAAACCATTCGCTTTTCAACCATAAAATGAATGACTGGTGACTTGTCCTTAAACTTCAAGTCATGGTTCAGTTATTCTGGGAATGTCGGTTTGTCTAGCTTTTTGAAAAGTTACCGTTGTACTTTTCAACAACTAAAAGGACAATGTCAGGTAGTGATCCAACAACTTCCTGCCACAAAGCAAAAGCAAAGGACGACAGTGACAGGTCAACCAATGGGATTGTGACAGCGCATTAAACCGCCATACAATGACTCACCTCATTGTCCAACGGTCACTAATGCCTTCACTATAAAAGCCTTCATTGTTCAACATTGAAGGTTGCTGAGCTTCAAAGATAATATCCCAAGTATTCAAGTTTGCTTTGAAGATTGAAAACCCAGATACTCATATCTTCTTCATCTCCTTAGCAAACCCAGAGTTCTTCATCAAAGCTTCAAGCCTTCAAATCATCACAACTCAGCCTTGCACAGAAAGTAATCATTTGCTCACCATCACTTAGATATTTTGAGCTCTTGATTTCTTCCACACTACACACCCGGAGTATATTTTCTTATAGATTATATACCTCGAAAACACAGGTTGTTATAATAGCATTGTTAGGTTAGATTGTTTATTTAGAGTTTGGATTCATTTGTAATCTTGTAAAAACTCTTCTAAATCAATACAAGTCTAGTAGCTATTAGAAAATCCTAGGCTAACCACCTAGGTAGAGGACGTAGTTCTTTCAAGAACGAACCTCTTCAAATTGTGTGTCCTGATCTTTATTTTCTGTCTTGCCATTTACATTTATGTTTATCAGCTTTATTTACTTTCATGTGAAATGACTTGATAAATGATTTGCATACTTTTGTGATACTTCAGTTGTGCCTTGTCAGTTGCATCATTCCTTTTTCAACCACTTATACCGCCCTACTCTTTATAATTCAGTTTGGACAAAACCGCAAAACTCCGCTGTGCATTTTATCTGAGCGGTTCTAGTGCTTTAAACCGCAATAGACCAAACTGATAAGTACTTGGTTGATTTTCAAGGGTATTTCGAAAAAGATTTTAAACCGCTATTCACCCCCCCCCCCTCTAGCGGTTCTATACCCTTGTTGTCCTTTGGGACCAACACATTGTCTTCAAAGTGATCACATTGCATTCTACTCTTCGATAAATGGTCACAGAGATATCAAAAAGAAATGTACCTGCTGTAGAAGAGGTTCCATACCACTAAAGATTCTCTCATCATGGCACAGTTGAAGAAGTATATAATCAAGATATCTTCTCCAGCGAATTGTACCTCCAACAATGTCTGTAACCTATAATGAAAAAGGTTTTAAAGCAACAAGTAACACAAAATTATAGCATTGTATTTGATTATTTCCAATTAAACTAGTCATTGAAGTTATTCCAATCATTTTGAACAATTTTGTTTCCCCAGCCCTTTTCATAACTAGTAGTAACTTGGGGAGATTCATGTTCAACAGAATACATCAGCTTGAGTAGGATACTTCCCGGATACTTGGAAAGATTCCCTGTAGGAAATAAGTTGTAACAAAAGTGAAATTATAGTAAAATGCAGTGAATAAGGCAAGATCTAAAGTTTCTATGAGCCTGCAAGAAAAATTAGAGACTAAGAATGGAAGTAAGAAAGGGGGAGAGAGAGAGAGAGAGAGAGAGAAACCAATCTGAGATCTCTATCCTCCAAATCACGGGTGCGAAACCCTAGTGTTCTTTCCACGTATCCCATCTCATTATCACCTGAACCCTTTCCTTTTTCATTTAAAAGATCAGCAAAAGCACCACCGAGCTCTATTCGCATCAACCTCACTGCAGACACTGTGTGAGCCGAAAAACAAAATGCATAAGACACCAACCAACCGAATCAAACTCCTTTTTACCACAAAGGTTACGTCATTCTTGCACCTTTAAGCAAATTTAACTACTCCCTCTGTTCCTCTCAAATAGTCATGTTACTCGTGTACTCAATCAAGCTTGCAATTCCAATTAAGTTCTAACATTTTCCATCATAGACGAAACAAGCATGTTGCATATTGAATCAAATACGAAAAGAGGTGTAGGTTATATATATATATATATGTGTGTGTGTGTGTGTGTGTGTGTATGTATATATATATATATATATATAGAGAGAGAGAGAGAAGTAAGGAGAAATTTCATGAATGAACATAAAAAGAGAAAATCACTGTGTAAACGAATAAAGCTTCAATTGCTTACCTGCTCTATGAGGTGAAACCTCCGCATTTAGCGTCTGGGGTTTAGGCACAGGACTCACAGAACCTACATGTGGGGCATTGTGTACATAAATCAGGATAAAACTACACACAATTTTTATTGTAATACGAATGTCTATTCCCTCAAATTCACTCCCCATGTCCCAAATATTGTCCCCATTTCCTTGTTAGTCTTCCAGATAGTCACATTTCTAGAAAACAGATAAAAATAATTTTAATGCAATTTCAGATCGTCGAATGAAACTATGTTTCTGGGATAGAGAGAGTAATAATTTATCATTAATTTAAATTTACAAAATTATCTTGCCATAATGTACAAATACACACACACACACACACACACACACACACACACACACACACACACACACATATATATATATATATATATACATGAATGTTAGAATTATTGCATTATCTATGATAATTGCATAAAATTCAACTTCTTTAATTTTTTGTTGAAAATTATAACTGAACACTTGATTTGGGACATGGGTGAATGTATAGTGCCACAACAAATACTACTACTATGGTCAATGGATAATTCACAGGCGAAATATTATCAAAACGTTCAACTAATTTTGAAATTAGACAACTGAAAGATAGAGAGAACCGAAATTACCAGTTCTGCGATTGGAAAATTTTGGGTTAGTTTCTCGATTTCGATGGGCAAACTTGTAGGGTTTAGAAGAGGAATCTTTAAATTTCTGAGCTGAGCAAAATACTTGAACGGAGAGTATTGACATTTGAAATTGATGGCTGGATTAGGGTTTCGTTAAGGCGAGGATGAAGTTTTGTGCAAACTTCAATGGCTGTTTTGATTGTTGAGCAGCTGAATTAGGGAACTTGTTGAAGATAACGGTTGAATTTATTTGGGTAAATCTTTAGGGACAACATGAACACCAAGCACTAAAATAACAAATTTTCATTAGGATAATTGAAATTTTTGTCTAGTAGACAGTATCTCTAGTCAGATACAGCTTTGTCCTAATCTAAAATAAAACTATAGCCAAAGACAAATTCTCATATACAACCGTTGCACCAGGGTGCAACGGGTCAAATCCATGGGCTGCACCCGCCAACCCGCCTGACCCGCCCAGCCCAGCCTCTTCCACCCTCTCAAATCGCGACACGTGGCAAGACTAAAAGAAAAAACTCCATTAACTTTAAAAATGCTATATCTTGATATTTATAACTCAGAAAAAAAATTTAAAAATACCGTTGTATTCGTCTCGTGAGACGAATAAAACTACATAGGTCATGATATGGTTTGATTTTTTTTAAAAAAAAAAACATATTTTTTTACACACAAAAAGTTTGAGTTGCTTGTCAGCTGAGATGTAACACTCTGTTCTAATAAAGTAACAGTTTCATATTCAAAAAGTAACACTTTTACAGTCAAATGTAACAGCAATTTTACAAGAAAAATTAATTGTTTTGATAGTTTTTGTGGTTAGAAAAAGTAATATTTGAAGTGTAACAAAGTGAATATATAATTATAAATTTTTATATAGATGAATGTAACATTTTTATTTAGTAAATTTTACTTTTCTTCTTTAAAAAAAGAGTAGAAATTCATATATATAATCGAGTTGCATTTCAATTGTTACTTTCTCAATAAAACTTGTTACATTTAAGATATAATGTTACATTTAAGAATATAAATTGTTATAATTGAGATAAAAAAAATGTTACATTTATTTTTTATAAAATGTAACATTAGTTTAGTTTGTTAATCTTATGTTAATTTTGAAAAAAAAGTGTTACATTTGAAAAACAGAGTGTTACATTCCTTTATAAAAAGTGTGACATTGGTTTAGTTATCAATCTTTATGTTATCTTTAATCTATTGCAGCAAAATTGTAGTACATTTAAAAAAAAAAGTGTTACATTTGAAAAGAAAAAAGTGTTACATTTCGTTATAATAAATGTTACTTTTGTTGGGGGAAAAAAAGTTGGGGTGACAAAAAAAAAAAAAAAAAAAAATCTCAGCAAAACAAAAAAAAAAAAAAAAAAAAAAAAAGAAAGAAAAGAGGAAGGGGCTCCTGTTGCATGGTGCAACCGTTGCACAGGAGACCCCCTCAAGCCAAGAACTATTCTAATTAACTATAAAAATACTACCCTCTAAACATAATTCTGAATGTTTAAATAAAAAATCTGAATAATTGATCCCAAACTTGATATGATCAGTATCCATATTTAGGTTGATCCGAGGTTGCAAACCGTGGTTTAAAAAATTCACGAAAGACAGGCTTCCTCAAACTAGCAACAACAATGGAGGCTTTACAATTGGTGCAACCAATATCACTCTTGTTCCTTAGCATATGCGTAAGACAGTCCCTCGCCTCTTTGTCGTCCATGCAGATGGGACATGGAGTATTGAGCCCGAGCTTCGTTTCCTTTGCCTCGTCGTCAGGAATAATTTTGTAGCAAAAGGGACATGTCGATATGGTTTCGGTTTTGGTTTCGGTTTCGCTTTCGGGTTTCTCCATCTTCTTCTTCTTCTTCTTCTTTGGAACTTGCTTTGTATCACTTGTTTAATTCAGAAACCCTAATAATTAATTAAGAGATCGTTTGTTTTGTTGAGGATGAGAAGAAAATTGATGGAGTTGACCTCTTTTTAATTTGATGTGAATTTATAGAGCACTACTTGTGGCTGATCCGAGTTTAAACAATTTCCCTATCTTATTAGGATATAAACAAGTTATTATATTTAGTATGAGATGGCGTGTGAAGATTTTGTTTTTGAATTTGTGTGTCATTGTTGTGGCATGTCTCCTTGGGTTCTTGGATGGTGAACTTGCTTGGAGTGGTGTGGATTGCAGTTACCTTCGTAAAAAAAAATATGAGGTTGAATATTTCATTTGATGATTTACGTTGGCCGATCCCGATTAACTGAAGACTAGAGATATATTGTTCTTCTTGTTATGTGTGGCTTTAAATGATTTAATGATGTTCTGTTGTTATAATAATCATGGTTTTATAATGATTGATGAAAACAATTTTAAGAAGTTAAAGAAAAGTGAGCATAAAAAATAGACTAAAAGTGGAAAAATTATCACTTTTGTGCTTCTTTTATCATATTCAAAATAAATTTCAAAGCTGCACATTTTTTCCTTCTCTTTAAGGCTTTCATTGATTTTTTTTAGCAATTTTCAGTCGAAAAGTTAACATTTTTTTTTTATTGTACATGTGATGTAGCACGGATGTTTGACAACGTCTTACATATTAATTATTTCTGTATTTTAATTAGTATTTTAGGATAATTGAAATTTTTGTCTAGTAGACAGTATCTCTGTAAGGACATGGCTTGCAACACAAGTCATTTAGACTTCCATTTATAAAATTATGATTATAATGTTAATTTATAAAGTATAGTTGATAATAAAATGTGTAGAATTCTTGGATATATAATTACCTAATTGTGATGGGCAAAGGGTAATATAATATCACTAAGCTTCTTGAAATGGTGTAGTCCCTAGGTGAAGTGACACAATGTTTCCTATTTAAAGGCCCTTCCATCAAGCCTACAAACAACTATTCATTCTTGTAATCTCTCCTAAATTCTCTTCACATTATTGAAGTACTTGAGAGATTAAGAAGTCACTATTACTTAGAAGATCTTCATTCCCTACTTCTTCTTCTTCATCTTATTTCTCCCTACATAATCCATGGATTCAACATGTATATATTTTATCGCTTCCGCTTCATCTCTTCCTCAATCCTATTCTAAAGTGAGTGTGGCATTCAGGGATTAAAATTGTTCCAACAATTGGTATCAGAGCCTGGTTCATCTTTAGTTTAAGTTTGAGTTCTTTTTTTTGGAAAGTGTATACTTTCAATTTTGATTCATTTTCCCTGTTGAATCATTAAGTTTTGATGTTGATTAGGGACTGTAATTCGTTCATAGAGCACTGATAATCATCATCTAAAATTCAGAAAAGGTTTGAAAGTTTTGTTCATTAAAAACTAAATGGTTCAAGTGTGACTATCCCTTCATAACATGATTTTATGTTTTCGTGCATACCATGTGGATCTACTCACTTGATTCCATTAATTTTAAGGCAAGATTATCCCTAAATAACATGGTTTTATGTTTTAAGTACATACCATATGGATCTACTTGCAATTCATGGCCTTTTGGGAATAAATTAAACAAATTCAGAAAGTACAGAAAATGGGGTGCTCGGCCGAGTCATTTGTTTTGCTCGGCCGAGCATATGAAAAGGCGTGAACTGCTCGGCCGAGTCTTTGGATTTGCTCGGCCGAGCACATGAACAGGCGCCAAAAATGGCATAAACCGGTCGGACCTTTGGTCGAGTTCGGTCCGGTTCTCTTAAATACCCGGTCGGGTCTTTGGTTATGCCCGGTCGGACCAAGACTTGCGCGGCCGAGCATTTGGTTTTGCACGGTCGAGCATTGTATGCCAAATAAGGCATTTATTTCTGATTAAGGTGCTCAGCCGAGCACATCATATGACTCGGCCGAGCAGCTCGGTCGAGCGTTTTGTTTAGAGCGGCCGAGCATAATGTGACAAATTGACCAAAACATTCTGATTAAGGTGCTCGGCCGAGCACTTCATAAGACTCGGCCGAGCAGTTACTGTTCACAGCTTTTGGACTTTTCTAAGTTTTACACTATTTTGTTTTTCCCTTGGAACAAAACCTACATTATTTCAAACCTAAAAAGTTATGGTTAATTATATGCTTTGACAATTTTATTCATTGTTTAAATAATATTGTCGCCTAAGTGATTTACGTTATTTAAACCCTTAAATTGTAAAGTGTTGGATGTTTAAGTTAATATGTGAATGACTTGAATTTTCCAAAGAAGATCTTGACATTTGACTAAACTTAGGCATTCATGTGGTAACAAATAAAATGAACATTAGGATATTTTCTTAGGTACTTATGTCGGCCCAAAGGAAGATTAAGTATTTATTAAAATATAAGTTCAAATTACTTGTTACCTAAGGCAATCATTTATGAGTCAACTCCCAATCCAAAGATTAGTTTTGATGTCATGTTGATTGTCTTATTGATGGATTTCGTTGATATAATTAATCATTTTTTATTTTGTAGTTTCTTATTCATGTTTTTGTTTTCATTCTTTTTTGTTCTCAAAACCCAACAGATTTACTTATTGCTTCATCCGTGATTACTGCTATGAGTACTTTACCGATGCTTAACGGGACTAATTTTAAAACTTGGAAAAATAAATTGATGATGATCTTAGGCTATATGGACATAGATCACGCATTAAGGGAACCGTTTCCTCTTCCTCTTTCTGATATAAGCACTCAAGAAGATTGCTTAAATAATGAGAAGTGGGAACGCTCCAACCGCGTGAGCCTAATGATCATGAATATAGTTGTCCCGGAGACCATTTTGGACGGTGTCACCAAGGACGTTGATGCTAAAACATTCCTTGATATGATTGAGGGATGTTTGGCATCTACCTCTTCTCATAGGACAAAGAGAAAAGGGAAGGACATTGCGGTTGCAAGTAAAAAGAAGCTTAAGGGATCATCTCATGATCATAAAGAGGAATGCTTCTTTTGCAAGGACCTCACTCACATGAAGTACGACTTCCCTAAGTATCACGCTTGGCGTGCTAAGAAAGGTATGTCATTTGGAATTATTTGTGATAAAGGCTAATTTGGTTTCATTTCCTACATATACATAGTGGTTGAATTATGTTACAACAACTCACATAATGAATGTCTATGTAGGATTGCCTGAAATACCGAAGTCCTGGAGAAGATGAAGGATTCATCTATGTGGAAGCCGGGATCCGATTGAAGTGAAAGGCATCGGGAATTTTGGTTATTGTTAAAGTGCTTAGTGTTATTTGTATAAATAATACATTTGTTGTACCGTCATTTAGACGGAATTTGATATTTATCACACTATTGAACAAAAAAGGTTATTTTGTTCATCTTTTATAAATGTGATTTTTATTTTAATTTCCAAGGTTGTTGGTACTAGTACTTTGTCAAGTGTTCTTTATTTACTTGACATTATTCAAACAATAAATGTGTCCCTTAAATAATGAAACCAAAACTAGAAAGCAAAAGTTATCAAGTAAAGTTTATATTTTATTAAAGCATAGGCATTTGGGTCATATTTCCAAGAGGAAAATTGATAAGCTTATGTTAAAGGAAAATCTTAAACAAACTTGATAATTTGGAAAATACTTTTGCATTAAATGCCTTAAAGTAAATTTACAAACATTATAGTATTCTCGAGAGCATCAAGTGTCTCAATGAACTAATGCATTCGGATATTTGTAGGCCATTAATTATTCCTTCATGGAAAAGGTCAACAATAGTTATTATGTTCAAAATGACTAACTTTTAGTTTGAATACATTATTTGCTTCATAAAATATTGAGTTTGAACGTTGTAAAAGTCTTATAAAGACAAAGTTGGAAATCAACTTTGAAGACTATTAAGAACATTAGGGTCATTCATGATGGTGTATACATCTTTGGAATGATTGTTAAAAGGAACAACGTCTAGGTCATTTTTACTCGCTATTTTGAAAGAGTGTGGGATTATCTCTCTCTACATTGAGCCGGGTACGCCTAGCATGAATATTGTAATAGAGACATATTGAAATCCTTAAGGATATGGTAATAAGTATGTTTTATACTTCTCTTACCTCACTCATTATGGGCGATACGTTAAAGCCGCAACCTTTATTCTCATTAAAGCTCCCTCTAAGGCTACTAATATAAACCCTTAATGATTTAACGACGCGTTCCTTATTCGTCCTTAAATCATATTCATTTATGGGGTTGTATAGCATAAGGATAGACTTTATAAGTCTACTAAGGGCAAGTTAGACGTAAGATTATTAGTAGTTATTCATGGGGTAAGCCGAGAGAACTAGGGGATATATAATTTTACAACCCGAAAGTTAGAATGTTTTGAAAAACGAGAAATGCTAGGTTCTTTTAAGGATGTTGAATTTAGTGGGAGAATTTGGAATAATATTTATAATTTGAAAAGGAAGAGGAATTCATTTGTATGGAATCCATTTATATACCACTTCCCATAGTTCCAATTGGATATCAAGTTTTGAACTTGACATTCAAGAAGAACATACAATTCAAAGTAAATATGATTTCCCTATAAATATTGAACAATATGGAAATGTTGATTATAAGAAGGAAATTCAACAACCTCAAAATAAGATAGAACCGGTGCCCTTTGGAAGATCCAATAGAGTAAGAAGAAAGTGCAAATCCGGATAATTATGAAGTGTATATTGCCGAGAATAAAGGACACTTATGTTTAGTGGGAGATGAGTCTCTCATTTTCCATGAAACCATTAATAGTTCTAATTCTCATATAGTAAATTAATGTCATAAATGAAGGGTTAAAATCTATAAGGATAACAACGTTTGGGATCTTGTCTCATTACCTAAAGATGTGAAACCTATTGGGATTAAATTAATCTTTATGACCAAAAGGATTCACAAGGTAATATGGAAAGATATAAAGCCCATCTAATTGTTAAAGAGTTGACTCAAAAGGAAGATATTAATTATAAAGAAAGCACTTTTCCGGTATCTTCTAAAACACTTTTAGATCATTATGGCACATATAGCATATTATGATCTTGAAGTTTATCAAATGGATATAAAGACAACTTTCCTTAATGGAGACATTGAAGAATATATGGTTGATTTGGATCAAACTAAGCAATTAGTTTGTGAATTTAAAGAAATCCATTTATGGACTCAAGCAAGTTTCTCATCAATGGTACTTAATCAAGTTATTTTTATTTGGTTTTGAAAAGAATCTTGATTAAGATTGTGTATACCATAAGTTCAGTGGGAGTAAATTTATAATTTTGGCCTTATATATGGATGATGATTTTGCTTGCTAGTAATGATATGAACCTTATTAAGGAAACTAAGAAATTTCTTATTTGAAATGAAAGATCTTGGTAAGGCATCTTTGTATTAAGAATCCAAATTCACCGTGATCACTCACGAGATGTTTTAGGATTATCACAAAAGGCCATATGAAAAGGTATTACAAAAGGTTTAGCATGCAAAAATGTAAACCACATGACACCCCTAATTTTAAAGGAGACATTCTTAGTCTCAAACAGTGTCCTAAAAGTAAATTTTGAATCCAAGTATATGGAAAATTTCCTCTTTACATCAGCAGTAGGAAGCTTAAAGTATATGTATATCTTACATTTAATGTTGAGATGCTTGGTCAATACCAAAGCAATCCGAAAAGAACATTAAATAGCAGCCAAAAGAATTATAGAAGTATTTACAAAACACTAAAGAACTACATGCCTATGTTTTGAAGTCGGATCATCTTGAGATCATTAGGTATTCCGACATTAGTTAAATATATGGCTGCATATGTTTTAATGGACTGTAATTTGTCAAAATAAGTGTCGAAAGACCAATTAAGAAATGACTATCAGGTAGCAGTTCTGTACTCTAACAAGAGTTTATGGATTTAGACATTAATTATCTTGTTATAAAGAAAAGAGTACAACATGAACGAAAGGGATACAACTTATAGAAACAAACTCTATTTAGAGGATCCATTTATGAAAGAGTTATCATCTTCAGTGTTTCACGAGCATGTTGCTCATATGGGTGTAACAACTTTTGATAACATTTAGTATAGTGGGAGTTTGTGTTGTTCTTTCATTAATTGTTCTATTATTTAAAGTTTTGATCTCATTTGGTTAAATTGGACTAGTTGGAAGAATATGTATATATTCATTATGATTCCATGCTACACATCTATACTTTTGATCTATGTCATTTAGTTAGATTTGTATATGTGATTATTGTGGGTTTAGTTGCGAATCAATTACAACGACTGCCCCTTTAGTCCTATACTTGTATGGCTAATGGACGGAATTGTTATAAATGACAATAAAGTGTGCACATTAGGGTTGTCATTTGTGTTATATTCATGATTTAAAGGAAGAACTTTGTTTTGCAACCCAAGTGGGAGATTGTAAGGACATGGCTTGCAACACAAGTCATTTAGACTTCCATTTATAAAATTATGATTATAATGTTAATTTATAAAGTATAGTTGATAATAAAATGTGTAGAATTCCTGGATATATAATTACCTAATTGTGATGGGCAAAAGGGTAATATAATATCACTAAGCTTCTTGAAAGGGTGTAGTCCCTAGGTGAAGTGACACAATGTTTCCTATTTAAAGGCCCTTCCATCAAGCCTAGAAACAACTATTCATTCTTGTTATCTCTCCTAAATTCTCTTCACATTATTGAAGTACTTGAGAGATTAAGAAGTCACTATTACTTAGAAGATCTTCATTCCCTACTTCTTCTTCTTCATCTTATTTCTCCCTACATCATCCATGGATTCAACAGGTATATATTTTATCGCTTCCGCTTCATCTCTTCATCAATCCTATTCTAAAGTGAATGTGGCATTCAGGGATTAAAATTGTTCCAACAATCTCTAGTCAGATACAACTTTGTCCTAATCTAATATAAAAATACTACCCTCTAAACATAATTCTGAATGTTTAAAAAATAAATAAATAAAAAATCTGAATAATTGATCCCAAAGTTGATATGATCAGTTTCCATCTTTAAGTTGATTCGAGGTTGCAAACCGTGGTTTAAAAAATTCACGAAAGATAGGTTTCCTCAAACTAGCAACAACAATGGAGGCTTTACAATTGGTGCAACCAATATCACTCTTATTCCTTAGCATATGCGTAAGACAGTCCCTCGCCTCTTTGTCGTCCATGCAGATGGGACATGGAGTATTGAGCCCGAGCTTCGTTTCCTTTGCCTCGTCGTCAGGAATAGTTTTGTAGCAAAAGGGACATGTCGATATGGTTTCGGTTTTGGTTTCGGTTTCGCTTCCGGGTTTCTCCATCTTCTTCTTCTTCTTCTTCTTTGGAACTTGCTTTGTATCACTTGTTTAATTCAGAAACCCTAATAATTAATTAAGAGATCGTTTGTTTTGTTGAGGATGAGAAGAAAATTGATGGAGTTGACCTCTTTTTAATTTGATGTGAATTTATAGAGCACTGCTTGTGGCTGATCCGAGTTTGAACAATTTCCCTATCTTATTAGGATATAAACAAGTTATTATATTTAGTATGAGATGGCGTGTGAAGATTTTGTTTATGAATTTGTGTGTCATTGTTGTGGCATGTCTCCTTCGGTTCTTGGATGGTGAACTTGCTTGGAGTGGTGTGGATTGCAGTTACCTTCGTAAAAAAAAACTATGAGGTTGAATATTTCATTTGATGATTTACGTTGGCCGATCCCGATTAACTGGAGACTAGAGATATATTGTAACGACCCCAAAAATCCGTTTTATTTATTTTATAATTATTTTATATTTTTGAGAATTTTAATTTAAAATTATGTGTGCATTTTATGTGTTGCATCATATTTCATAATTTGCACATCTTATATGATTATTTGTGTTAGTTAAAATGTTAGTATTAAAGGTGATTAGGGGAGTTAAGTTGTTAGTGGGAAGTTATGAGGGTTTTTAGTGGAATTAGTATTCAAGGGGTTTAAGTGTTAACAATTGAACTTGGATGACTTATTGGAGAGAAAGGGATAAAACTTGATCATTATCCCCCTAACCCTCTCCCCTCCCCCTGCGTATCCCACACCTCTCACACACACACACACACTAAATTTCATTTCCTCCATTGTTGAAGAAGAGAAGCTTAGGTAAGAGTTTGTTTTGATAATTTTCCCTATTTTAATCTATTACTCCATTTTCAAATCTAATTATATATAAATGTTCAGGGTGTTGAATAGATTCTTTCTACCGAACAATATAATTTTCTTGACTCATTTCCGAAAAATAGGTAAGTTACTAATCCCCCCTTTAAATGTTAAAATGGTCATAAGTATGCTATATATGCTTTATATGTTATAAAATAATGTTTTGGGTATACTTTTATATACTTGTAATTTTGGGACGGAGGGAGTAGTAATAACTTTTTATATACTTGTAATTTTGGGACGGAGGGAGTAGTAATAACTTTTTATATACTTGTAATTTTGAGACAGAGGGATTAGTAAAACTGGTTATAGACTTGTTATTTGTGAGAAGTGGGTATATGGGGATAGTAGTTTTGGTTTTGGGGGAGTATGAGATGATGCAACATTATATATGCTTTATATGTTATACTCCTACTCGTGGGGCGGTAAAATAATATCTTTAGTTAAATGTTAAATAAATGTATTATAAAATTATACTATTACTTATGGGACGGGGAAAGAAGTGAAAGTATCCTAAAGTAGGTATATTAGTATATTAAAAATTATAATGATACTCGTGAAGCGGAGGGAGTAGTAATAATTTGTTGCATGTGGGAAATGTTAATACAAATGGGTGTTGTAGTATTGTGAAAGTATAATAATGTTGTTGTACCTAATAAAATGGATATAAACATGTTATATATGCCTAGTAGGTTGTGAAATAATGTTTTGGGTATGTTTTAATTATACTTGTAAATTTGTGACAGAAGGAGTAGTATGGAAATGGTTCTTGTTGGGTGTTAGAATTGTTTAAAGACTGAATTTGTAGTCTTTGTATTAGTTGAAAATGTTAAGTGTTACAAGTACAAGTAATTTTGGGTTGTGAAACGAAAGGAGTGAACTTTGGTTAAGTTTTGGTCTGCCAGGTGATGTGGGCGGCCGCCCAAAAAGGGCGTGCGGCCGCACATCTATCTGAAATGTTTTACTCTTGGGACAGAGTATTTTGGGCGGCCGCACAGCCCTGTTTGGGCGACCGCCCAGTCATCTGAAAAGTTTAGAGTTTCCAAACCAAGGGATTTAAAGGTCAATCTTGGTCTAGTTTTTGGGTAGTGTCCTAAAGTACTTAGATGATTGTTGTGGATCACTAAAGTGGTAGAATTGGTTCCTTTGTGAACACAAGTGTTGTAAATGTGAGTAATGGATTAAGTGAGCATTGTTGAACATTTTGTAATGTGTTGAATGGTTCATCTTCTTGATGTGTTTGGCATGGTTCCCTACATTGGAATCATTGTCCCTGATTGTTGTTTAAGCAAGTATTTCTATATGGTGCTTGCGTGTAAAGTCCAGCTGGTACTTTTGTGTGTGTTGGGCAGTGATAGGGATTATAATGGTCTCCCGAGCCAAGTACATTATAAGGCTCCTATCATTGGTTTCCCATTTTTAACCCCCTTCATTAGGCCAAAGGTTGGGCACTTTGGGTTATGACTTTGTGTCATTTTCCCCCCGTTGTTGTTGTTGTTTGGTTCCGGAACCCGTCTCAGCTCTTCGATGCTGCTCAGTTGATGCCTCTCAGATGGCTATTGTTTGGTTTGAGAACCTTGGCTCAGTATCCACGTATGAGTGTTTATTTCCGTTTTATGTGTTGCATGATGAGTTGGTCGTTATTTCCAACCGGTATGAGACGGTTGGCGATAGGGAGCCTCTCATGTTATGTGCTATGTGTTATACGCTTATTTGTTAATATTGTTTCTTTATGATCATCATATCAGCATATAATGTAGTTGCATTTTAGTAACTTACTGAGATTTATTCTCACCCCTTATTTGTTTACCGTTTTAGATAAGAAGGAGTCCAGGGAATAGGTCACAGCACAGGGAGGACGTCGGTAAAGAGATCTTTGGTAAGACTTTTGGGAAGTGATGTGTATAAAGGATACATTATGTAAATGTAATACCTTTAGGGTAGTGTACCCCGTGACTCAGTTATTTGTATCATCTCTTTTAGTAGGTGTTCGTGTTTGTAAATTTTATAAGTAAAGTTTGTTATAGCCAAGTGGCTAAGTACTCATTTGAGAAAGTTTGTTTTGTGACTTAAAGTCATGTTTTGGTAATGTGCTGGTTGTGTGAACCTTTTTATGAAAATATATTTCGAAAAATTTTCTTAGAGTTGCTTTACGACGTCTTCCTCGCGTGTCCCGGGCGTGGGGCCAAGTAGGACCACGGGTCGGGGCGCGACATATATTGTTCTTCCTGTTATGTGTGGCTTTAAATGATTTAATGATGTTCTATTGTTATAATAATCATGGTTTTATAATGATTGATGAAAACAATTTTAAGAAGTTAAAGAAAAGTGAGCATAAAAAATAGACTAAAAGTGGAAAAATTATCACTTTTGTGCTTCTTTTATCATATTCAAAATAAATTTCAAAGCTGCACATTTTTTCCTTCTCTTTAAGGCTTTCATTGATTTATTTTAGCAATTTTCATTCGAAAAGTTAACATTTTTTTATTGTACATGTGATGTAGCACGGATGTACGACAACGTCTTACATATTAATTATTTCTGTATTTTAATTAGTATTTTAGGATAATTGAAATTTTTGTCTAGTAGACAGTATCTCTAGTCAGATACAACTTTGTCCTAATCTAATATAAAAATACTACCCTCTAAACATAATTCTGAATGTTTAAAAAATAAATAAATAAAAAATCTGAATAATTGATCCCAAAGTTGATATGATCAGTTTCCATCTTTAAGTTGATCCGAGGTTGCAAACCGTGGTTTAAAAAATTCACGAAAGACAGGTTTCCTCAAACTAGCAACAACAATGGAGGCTTTACAATTGGTGCAACCAATATCACTCTTGTTCCTTAGCATATGCGTAAGACAGTCCCTCGCCTCTTTGTCGTCCATGCAGATGGGGCATGGAGTATTGAGCCCGAGCTTCGTTTCCTTTGCCTCGTCGTCAGGAATAGTTTTGTAGCAAAAGGGACATGTCGATATGGTTTTGGTTTTGGTTTCGCTTTCGCTTTCGGGTTTCTCCATCTTCTTCTTCTTCTTTGGAACTTGCTTTGTATCACTTGTTTAATTCAGAGACCCTAATAATTAATTAAGAGATCGTTTGTTTTGTTGAGGATGAGAAGAAAATTGATGGAGTTGCCTCTTTTTAATTTGATGTGAATTTATAGAGCACTGCTTGTGGCTGATCCGAGTTTAAACAATTTCCCTATCTTATTAGGATATAAACAAGTTATTATATTTAGTATGAGATGGCGTGTGAAGATTTTGTTTTTGAATTTGTGTGTCATTGTTGTGGCATGTCTCCTTCGGTTCTTGGATGGTGAACTTGCTTGGAGTGGTGTGGATTGCAGTTACCTTCGTAAAAAAAAATATGAGGTTGAATATTTCATTTGATGATTTACGTTGGCCGATCCCGATTAACTGGAGACTAGAGATATATTGTTCTTCTTGTTATGTGTGGCTTTAAATGATTTAATGATGTTCTATTGTTATAATAATCATGGTTTTATAATGATTGATGAAAACAATTTTAAGAAGTTAAAGAAAAGTGAGCATAAAAAATAGACTAAAAGTGGAAAAATTATCACTTTTGTGCTTCTTTTATCATATTCAAAATAAATTTCAAAGCTGCACATTTTTTCCTTCTCTTTAAGGCTTTCATTGATTTTTTTAGCAATTTTCAGTCGAAAAGTTAACATTTTTTATATTGTACATGTGATGTAGCACGGATGTTTGACAACGTCTTACATATTAATTATTTCTGTATTTTAATTAGTATTTTAAGATTTAGTTTACATTAGTTTCTATTTTATTTAGTATTTTCGTCATTATTTTTTATAGGTCATTGAAATAGGGTTTTAGAGTAGGATTAGGAGTGATTTTGCTATTTTTGAGTCCTATTATGTTATCATATAGATTAGGGTTATTCCTAGAAGGTTTATGAGTGTTTTTCAAGTTTTATGGCACTATAAAATAGGCCTAATAGTGTAATCCGAAAATTAGACTTCTTTTAATAAAAATTTGGTTGCTTTGCAATTGTTGGGGTTTTACCCAGTAAGTCTTTGGCTTGCAAAATAGTCTTTTAGAAGAGTATTATAGAGGGATCTTTATGCTAGTTGTTTGAAGGATTGATTTCGATCCATCCTTGGTTTATTTCCGCTGCATTTCACATCAACATGGGACGTAAGGAAAAAATGTAATCTGTTATGAATGTATATAGTTGAGTAAGTGAGTGAAAGTAGGGTAAAAATAGAAAATAAGTATGTTGTTAGTATAGTAAGCAAGTATCATTATTTGAAAAATATTAAAAAGTTTTTAATTAAAAATTTTATAGATTAAAGTGAAACATTTTTTTGTAAATTAAAGTGAAACGAATAGAGCATCCTTTGGTGGTGAATAAAATGGTGAGTTAAGTATACCAAAACAAGTCCTATAATAATAATGAAAAGTCTCAAACCCCCTTCATTTTTCTTTATGTGCGTGAAAAATTTGCTTTTGGATGAGATTTGCTTAAAAGTTGACGAAAGTTTTGAAATCAAATCAAATGACATTAGCTAATAGTATTAGTTAATAATATTAGTTACTATATAGGGTAACTATTATAGTAACTAATATCAGCATTCAGGAAATCCGCCTTTGAAAAATATTTAGTTTTGAGAAACACACAAAACATTATTGTCCAAACCCTAAACACACTCATGAAAAATAAACACTTTTCGCGCGTGTGTTATTTTTATTTTTTTAACTTTAAATTGTTTTTTCGCAGCTTAAAGAAAAAAAGTTATATGCTTTGTTTTTTTTATTCCTAGTCAATACAATATTGAGTGTTTTTTTTTTAATTTTTATTTTATACATAACTCAATTTCTTTTTCTTTCTAAGGTCATCATGACTTCTGTTAGCTAGTACCCATGACGCCATGAGGCAATCGAGATGAAGTTTTAGCCTATAGTCTTGGGGATTCAACTCGTAAATTATGACTTGATATGCATTCAAGCTGAAAAAGTCTTGGGGTATCAACTCGTAAATTATGACTTGATATGCGTTCAAGGTGAATTTTTTTTAAAAAAGTGTTAGAAAGTTTTAACTCTTAATTAAAATTCAAAACTCACTACTAAAAAACATCATATACTCGTAATAAAATATGAATATTAATGTTATTTAAATACATTCTTTTTTGAAGAGATTGATAAAAAATAAATAGAGAGAAGGAATAGCATGTTTTTTGAATGAAGTAAAACTAATGATTGCCAAACAGACACCTTAACTGGGCATTTCCCTCCCCTTCCTCTCTTTCTCAACGAATTTTCTCTTCCGATCAATCCCCTTCATACTCGATGCAAAACCCTTTTCCTTAAACCCTAGTTAGTTACTGCAAAAAAAAAAACCCATCGTAATCTCAATGTTCCACCATTAGAGCTGTATCACTTCAAATTCCACATTATCCACTACTCATTAGCGTAATCGCACGATCACTTTCTCGTTCTTGGTCGATTCTTCCCCGGAGACGATCGACTGTCAGATTTTGGTATTTTGTTCCGGCAATGCTATCATCAGATTGATTAAATCATGAAGTTGGAAAGAAGGAGCACTTTAGAAGTGGTTAGTTTATCTTTTAACTAACTCTGATCATGATTTTCCTGTTTCTTGGTACGGCTTGATGGTTTAGGGTTTATTTTGTTATGTTATTGTTTGCTGTACTTATGCATGGATGCAAATAGTTATAAGTGATTGGATAATATATATCTAGTTGAAAGGAATTACCCTAACAGGCCGCCTATCAAGTGGACCGGGCATAATTAAGGCTGTCCCACGAATGGGTCTAGCCTGAGCCCAGCTCGTCCACCGATCTGGGATGGAGGTCAAGAAGAATCTGTTGAGAGTATTCAAAAACCAACTCGCCTGTCAAACTGTTCCAGCTCGCGTAAGGCACCGAGCTAGGGGAACCGACCTAAGGACAAGGGAAGTCACCGTCAATCAGGTTGTTGGTCCAGATCGTGACGACCAACCAGTCGAGGTTTCCAGAAGAGCCCAGTGACCGTTCCCTTCTGCTTGGGCCCGGCCCACTAAGGCTAGTTGGGCTTCAGCCCTCAACTCGAAACCCTACTATGGATAAGGATGACTTGAGTGACTTCAGACAAGGACAAAGATGACCTCATCCTACCCATAACTTGGAGAGAAGGCCTGTCTCCTATAAGAGGGGGGTCCATCATCTATTCTGCAGGTTGACTCATCTTTTTTACTCTCAACATTTTTCTTGAGCAGACTGATTTACTCTCACGCCGGAGGGTCTTCGCCGGTGCAACCCCGGCTAAGCTCACGGTGTTCATTTTGCAGGTCTTAACTAGCATTCTGGGTATCCAAACCACTGATCCGGCCTTTGATCACATTTTGTGCGTGATCAATTGGTTCCATTGCCGGGAAATTTGAAATAGCTTGTTAAGACCTAATCAATATCAGGCAGACTCCTCCCTGCTCTTTATTTCTGGTGGTTCCGACGAGCCAATGGCTGAAAATGCTGAGAACACCCATTCGGGGTACCATCACATTCCCGGAGTCTTCATCCCTCCCGGAGATTCCCAACCTTTCCAACCTTCTCTTCAGCCACCTACCGGAGTGCTGACTAGAGCTCAGGCCGCCCGCCTAGGCTCGCAAGCCGGAAATGTGCCTTCCCAGGTGAATGAAAGGAGAGACGGCGTGCCGCCGCCGATTTCTCACCCCACCAGTGAACGACTGAACATGCCCAGAAACCCTCCGTTAATCTACGCTCAACGTACCACCACCATTCCTCATGACGAAGCTGGACCCAGTGTTACGAACTTGGCCGGGGGGACGGCTGCGCAGGCGGCGGCGGTGAATTACCGTTTGGGTTTGCTGTTGCAAATTCAAGAGCTGTACGGAGCTTTGGAAGCCCTAGGCCCAGAGAGCATGGTGAATTTACCACCCTTGCCCTCTATACCACGTGTTCCTCTCCTGCCTTGTGGCAATGCCCCGCTGGCTCACAGGGATGCCAACAGGGCTCTAGATCTAGAGCAAGAAGTCTCATCTCATCGGGAGCACCGGCGTGAGGATCGGACTGGAGACATCGGAGCGGGCAACATCATGGGTCAAGAAATAGTTCCGCCCCTACCTCGCAATGACAATCTAAATCAGCCGCCGCGCCGTAATCCCTCTGCGCGTCGTTCTCAACACGGGAGTGAGGATGACCAAGAGTCAGCACGATCTGGGAATCCGAACGCCCGAGATGCCGTGATCTTGGACTTACAGAGGCGAGTACATGAGATGGAAAAAGCGAAGAAAACGACGACCAAGTTGGCAAATACCATGGCTCCGTTTGCCCAGTGGATTCTAGAGAGCCCTCCCCAGCCTACTTTGAAACTCCCATCATTAGGCAAGTATACGGGGTCTGAGGACGCCCGTGATCACATCCACACTTTTGAAGCCATCATGGCACTAGTGTCTCACGACGACGATGTGCTTTGCAAGGCAATGGTCAGCACTCTAAATGGGCCCGCGTTGGGTTGGTTCCGAGCTCTACCTCCGGGCAGCATCGATAGCTGGGACGAGCTGAGGAAAAAGTTTGTCGAAAATTTCTCTACATCGGGTGACCACAAGAAACGACCTACTGACTTGGCCAATGTGAAGCAAAAAGAGAATGAAATGAGCATGAGTTTCTATCAGAGGTTCAGAACCCTTGCTGAACAGATCGAGGGTATCACCGACGACATGGTTATGGTTTGCTTTACAGCTGGCATGAGCGACCCGAAACTCAGATTTGAATTTGATGTGATGCCTGCACGAGCGATGTGATGCCTGCTCGGAGCAGGCATTGGGTAAGAACTGCTCCGAGCAGGCATCACATCGCTCGTACCAACGAGCTCAAGCCTTGCTCTTAGCAAGCATTGGGTAAGACCTGTCTGAGCAGGCATCACATCGCTCGTACCAACGAGCTCAAGCCTTGCTCTTAGCAAGCATTGGGTAAGACCTGCTCCGAGCAGGCATCACATCGCTCGTACCAACGAGCTCAAGCCTTGCTCTTAGCAAGCATTGGGTAAGACCTGCTCCGAGCAGGCATCACATCGCTCGTACCAACGAGCTCAAGCCTTGCTGCACATGCTAGCAACTCCAGAAGGTCGTGAGCTCAAAAACCCGTGGCACTCCACCAACTTGAGAAAATACTATCACTAGCTGTCAGTTCTGTTTAGATCATTTGGAAAGGGTAGCTCTTTTCGAGCACTTTCATGTTTGCTTTTCTGTAACCAGGAAGATATTCCTTTATTAGCACTTTTAATGAAATTACCCCTTATTGAACCAGTGTGTACATCACATCGCTCGTACCAAACGAGCTCAAGCCTTGCTCTTAGCAAGCATTGGGTAAGACCTGTTCCGAGCAGGCATCACATCGCTCGTACCAAACGAGCTCAAGCCTTGCTCTTAGCAAGCATTGGGTAAGACTTGTTCCGAGCAGGCATCACATCGCTCGTACCAACGAACTCAAGCCTTGCTCTTAGCAAGCATTGGGTAAGACCTGCTCCGAGCAGGCATCACATCGCTCGTACCAACGAGCTCAAGCCTTGCTCTTAGCAAGCATTGGGTAAGACCTGTCCGAGCAGGCATCACATCGCTCGTACCAACGAGCTCAAGCCTTGCTCTTAGCAAGCATTGGGTAAGACCTGCTCCGAGCAGGCATCACATCGCTCGTACCAACGAGATCAAGCCTTGCTCTTAGCAAGCATTGGGTAAGACCTGTCCGAGCAGGCATCACATCGCTCGTACCAACGAGCTCAAGCCTTGCTCTTAGCAAGCATTGGGTAAGACCTGCTCCGAGCAGGCATCACATCGCTCGTACCAACGAGCTCAAGCCTTGCTCTTAGCAAGCATTGGGTAAGACCTGTTCCGAGCAGGCATCACATCGCTCGTACCACCGAGCTCAAGCCTTGCTCTTAGCAAGCATTGGGTAAGACCTGCTCCGAGCAGGCATCACATCGCTCGTACCAAACGAGCTCAAGCCGTGCTCTTAGCAAGCATTGGGTAAGACCTGCTCCGAGCAGGCATCACATCGCTCGTACCAACGAGCTTACCAAACTGAAACAAATCTGATGAATCCCGATCTGACCAAACAACATAGGAAAAAGTTCGTTTACTAGGGGGATCAACAGCCGACCCCATGGCTTACATGGCTAAAGCTAGTTACGAAAGAAAAAGAAAGTACAAGGAAATAAATACTAAGTGTCAGCTTGCTCGTCATCACCCCCAATCAGTTCATCAATCATAGCTTCGCTCTCTTCACGAGCTCGCTCAGCTTCCCTCCTAGCCAACACCGTGTCAACGTTCTCGGGAAGTAGCTCGGGAGCGACCCAGGGATCTTTCTTATCTGCCTCATCCTCCCCAGCTAGTTGCTCCAGCTCCTCTGAATTGAAAGGAATCATAGCGTGTGCGCGCCGAGCAAACTCGTTGAATTGAACATTTGATGAATCCACCAAATCAGCTAGCACCTCCGGGTCTTGAGGGAGCAAACCCCGACCATAGGCATCCCTCAACCCATGCCTATGACTAGTCTTCCAATAGGGGAAAGCTTTGGACATCAACGCCTCCTCATACCTCTCAGATTTTTCGTATTCATCAATAATAGCCTCTTTATTAGGCGAGGTGAATGAGGCAAGCGTCTCTTTGAGGTGAGCCAATTCTTGTTCCAAGTCGTTGGAACGAGCTTGAGCCTCCCTGGTCCGACCTATGGAAAGGCCTAACTCTGCCTGCACCTTATCAACCTTATCCTGCTCGGCCTTTAAGGCTGCCTCAACCCTTCTCGCCTCAGCCTGGCTCTCCTCCGCTAACTTTTCAGCAACGGCTGCTTTCCTTCTCTCTTCCTCTCAACCAAGGTCGACACCTTACTATTCGCTCGATCCTCCAATTCTTCCCCGGTCTGAGATAAACGCGCAGCCAAAGTAGAGAGCTACAGAAGAGAAACAACAGTAAGGAGTAAATAAAAGGCCAATCAGAAACGAATGCGTAAACATACGATGTTACCTCAGAAATAACTAGGCCCATGCGGTCGCGCAGGACAGAAGGAGAAGCTAGCTCTTCTTTCAGTCTATCCAGATGATCGAGGTCCACGGCACGACAAAGAACTGCACGACCAAGCCCCACCTTGATACCCGTACGTGCGTTCAGATTTAGGCCCCTCAACGGGGTCACACCTCCCAACTGGTTGGCAATGCTGTCAATATCCTCCTCAGTGCACGCCTTGGCGATCTCCTCCCTAATGACAAAACCTCTAGCGATTGGATTTTTTGCCAAAGGGATGTGATCGTCGGGATCTTGAGAGCGATCCCTTTTCTTGGACGACGCCGTCTCTGGGCGATCTGTGAGCTTTCTGGCGACATCGGGACGAGATTGAGCTGCAGAGGAACCTCCTGCCGTCTTCACCAACCCTCCTGACTCCCTCGTCTTCAACCCGTCATGACTAGCCAGGGGAACGTTGGCTGGCGCCTTCTTTGTAAGCTCAGCCTGACGAGTTTTAGAACGCTCTTTGGACAGCGTAGAGTTGGTACTCTTGTTCAGATTGCCGAGCTGACGAAAGGACAACTTGGTCTTTTTCTTCTGTGCATCAGCCACGAGTTGCTCTCCATGACCACTCATATCTGCACGAGAAATAAGAAAACAATTAGACTCCGATGAGATAGGACTAGGAAGTATAAGTTTAAATTTTCACCCCCGAAATGCTCGAACTTTCAACACGGTGCAGATGAACTCAAACACAAAGGGCAGTCCACCTCGAATACACAACCTTCATGCATCACCCATCCAGGATAATGACGATCTCGAACCATGGAGACAAGGGGCTCGATTCCCTCATCATAACAGCCAGCCAAACCAGCTCGCGCGAAATAACACGCCCGTTTCTCAAGCTCTTCCCAGTTCACTGCCCAATCATCTCCCTCGTAGGGACCAACCAGTTGAGTTAATGCC
Organism: Campanula takesimana; assembly: GCA_026119855.1. Taxonomy (NCBI): domain Eukaryota; kingdom Viridiplantae; phylum Streptophyta; class Magnoliopsida; order Asterales; family Campanulaceae; genus Campanula; species Campanula takesimana. The sequence goes on along the minus strand of JAOWBW010000436.1, from coordinate 368,733 downwards.
CTCTCTAAGTCATCGCTCCAGTCAGGCTCCCATACTTCCGAACCCCGACCAAGTTTTCCCTGAGAACAGTCAAACTCCCATTCGTTCTTGCTCTCCACCAATATGATATGGTTAGCAAAGGAGTTGAGCTTCCCTGGAAAGGCATGCAACAAACGAGGAGCGCTGGGGACAGCACCCAAACAGACCGTTTTATAAGGGGGATCAGCTCCCTTGCTCTTCACTCGGGATATCCTAAAGAACTTCCTGAACACACTCATACATGGTTCGAAACCAAGATGGCGACAAACCACCAAAAAACTATTTATCGACCTGATGGCATTAGCCACGAGCTGAATGGGTACCGACGCGGTTCCTGTCAAAAACTGATTAAGGAAAGGGTCCATAGGCAGCCTAAGGCCCTGCTCGAACTGACCGACATAGAAGGCCACTCGCTCTTTATCCCTTATTAGTGAATCAATGGGCACGCTCCCTTTGGGAACATAAGTTATTTTGTAGTCAGCTCGGCTTATTCTGTACTCCGAGTATACTTTATTGACTAGTTTTATTTGATACGCCGTTGGTCGGTTGTGGGGAGAAACACGCCGTAAATCACCGGGTGAAGGTTCAGCGCCCAATTGGCGAGAAGACATAGGTGTTGCTGACCGAGCAAGTTCCTTCTCTATATAGTCAAAACCCATATTCTCAATAATTCTATTGTCCGCCTCGTCCTCATCATCGACCTCCACATGCATTTGACTCTCCACATCACATCCTCCATCCTCGCTCCTTGAGACAGTATCTTCTTCGCCCTCTGAGGGCAAAGGCCTCACGCTCGTTTCCTCCACATGGCGATACGAGGAAATGGGGTCTACGTCGAGCACCATCTCGTCCGAGGCAAGCTCAAACTCATTGTCTGGATCATCAACGAGCATAAGTTGGTGCGGGGAAACAGACCCAACCTTTGTTGACGAATCCTTCTGAGACATACCTGCAAGAGTAACATGGGGGCCAGACCCCGTATCAAAAGCCGAGCTGAAGCTCGTTTGGGGCCCTGACCCCCCTACGGAACTGGCACGCGCTGAAACAAACAGGGAAGAGAATTTTCCCCCAAACGTATAATACGTTGCTAAGTGCCCAAGAAGGGTATTAAAACTCGTAAAGTGCACCATGCTAGGATCAGATCGTCATTAAAAGCGGGCAGTTTCAGATCGTCTGTAATTTGGTGGGACCCCAGAAACTTTCGAACGGCCCCTAAGCTCAACCTTTTCCAACCACTTGGCGCACTAACATACACCAACTTGGTCTGCTCATGATAACAAAACTCCGGCGGCATCTTTGAAGAAATAGCCTGTTACTTGCCGGAAACGCTTCGCTGGCACCGGAAAATTCAAATTTTCCGGCGACGCAACCCAGAAAAAGAAGAAAAACAACAAAAAAAATCCAAAAATAAACGGCGAAGTTAAGAGCACAAAGCAATTTACCTGGTTAGCAAAGGATTGAACGGTGATGAACAGTGAAAAACGTCGAAATATTTGTCGCCGGCGAAGCTTCAAAGGGTCGTCTCTCTTCTCTGAGGGGGCGCAAAGTGACGGACGGAGGGGGGAGGCAAGTGTTTTTATAGTTCTCAAAACGGGTCAAACCCGTGAACCGACCCGAACCAACTGACGACCCGTTGGATCAATCACTCAAACGTCCTTTCCAAAACGCACGCCAGCACCACTTTCCGTGCCTCGATTGCCCAAACGGCGCCGTCCCTCAGAAGACACCCCAAACGTCCCATCGTCCTTGTCACACCTAAAAGCCTGCAACCGCCAGTCTGATCATCCATTGATACGGCACCACGTGTCCTCGCGGCTACAGACCATCAGCTTTGGAAGAGCACTCTGTCAGATCGCTTCAAACGCGCACTCAAGAACTTACCTCGTTTCAACAAAAAGCAGTGAGCCGGGGGGAAATATATTGATATGTTTAGCTTCCCACGAACGACTTGAAGGAATTAATAGGCGAGGAACGTCCGTAGCACATTGGGAGATGCTTCCAGCTCTCAACTCGTTCGAGCAAGAAGCAGGGGGCCATTGAAAGGAATTACCCTAACAGGCCGCCTATCAAGTGGACCGGGCATAATTAAGGCTGTCCCACGAATGGGTCTAGCCTGAGCCCAGCTCGTCCACCGATCTGGGATGGAGGTCAAGAAGAATCTGTTGAGAGTATTCAAAAACCAACTCGCCTGTCAAACTGTTCCAGCTCGCGTAAGGCACCGAGCTAGGGGAACCGACCTAAGGACAAGGGAAGTCACCGTCAATCAGGTTGTTGGTCCAGATCGTGACGACCAACCAGTCGAGGTTTCCAGAAGAGCCCAGTGACCGTTCCCTTCTGCTTGGGCCCGGCCCACTAAGGCTAGTTGGGCTTCAGCCCTCAACTCGAAACCCTACTATGGATAAGGATGACTTGAGTGACTTCAGACAAGGACAAAGATGACCTCATCCTACCCATAACTTGGAGAGAAGGCCTGTCTCCTATAAGAGGGGGGTCCATCATCTATTCTGCAGGTTGACTCATCTTTTTTACTCTCAACATTTTTCTTGAGCAGACTGATTTACTCTCACGCCGGAGGGTCTTCGCCGGTGCAACCCCGGCTAAGCTCACGGTGTTCATTTTGCAGGTCTTAACTAGCATTCTGGGTATCCAAACCACTGATCCGGCCTTTGATCACATTTTGTGCGTGATCACTAGTGTTAATTTGGCGAAAAATGGATTTTAATCGAGTTGTTTTCACATTTCTTGTTACTTTTTAGTGGTGAATAGATGATTATTTGGCGGTGTTGGTGTTTGGAAGTCGAATTGAACATTGATATAATAATGGTTCATACACTACACTCCATTACTAATTGGTATTAAGTGGTGAAGCCCAAAACTAAGAAACCAAAAATCCATTATGAATTAGTGTGAATTTTGTAGCACTCTTTCCAAAGTGTGGGGAGAGCGTATGGGGTCCAAGAACAAGCATTGTGAGTTCCACATTGGTTTTACAGGACTCTTATATTGCATTGTACACCCTGTCCAAACCTAATCAGGTTACTGGAGCAGCAAAACAGTTGTAGGAAGACATATGAAATTTGGGATGCAAGTGATGTTGGGTTTGCAACTATTAGTAGTAGTAGAGCCGCTTCAGATGTCAGTATTAATATCATTTATCGTTTCATGCTTGGCAGTATATTCTAGAACGAGTATGCATTTCGAGACAATGTTTTTTAGTCAGTTTTCGTAGTTCTTATATCGCTCCATATTCCCATGAGAGGATGTTTAACTCATAAAATCTGGTTATCTGGTATGAAAGAAATAGGTCATATGTTTTGGATACTTTATAGTACTCCCTCCATTTCAAATTATGTTTCCACTTTTTTTTTGTCGTTACGACGAACAAACTTTGAGCAATAATTTTAGGTTAATTTAACTTTTAAAATGACAATGTAAAACTTATTATTGATAGCATGTTTGATCGTTTATCAATAACATGTTTTAGATTTTCATTAGTATAACTAAATTAACCTAATTTTTTTGCTCAAAGTTCAATCGTAGTAACGACAAAAAAAGTGGGAACGTCATTTTGGATGGAGGGAGTATGAGTTATGTTTCCTCGGCCTCGAGAGGATATGGTTGCGAGTATTGCAACCACTTCTATTGAGTTACTAGACTCGAAGAGCATAATGTATTTGATGTGCAACACACCCCCTCCATAAGCACTTGCACTCTTATCAAGAGGATAGGAAATGTTACAATTGTTTGTATGGGATACAACCGAAGCTGTATTTTTTACTGCCTGTTTCTTTGTTTCCAGTGTAGTCTATGCTACTAAATTGATGGTTGCTGCAATAAAAAAATCCAGTCATTTTTTTTGTAATGGTTTATTCACTGATATGTAAACATAAAAGCTTTCTTGGTATTTCACATTCTTACTTCAATTGTCTGCATTTGTTTAGTGTGCGATGAAATGTGATAACATACCTTTGTTTCTTTATTTCAGCCTCCCAAAATTCAATCCTTCATAAACGGGGTGATTGCTACACCACTTGAAAACATTGCGGAACCTCTGAAAAGTTTTAAGTGGGACTTTGACAAGGTGGCTTTCAGATTTCTTAGGGCCAAATGCATGGGCCAAATTTTACTGTTATACAGTTGACTGATCCTGAATTGTTGTTGCTGCAGGGTGATTTTCATCACTGGGTTGGTCTGTTTAATCATTTTGATACGTTTTTTTTGAGAAGTACATAAAATCAAGGAAGGATTTGCAAGTTGAGGATGACTTTTCGGAGTCAAATCCTCCTTTCCCAAGAGGGGCTGTTCTCAAGATTCTCCGAGTCGTGGGAATAATATTGGAGAACTGCACAAGTAAGCACTTGTATAGTTCGTATGAGGTATATGTCTCATTTTCTAAATGAATATACCCTGTGTTATGTGATAAGTCTTATTCTATTCCGTAGTCTCAGTTTGTTATGAATCACTTAAAGAAGTTTGGCAGAACCTCACAGTGGGAGATTTACACCTAGAGCCCCCCCCCCCCCACAATTTCCTATTATTGGTACAATTTTCGTTTCAATTACTTATTCTAAATCTATGCTATTGCAGCATCACATTTATTCGATGCTGACTTCGACTGATGCTGATGTGGTTGAAGCCTGCCTGTATACTTTAGCAGTATTCTCAAAGAAAACAATTGGGGGACACATTATTCCAGATGCTTCTCTTAATTCAAAAATATTTGCTCTTGCTCAAGGGTGGGGGGGGGGGGGGGGGAAAGAGGAAGGCCTTGGGTTGATTGCATGTGCTATAGAGAATGGTTCTGACCCAATTGCGCACAAGTTAGGAAGCACTCTCCATTTTGAGTTTTATGCAGCAGATGAGTCTTCAAATGAACTCTCCTCGGCCGAACAGCCAATCCAAGGTCTACAAATTATTCATTTGCCCGATATCAATACTTGCCAAGAGTCTGATCTTGAGCTTTTGTGTAAGTTAGTTAAAGAGTATAAAGTGCCCCCTACTTTAAGATTCTCTCTTTTGACAAGATTGCGCTTTGCAAGGGCTTTCAGCTCCTTAGCTTCTCGATAACAGTACACATGTATTCGTCTGTATGCATTTATAGTTCTTGTTACTTATGATTTGGTCTCTTTCTTTAACACTGAGCCCGAGTTCATCAATGAATTGGTCGAACTCTTGAGCTATGAAGATGCAATTCCTGAGAAAATACGGACCCTGTGCTTGCTATCCTTAATTGCTCTTTGTCGAGATAGGTCACGTCAGTCAACAGTGCTGACAGCTGTAACTTCTGGCGGGCACAATGGTATCCTATCTAGTATCATGCGGAAAGCCATTGATTCTGCTGTTACTAATTCAACAAAGGGGTATGCAATTTTCGCCGAGATTTTACTATCATTTGTCACTGTATTGGTCTCATCCTCATCAGGTCGTTCAGCCATACGGGAAGCAGGTTTTATGCCAACTCTTCTCCCTCTTCTTAAAAACGCGGATCCCCAGCATATGCGTTTGGTCATCAGTGCTGTACATGTCTTAGAAGCTTTTATGAGATACAGCAATCCGGCTGCTGCTTTGTTCAGAGATTTGGGGGGATTAGATGATACCATTTTCCGACTAAAGATAGAAGTTTCTCATGTTGAAAGCTCTGTTTCTAACCGTCGGCGATTATTGATGGAAACTTTACTGCGTACTATATCTCTTGGAACCTATGCCCAAGTTTATGGTTCAGAGGAGAGCCTGTTGCCGCATTGCTTATGCGTGATTTTCAGAAAATCCAAAGAGTTTGGGGGTGGGGTCTTTTCACTTGCTGTTATTGTCATGAGTGATCTTATTATTCACAAGGATCCTACCTGCTTTTCTATCTTAAATGCTGCTGGTCTTCCAGCTGCATTCTTAGATGCTATTAGGGATGGTGTTCTTTACTCCACAGAAGCTATAGCATGTATACCTAATGGCCTAAATGCATTGTGCCTTAGTAATAGTGGCCTCCAGGCTGTGAAAGATCTCAATGCTCTGAGGTGCTTTGTGAAGATATTTACTTCTAGATCGTACCTGCACGTCATTACGGGTGATACTCGAGGGTCTTTATCATTCGGTTTGAAGGAGCTAATGCGCCACGCGCCATCACTAAGGGGGCCTGGGGTGGACATGCTGATTGAGATTTTGAAGACCATTGAAAATATTGGGTCCGGCCCTGAAGCTTCTTCCGGACTAACCGATACACCAAGTTGTTCGACCCCTTCTGAGGATGGCCAATATTTCATGGTTGAAAGTTCAGAACATCTCCATGAGCAGTCTTCTGATACTTCATTGGTAAATGTCGAGTACTTTCTTCCCAAGTGTATTAGCAATATAGCCCGTTTGCTTGGAATAATTCTTCATGATACTGACACATGCCGCATATTTGTTGAAAAGAAAGGAATCGAAGCTGTTCTGCGATTATTTACTTTGCCATTGATGCCTTGTTCTGTTTCTGTCGGACAGAGCATATCTACTGCATTTAAGAATTTCTCTGCCCATCATTCTGCGTCCCTTGTTAGGGCATTGTGTTCTTTCTTGCGGGAGCATTTGACATCAACAAATGAACTTTTAGTTTCCGCTGGGGGTATGCTACTTACTCAGATCGAGGCTGTAAAACAATTGAATCTATTGAGGTCTCTTTCTTGTCTTGAAGGCATCCTGTCTCTTTCAAATTCCTTGTTAAATGGGAGTACTATGGTTGTGTCTGAATTGGTCACTTCGGATGCTAATGTCTTAAGAGAGCTTGGTATGATTTATAGGGAAATACTTTGGCAAGTTTCTTTGTGCTGTGATACTAAGGTAGACGAGAAGCGGAATGCTGAAGTAGAACTTGAAAATGCAGTTGGAATAGAGAGTGATGATGATGTGAACTTTCCTGAGGTTCTTGTATCGGATAACATCAACAAACTTGCTTCCACTTTGCGTTCTTTTTTTACTGCTCTTGTAAAAGGACTCACACCTCCCAACCATAGAAGATCTGAAGCTGCAGCATTAACTGCTTCTTCAAAGAGAATTGGAACTGCCTTGGCCAAAGTTTTCCTTGAGGCTTTTAGTTTCAAAGGGTACTCTACCTCGGCTGGGCTTGATATTTCGCTGTCAGTGAAGTGTCGATATCTTGGAAAGGTTGTGGATGACATGGCTGCACTCTTGTTTGATAGTAGGCAGCATACCAGTTATATAGTGATGATTAACAACTTCTATGTGAATGGGACGTTTAAGGAGCTACTTACTACTTTTGAAGCTACAAGTCAGTTATTGTGGACATTGTCTCACAGCTCCTGGCTACTTGACACATTGCAGAGCTATTGTTCTGTGCTCGAATATTTTGTCAGTTCATCTTTTCTCCTATCTCCAACCTCTGCGTCTCAGACCCAGATGCTTGTTCAGCCCGATGCAGTTGGTTTGTCAATTAGACTGTTTCCCTTTCCTAGTGACCCTGAAGTGTTTGTTCGTATGCTGCAGTCTCGGGTTCTGGATGTGATACTTCCTGTCTGGAATCACCCCATGTTTTCCAGCTGTAAACCAGGTTTTACCACAACCATTGTCTCACTCATTACCCATGTATACCGTGGCGTTGGAGATGCAAAGCAAAGTCGCAATGGTGTATCAGGAAGTACTAACCAAAAGTTTATGCCACCGCCAACGGATGATGAACTGGCTCGAGCACTTGCATTGTCTCAGAGAAGTTTATCAGAGGCATCGAAAGTAGAAATCACTGAAAAGTCGGCGGATGATCCAACTGAAGAGGAACAAACAACAGAACCTCCTATTGATGACATCCTCGCTTCAACAATGAAGTTGTTTCAGAGTAGTGACTCAATGGTTCCCTCGTTAACAGGTTTGCTTGTCACCCTTTGTAGTCGGAATAAAGGAGAAGATCGTCCGAAGGTGATTTCTTATCTTATTAAGCAGCTAAAGCTTTGCTCGTTGGAATTCTCAAAGGATACAAGCGCATTGTGTATGATACCACGTACTTTAGCATTACTTCTAGCTGAAGATGGAAGTACACAAGAAGTTGCTGCGCAGAACGGCATTGTCTCTGTAGCTATTGATATCTTGATGGACTTCAACGCTAAACATGAGGGAGAAAATGAGCTTCTGGTCCCAAAATGCATCACTGCTCTGCTTATGATCTTGCATAAACTGTTGGAATGCAGGCTGAGGGTTGCTTCTGATAGAAATGAAGTAACCCCAGCAAGCTACTTGCGCAACCCGTCTGCAGAACATGCTTCATTGTCAGTTCCACAGGAAGGTAATGTAGTACAAGACACTGGCAGTACACTTGATAATGTGTTCGGAAAATCTACAGGCTATTTGACTATCGAGGAAAGTGTAAGAGTCATGACTGTTGCTTGTGATCTGATAAAACTGCATGTTCCATCTATCGTCATGCATGCAGTTCTACTGTTATGTGCCCGATTGACAAAAACACACTCTTTAGCTCTTCAATTTCTTGAAAATGGAGGTATGTGTGCTCTCCTTAGTATACTGAGGGATTGCTTCTCATCCGGGTTTTACACAGTAGCTTCTGCTATCATACATCATCTCATTGAAGACCCGCAGACACTGCAAACAGCTATGGAGTTGGAGATACGACAAAGTCTAAGTGGAGCCCGTCATGTTCCTCCACGGGCTTTTCTGACATCAATGGCACCTGTTATATCTAGAGATCCTGAGGTCTTTATGAGAGCAGCAGCCGCTGTTTGTCTGTTGGAATCATCAGGAGGGAGGACTATTGTCGTTTTGTCGAAGGAAGACAAACCAAAAGCACTTGATGGCGAACTTCCAGGATCTTCTAATGAATGTGTTCGAATTCCTGAAAGTAAGCCACATAATATGCCAGTTAAGTCTGGCAAAGGTCAGAAAAGGATTCCTGCAAATTTTACTCAGGTAATTGATCAGTTGCTTGAAATTTTATTGAATTGGAAAACTGAGGAAGAGACTGCCAGAAATGTGAGTGCAATGGAGGTAGATGAACCTGCTACCAAGGTCAAGGGCAAATCAAAGATTGAGACACGTAAGATCGAGTTAGATAGTCTGTCAGAAAGATCAGCATGGGTAGTCAGGGTTACTTTTGTCTTGAAGTTACTGTGCGACATACTTCTGATGTATGTACATGCTGTTGGAATAATTCTAAAACGAGATTTGGAGTCATGTCAACTCAGGGGATCTAATCAGCTAGAATTGTCTGGTCACGGTGGGATAGTGCACCATGTTTTGCATCAGCTTCTTCCCGTACCTACTGACAGAACTTCTGGTCGAGATGAATGGAGAGGCAAGTTATCAGAGATAGCTTCCTTGTTCTTGGTGGTCTTGTGTGGACGTTCCAGTGAAGGGCGTACTCGTGTAATTAATGAACTTGTTAAAGCCTTATCTTCCATTTCGAACCTGGAGAGCAATTCATATAAGAACAGTTTATTGCCTGACAAAAAGGTACTTGCTTTTGTTGACCTGGTGTATTCGATTTTGTCCCAAAATTCGTCCTGCAGCAACTTGCTTGTTTCTGGGTGCTCGCCAGATATAGCTAAAGCTATGATAGATGGAGGAATGATCAAAAGTCTTTCCAGCATTCTTCAGGTGGTGGATTTAGACCATCCTGGTGCTATTAAAGTTGTGAATCTAATACTTAAGGCTCTGGAAAGCTTAACACGGGCAGCAAATTCCAGTGAAAAACTCTCAAAATTCAAGGCAATAAACAAGGAAAAGTCACTTGGCAGGTCTGAAGGTGAAGAAATGACAGCTTTAGTCACACAGATAGTGGAACCCAATCAGAATAATAATCATCATGAAACCACTGATGTTCAAGATGCTGAGCAACAGCCTCAAGATCCATTTCAGGATGAAGGTGATCATGCACCACCAATGACTGATGGTCGATGGACTGATGATGGTCAGCCACACGCATGTGGTCATGCTGCTGCTATTGCACAGGCAGTAGAAGAGCAGTTCATGTCTCAGTTGCGCGGTATTGCTCCAGGATCCGGACCTGCTGAAATGGAGTCTCATAATACAGGATTGCCAGAGAAACATTCGGATGCTGCCCTAACAAATGATGGTCAACAGATCGAAGTCGAACCTCAGCATGGTGAAAGTGGTTCCAATGCTGTTCGTGAGGATACTAATGTTGTGGGGGAAAGTGTTTCCTCTCAGGAACAAGTTAACCCAGCGGTGGTTATTGAGGAGCCATCATCGGGGCAAGAGACTCGTAATGCTCAAGAAGCTAGCCAAACTGATGAAACTCGTAATGCTCAAGAAGCTCCTAATGCAAATGGTTTAGATCCAACTTTCTTGGAAGCACTTCCTGAAGACATAAGGGCAGAAGTTCTAGCTTCACAAAGATCACAGTCTGCACCGCCTCCAGCTTCTGTCCCCTCTGTTGTGGAAGATATTTTCTGTTGTGGAAGATATTGATCCAGAGTTTTTAGCTGCTCTTCCTCCAGACATCCAGGCTGAAGTTCTAGCCCAACAACGTACCCAGAGTCTTGCACAGCAGGCTGAAGGTCAACCTGTTGACATGGATAATGCTTCAATCATAGCTATTTTTCCTGCTGATTTGCGTGAAGAGGTTCAACTTCCTTTTCTAATTTTTAACTAATCACTGATTAATTGTGATAAGTGCTAATTTTTTGTTCTACTCGCTTCTAGGTTCTATTGACTTCTTCAGAGGCAGTTCTTTCAGCATTGCCTTCTCCCTTACTTGCTGAAGCGCAGATGCTTAGGGATAGAGCAATGAGTCACTATCAAGCTCACAGTTTGTCTGGAGGTAGACGCAGGCCTAGTAACCGGATGAATGGTTTGGGGTTCGATAGTGGCGTTGGTTTTACGATAGGAAGAAGAGCATCTTCTGCCCTCGCGGAGAGCTTGAACTTGAAGGAAGTAGAAGGGGAACCACTTTTAGATTCCAATGCTTTGAAAGCATTGATTAGGCTCCTACGACTAGCACAGGTGCTTTCTGAACTTCAGGATATGGCTTTGGTGTTGATTATTAAACATTGATTGCTTACTTATGTTAAGCATGCACTACCTCGTTACCAGCTGAGGTATTACATTTTGGTTTGTCGCACTTGAACAAGTTTCTTTTTTTGGGCCATCCTTCTCTTAACCTATTTACCCTTGTTAACCAATTTACTACACTAATCTCCCTTTCTTTTGAATTTAAATGTTTTGAATGCAATTTTGAGATTTAAACAATTGTCTACATCTTACCTTAATTTGTGTGTGTTGGTCAAACCTGACCTCTTTAAGTGGGACAGAGGGAGTACTACTTAAGAATCATATCACAGTTATGAAGAAAAAGACTTATTTGCTGCATCATTCTGGGAAACTAAGAGAATTGCGTTTTTTGTTTCCTTCTATTGGTGTGTATTTTAACACTTTGCATTCAATTGTTTGTGCATAGATGCTTCTGCATTGAGATTCTGACAGATTCTGGAGCTTTCTTGGCTGTTAGAATCTTTAATAAAATTGATTGCATATTTCCTTCAACTGTTGCCATTTGAAGTTATGATGTATGGCTAAGATAACGACATCTTAACCTCTTATTTTAGCCTGTTGGGAAAGAGCTGCAGAGACTGCTGTTGAACTTATGTGCACACAGTTATACTAGGGCAAAAATTATTCGTCTTCTCCTCGACATGATCAAGCCTGAGACTGAAGGCTCGGTTGGTGGGTTGACAGTAGTAAATTCCCAGAGGCTCTATGGTTGTCAGTCTAATGTTGTTTATGGCCGATCTCAATTAATGGATGGTAATTTTTCTTTAGTGTAGCCTCTTTTGGCATTTTGTTTGGTCTTGACCTTTACTAGAAGTTTATTTGCTCATGATCTTTACTAGAAGTTGTTGGTTTACAGGTCTTCCTCCTCTAGTGTCTCGTCGCATCCTTGAGATTCTGGCTTATTTGGCTACAAACCACTCAGCTGTTGCCAGTATCTTATTCTACTTTGATTCTTCACTTATTCCTGAGCCTATGCACCAAAACTATTTGGAAAATAAGAAGGATAAGGGCAAAGAGAAAATTGGTGACCAAAGAGATTTACCAGTTGGAATTTCTGGAGGTGATGTTCCTATACTACTGTTCCTAAAGCTCTTGAATCAGCCACTTTTCTTACGCAGCATTGCTCATCTGGAGCAGGTATTTGTTGGTCCTTATTAATTAGCCGCTTAAAATTCGTAGCATCCTTTCACTTTACCGATTGCAGTTTCATTTTCATTGTTTAATTATGTGGTTATGGTGCAGGTCATGGGTCTGATTCAAGTAATAGTGGATACTGCAGCGTCCAAATTAGAAATTCAGTCCCATTCTGAACAGGTGGTAGCTAGTTCCCATTATCTCTCTGGCAATGAAGCTAGAACCCGTGTTCCGGAAGATTCTCCTGTTGGAGAAGAATCAATTTCAGATGATAAAAATGTCAATGAAAGGTTCTCCACGTCAGATGGTCCTAGAAGTGTCAAGATGATTGACGTCTTTTTGCAGCTCCCCCAGTCTGATTTGCATAATATGTGCAGCCTTCTTGGCCACGAGGGGTAATGATTAAGCTCTAAAGCTTGATTGAGAGTGTTGTCAAATGCTCCCTCCGTCCCAAGATTAACGTCCTCATTTCCTTTTTGGGCTGTCCAAAATAAATGTCCTCTTTCTATATTTAACACACTTATTATCCTGCTCTTCCGATTATATCGTTAGTCTCATACTCATGTCTTTGACCATTTCCTTGGTAAATGTTCCTTGGTGCATTTAACAATGATTACTGGAGTCCTATAACTTTGTGGACTTTTAAAAAGTGACAGTAAATACTCCGTTTTTAAATATGAGGAGGAAAACTAGAAATAAAAAAGTAAAAGAGAACATTTATTTTGGGATGGAAAGAGTAATATGTATCACCTTCTTTCTGCCCTCTATATAATTTTTATTTGCCATTTCAGTTACTTTCCATATGGTTTTATTCTGTGCTTTTGTTGTGTAACATTCAATGACCTGTCTCCAGGCTTTCAGACGAAGTTTACATGCTTGCTAATGAGGTGTTGAAGAAGTTGGCCTTGATTGCTGCACCGCATCGAAGATTATTTATCATGAAGCTTTCAGATTTAGCCCATAGTTTGAGCAGTTCAGCTGTCAGTGAGCTTGCCACATTGAGGAATAAGCACATGCTGGGTTTAAGTGCTGAATCAATTGCTGGTGCTTCTGTTCTTAGAGTACTTCAGACCCTCAGCTCTCTCACTACACCCAGTTCTGATGGGGATGAAGAAGAGCGTCTCACTATATGGAAGTTGAACTTTGCACTTGAGCCCTTGTGGCGAGAACTAAGCGATTGTATAAGTGCGACCGAGACACAGCTGGCACAGAGCTCCTTTTCTTCAGTAATGTCGAATGCAAATGTTGGAGAGCCTGCTCAGGGTTCTTCATCTTTATCCCCTCCTCTTCCTCCTGGAACTCAGAGGCTCTTGCCTTTCGTTGAGGCATTCTTTATGTTGTGTGAAAAACTGCAAGCCAACAATTCTCTTTTGCAGCAAGAAAATGCCTGTGCTACGGCCCGGGAAGTGAAAGAGTTCTCTGTGAGTTCTGCCCCTTCACAGGTGAAAACTAGAGTGGATTCTCAGAGGAGGGTTGACAGCTCCGTTACATTTGCTAAGTTTTTTGAGAAGCATCGTCGGCTTCTAAATGCATTTGTAAGGCAGAATTCAGGCCTTCTAGAGAAGTCACTTTCAATGATGCTTAAAGCACCACGACTAGTTGACTTTGACAACAAAAGAGCCTACTTCCGTTCAAGAATTAGTCAGCAGCATGAGCAGCATCTGTCGGGTCCACTGCGCATTAGTGTTCGCCGGGCATACGTGTTAGAAGATTCTTATAATCAGTTGCGGATGAAACCGAGTCAGGATTTGAAGGGACGTTTGAAAGTCTATTTCAAAGGTGAAGAGGGTGTTGATGATGGTGGTTTGACCAGAGAATGGTATCAGTTACTGTCAAGGGTGATATTTGACAAAGGAGCTTTGCTTTTCACAACGGGGGATAACAATTCCACCTTCCAACCAAACCCTAATTCTGTCTACCAGACTGAGCATCTTTCTTACTTTAAGTTTGTGGCCGCGTGGTAATTACAAGAATTATTTTGGTTATAAAGTTTAGATTATATGTTGTTCTCAATGAACACGAATAATGCTATGAGTACTATTCTTCTACAGGTTGCCAAAGCGCTGTTTGATGGGCAATTGTTAGATGTTTATTTCACTAGGTCCTTCTACAAACACATTCTCGGAGTGAAGGTGACTTATCATGATATGGAGGCTGTTGATCCTGACTACTACAAGAATTTGAAGTGGATGCTGGAGGTAAGTTGTCTTAGTGATACAGTCCGTACTATCCTGCATTTGTATAGACGTACGACTGACTGATTTATCCTCCTTTTTCCTAAATCAGAACGATGTAACCGATATACCTGGTCTGACATTTAGCATGGATGCGGATGAAGAAAAACATATTCTTTATGAGAAAACAGAGGTATATACATTATATCGTATGTGCAACTTTCATCAATCTATTTTACTGCTGACAAAGCAGTCCTTGGTAGTCAAATATAGCTCTAAAATATTATCTCCTCCTTTTCTTACAAACCCTCTTACTGGAATGTTATGTAAGAGTTGCATTTGCCTCCACTAATCCTTAATTTTTTTTCTTGAGAAAAGGTTACTGATTATGAGCTCAAACCTGGTGGAAGGAATATAAGGGTCACAGAAGAAACTAAACACGAGTATGTGGACCTTGTAGCTGAACATAAACTAACAGACGCAATTAGACCTCAGATTATTTCATTCTTAGATGGGTTCAATGAACTGATACCACGGGATCTCATTTCCATCTTTAATGACAAAGAGCTTGAACTACTAATTAGCGGCCTTCCAGAAATTGATTGTAAGTTGGTTTCCTTGTCACACTATCTAGTGCTTGTAGTCCTGTTTTGCATATTATCTATGGACTAAAAATACCATTTTCCTTGAAGTGGACGATCTGAAGAGCAATACGGAATATACTGGTTACACCATTGGATCTAGTATTGTTCAGTGGTTCTGGGAAGTTGTTAAAGCTTTCAACAAGGAAGATAGGGCTAGATTGCTGCAATTTGTAACTGGTACTTCAAAGGTAAGTTTATAGTGTTTGTTGTTTCATTTTTTTCCCCCTCTTATTCATTTAATGCTCTGTCACCTTTCCATTAAAATCTTTATCAAAGACCTACCCATAGGATGAATGAAGATTATTTAGAAGGAAAAAAGAAAAAGAAAAATAAATTCCTACCAAGGTTTATCTAAAATCAATTTTCTTATAGAATGTTTCTTGTTATTATTATGGTTATTAAGTTTTTAGTTTTTGTTTGTGCTGCGTGAAATATTTCAGTTTATGTGCATTCTTTTATGATAAAAGCTTCTATGGGTTAAATCAGTTCTAAGCTGCCAAACACCCTTACTTTTGGTTTATAGGTTCCGTTGGAGGGTTTTAAAGCACTGCAAGGCATTTCTGGGCCACAGAGGTTTCACATTCACAAGGCGTATGGAGCTCCCGAGCGGCTTCCATCTGCTCATACCTGGTGAGTATTTCTGAATAGATGTATTAGAAAATGCAAGTACTGTTTACTCCCTCCGCCCCATAATAAATGTCGCATTTGAAATGTCAACGTTTTTAAGAAATGTTCTTTACTTGTTTGCACATTGCATGTACAATGGTAAAATTGTACTAAGACACTTTCCTTAATTAGAAATATGACATTTATTTTGGGACGGACCAAAAAAGAAAGTGAGATATTTATTATGGGACGGCGGGAATATTTCAGAAAGGCTGTCTAGCTCTAGCTTTTAGAGAATTCCAGTGCAAGGGTTAATTATTTTCCCCTGTTCTTTCAGCTTCAACCAATTAGATCTTCCTGAATATAACTCCAAGGAACAACTTGAAGAGCGTTTACTCCTGGCCATTCATGAAGGCAGTGAAGGTTTTGGGTTTGGGTGAAATGGTATCTTTGATGATGCTTCGGCTCAACAGTTCTGCCATTGTATATGTATACATGTAAGTCTAACCTTTTCTTTTTCACTTTAGTGAGAGTTTGTGGTTTACTAGTGATGTATTGATGTTGAGCCCTTTTCATCCTGAAAAAAACATAGTGTTTTATTTTTCACACAAATTTAAAAAGATCATTAGTTAACTAGTAACCAAGTTTTTGTGAATTTCCCCTATTTGTTAGACCACTGATTTCCTCATTACTTTCTAAAAAAAGCAATCTTAGAAAATATACAAACGTATTGTAAAGACGTAAATACTCCCTCTGTCCCGAAATGATCTTCTCATTTGCCATTTTTCATTGTCCCAAAAAGTTGTTCCCATTTCTACAGTCTAGGCTTAAATGTGCATAAACAAAACATGGCTAGTGAAGGAAGTGATGATATCATTAAAAAGTTTGAATATTCAAATGCGAAGATCATTTTGGGACGGAGGGAGTATTTCTGTTGTTTTGGTATGGACAATGTAATGGCCAAATAGGGGTTGTGCCTTTGGTTTGCATACACACTTAACTTGTTTTGGTTATTTTTTTTGCAGAGAAGTGATGACTGATACCTACAAAGAAGGGTGCATATTTTTTGGGCCACACATGAAAAGATGTCTGTATAGTTGACCTCAGAATAGCTATCAACCCACAGAATACATACATGATCATTATAGAAACACACACATACACACACAGAGGTAGATAATCTGTTTAGAACATTTGTATATAAACAGTTTTAGCATTCTTTTCTTTTGGACCGACCTAATATTCTCAACTGTGTTAGCTTGCCAATGCCTTTTGGGTTATTGGTCCTTTAATATCTTTTGTATTTCGCCAATTATTTTGAGTTGCTCTTGATGTCTCGAGTATTTCATGTGTCGATTTGGCAATGTCTTAATAGCCAAGGTTAAGCGGGTGATGATTTACTGGAAAACACAAGGTATATTACTCACACCGTCCTCCTAAAATGATCATCTCATCTGTCACTTTTCATTGTTGCAAAAAGTTTTTTCAATTTTTACAATTTAAGCTTAAATGGGGATAAACAAAGCATAACTAGTGAAATATGTGTTCATATTCTTAAAAAAATTGAATAGTCAAATATTTTTAATAAGTTTAAATAGTCAAAAAAAAAGAGAAAGATATTTTAACACTGATGAGTAATAAGGGCTACTCCCATTTTGGGACCGATTTAATAGATTCCAGACGGTTTACCTACATCTTAGACATAATTGTATTGAGATTAGCATGAAAGCTGATATTTTTAGGTGTCTATGTTTTGTGGGTTTGACATTTTTCTATCATCATTTTTCATTGTAATTTATATAATAATCCTTACGATAATTGATGTGTTTTTTCATGTGTTCCCATAACTGAAAGTAAATTTTTTTTTTTTTGACGAATGTGTTTTGGAGGAAACTAGTTCTTCCATAAGTTATAAAAAGTCTTGTTTTTAACCCTTAAACCCCAAACCTAAAACCCTAAACACTAAACCTCCAAAATTTTCTCTTTTTTGACGCTTGTAAAATTTCTTTGATATTCATAATTTCATTGAACATGTGCTTATTAAAATAAAATAAATAAAAAAGTGAAAGAAATCAAGTTGTTGTGATAAACTAGCTCGTGTCTTATTTATTGTGGTTGAGCTTCTTTTATAAGATGTGATTTCTTTTAATGTTTGTGACTTTTATGACCCTCAACTTTCGATCATTTATTTATCTCTATTGTAAATATAATGATTTGAATTTATAATTTTATGTAAGAGAAGTGATACTAATAAATTAAAATAAGTACTCCATTTTTAAAAACGAAAAAAATAAGTTCTCCATTAATCTTGATTAGTAAGTTAATTCATTTCGCCTCTAAAAAAGATTGTTAAACAAAACCGATAATGATGAAAATGGTAAGGAAAAGACAGAAGAATGATGCAATCTTTTTTATTCATCCATCTCTTTTCTTCCTCCCAACCTTTCTTTCTCTCTTCGATTATCTTTTTTGCTCTCTTCGATAAACTGTTAATTATGTATTCTCTTTATTATGTTCTTTTTATATTGAATTATTATGGTTAACGCACCAGAATTAGGATTCCTCTCTTTCGTAGAAAGCCTCTGCATTTTCTCCATTGTGTTGAAAGCTTTTGTGTGATGTTTGATTTACTACTTAGTGCAATGTTGAGATGCTTGGTTGGACACTTAAAGCCAACCTAATGCTTTAATTTGTTATGTTCTGAACGCCAAAAACCTTCCGCATGGGGATTTTTCAATGGAGATTTTACTTTAATATTTTTATTGAGAATTGCATGATTACATATCATCATATATCATACTCCCTCCGTTCCAGAAAAGTTGAAACATTTACTTTGGAGTTGGGAAATTAAAGATATAATATTATATTAAGAATGAAAGGTAGAGAGGACGAGAGAGAATTAGTGGGGTGAGAAGAGAATGACTGAATGAGTGGAGAATAATGAGTGGTTGTGAGGAAGAGAGAGAATGAGTGGAAGATTATAAAAGTAATAAAAAGCTTCCATTTTATTATTGTTGCAAATTTTGTGGAATAACATAAATGGCAAAATATTGCAACTTCTTTGAAACGGAGAGAATATATGATGAATCCTAGAATGTTGTGGAACACTATTTTCTTAATATTTATTAATGTAAAATGTTATTTGCTTTAAAAAGTAAAATCAATTCATTAAAAAAATAAATTAGGAAAGTAGGATAACAAAAATGTAGTGATTGGTTCGTTACGAGTCCAGATCTCTTGTGTCCCTCCCTATGTCCCTCTAATCCTCAACCGTTTATATTGATATTATCAAAGTACGTAAACAATCTAGATTAGAGATAAGAGGGGCACGGGAACCGGGAAGGGGGAGATCCGGACTCGTTCGTTACCTACGATTTGCTTTCCCATTTCCATCCAAAAAGTTCACACACTCTCACACACACACACATTGAGAGAGACACTATTCCTCTTTCCATTCCGACAGACAATACGTCTCTCTCTCTCCTTGCGTTGCTTTGTGCTTATCTCCGCGAAGAAATATCTTCAATCAGCGAATTCATGTCGGTATGAAATCGAAATTCCCATCTGAAATATACCTCTTTCTTACAATAAAATAAAAAGGGTTATCAAATTTTGATATGTTTGTTGAATCTGATTTCATTATTAAGCGATCCCTGTCTACATCGATTTAGTATATGCGTTTGTTTCCCTTTTGATGTGTGTGTTCAATGATCGTTGTGTGTTTGTTTTTTCATTGAATTATATGCTGTGCGATGGTTGATTTCATTTATTTGTTTTTTGAGATTGCTTCGATTTGATCCTTCTTTTTTTTTTTTTTTTTTTTTTTGAGGTTTTGAACAATTGGATGCGTATGATGTTATAATAAATATTTTCCTTTTTATTTGTGGTTCTTATATAAAACCCGAAATCTTATATCTGGGAATTGCTGGCACTTTTGATTGAATTATTTGGAAAGGGTGGCTCTTTTGTTATGGCATTTTCCAAATTTGAAAGAGGGTCTTTTATTTTGGACTTAGTGTGCCCTGATTAATGAAACAAACTTAAGTTTTGATGCTCTGTTTGGGAAATGTCTCGGTTGCTTTTATTGTAGCTTTATCCATATGGAAATAGAAAACTTTTGGATGCTTAGATGGATAAAGCCAAATAACTAGCGTTTTGGGTAAATTCTATATTTTTTTAGAGGACCTGTAGAATTTTTTCATTCTCTCTCTTAAATCGGTATTTGCAAACTTCGTATGCCGGGGACAGTGAGGGGTGGCATGATCGATTTATGATGTATTCAAGGCTGAGGTGATTGAGCTCATTGAAGGGTAGAACCACGAGTAATGTCATTCTAAAGTAGGCTACTGATGTATCAAGCCTTATATACTTATAGTGCACGATTCTTTCGGAAATCTAGTTTCAAGTATCAAAGAAGATGCACATGTTTTGTATGTAAACTAAAACTGACCGGTCACCCCAACCTTCAGGTTTGAGTCGTACTTTTATGGGTTTAGTCGATGTGATTTTCCCCTTGATGTGTAGTTAACAGGTTGTTAAATTACCTTGTTATCCTTGTAGCTAAACAAGTTTGTAAAGGCTACCTGAATGCCTATGCTCTCAGAAACTGATGACTGATGTTCACTACCTAAACATTTATAACTCAACTTGTTAGGACAGATATTCTTGTGTTGAGTGACCTTTCTTTGCATTGTGGGAGAGGGAGGGGTACGAGGAATGATCATGAATGACTCATCCATGGTTCTTGTGGTTTGTTTGTGGGCCATATGGCATAATTCTTTCTTCCGTGTGAAATAAACATCATATGGGTGGTATAAATTGATCGTGCATTTCTAGTTCTATTAGATTAGATACTTTATACGACTAATTTTAATGTCATGTATGTACCATACAGATTATGATTGAACCTTTCCAAGAAATGATATTTCTATGTACCTGGACAGGATAAGGGTCGGCCATTGCCGAAGTTTGGTGAATGGGATGTCAATGATCCTGCTTCTGCTGAGGGTTTTACAGTGATTTTTAACAAGGCCAGGGATGAGAAGAAGACAGGTGGCAAGACTGATTCACCAACAAAAGTGGATCCTAATCATAAGCCTGCTGTGGATCCTGTGAGGCCTCAGACTGTAAGTGCAGTTATTATGCCAGAAATGTATCACAACGCTGGATTTATAATCGCCCCATTTTAAAACTCTTAGCTGATACCAAACATAGCCTATATCTTTATATAGTATCAGACAAGGACATAAGCAATACTCCCTCCATCATGGAACAATTGTTATACTTTCAATTTTATCTGTCCTCAGAGAAAGAGTTGCATTTTCAAAATTGACTCTTCATATCTTCAATCTTCTTGTTTCAAGTTTTTGTTTCTTTTTGAGATGTGATAACTATCTAGTGCGAGAAATGGAACATATCGTTCTGATGCAATTTCACTGAAATATAGAGTAGCGAAAGTACTATATTAGTAGTAGAAAGTTTGACTTGTCAAATGAGACTCTTTTTGGGATGGAGTAAGAAACTGTTTGAGGCAATAGAAAACCTGTTTGATAATGTTAACGGATCGTGGGAGTGATTGTATGATATGTAGAGGTTACCCTTTCTTTTGTGTGGATATGGATACAATCATCTCTAATTGTCTCTTTTGGAGCTGAAAACAATTCTATTAAACATCTGATATGAGAATAATCGTGTGACTGATTTGGTTGTTGTGCTAATCTGTATGAGATGCAGCCGATTTTATCACCTTATCATAATTAATGATTTAGTCCGCCAACTTTAGTTTACCTGCTAATTAACACGTGGATTATGTAATTGTTTTGCAGCAGAAGAAATGGTTTTGCTGCGTACAACCCCGGACAGAGTCTTGACAAGCTTATAAACCATTTGTAAGAGCTCCCATAAAGAGAATATCCCCATAATGGGAACCCCACCAAGTTTCTTTTTTAATAGGAGCAGTGAAGTCATGGATGGTTTCTTCTGCTGGATTCCATTTTGTGTGTTATAGAATTTCAATGGTGGGAAGAAAAAAAAAAAAAAAAAAAAAAGAGAAAAATGAAAAGGACAAAAGTTTAGATATGTATCTATCTATATCTACCTATACACATTTGGTGGTTTATTTTCGAAGCCTTTCTTGATTGGCTTTGTGCTACTCTTTTGCTATTTTCAAAAGAATTTCAACTGTGGTGTTGCTCATTTGTTTGTTGGTTTAGTGGAGTGGTTTTACTAAATAGTTTGTTGCAACATTTTTTTGAAGTTTTATACCCTTCCAACTCAAAACATGCTACCGATAACTGTCTGATATTGTCAGATTAGCATAATCCATACTTTTCTTTGGCTTCTGACTGCCTTCTTTTGTGGTTTTAGATCCATTTTGTCATTGGAAGTTGCATATGTTGTACTGTACAACTACGTCCCACCCGAATTATGATTTTTGGGTTGGGCACGGTGATTAAGGAAAAAGTGTTAGTGGGGTAGGTTTTTTGAGTATGAAAAGTGAAGTAGGAAAGAGAAAGTGGGGTAGAAAAATGATGAGTGGAAAGTTGTTGTGAGTGTGAATGTGTCCCATTAAATAAAACACTTCCATTTTTGGTTTGTCTTAATTCGAATGGGACATCCAAAATAGTAATTTGTCGTAATTCGAGTGGGACGGAGGGAGTATATGTTACTCCCTCTGTCCCATTTCAAATTGCACAAAACCGTAATTACTCTAGAACTAAGGAAAAATTGGAGAAAAGGTGATGTGTTGTGAGTGTAGATAGTCGGGAAGGAGAAAGAAAGTGGAGAATAGTATGTGGGTGTAGTTGATATGAGCATGACACGTGAGTCCCACTAATACAAAATTATAAAAAACTTTCTATTTTTAGATTTTGCAATTTCTATGAGACATCAAAAATGATAAATTTTGCAATTTGAAATGGACAGCTGGAGTACATGCAAAGGGGTAATGAATAATGATCAAATATTTAGGGCTACCAAGAAATCAAGCTGTATTTAATCCCCTACTGATCATATCATTTTGTTCTTAGCCAACCAAAATGTTATACATTTTGACCCTGTAAAATATAAATACTCAGCACTGGGAAATCCTACATACACGGACTGTTGTAATTGTCCGGTGGACTACGAACAAATTAAAAAAAAAAAAAAAAACCCTACTTGCACAATAAAAGGGTAAAAATAGAAGATGCCAAATTCTACGGATGATAAATATGTCTTGAAAAGCCAAATAAGCTAAACTCTGGAAGTTCCGAGCTTCCTTTCAAACAACCGACGGAGAAGGTATACTTGGAGAACACTGGCACCAATGA
Organism: Campanula takesimana; assembly: GCA_026119855.1. Lineage (NCBI taxonomy): Eukaryota > Viridiplantae > Streptophyta > Magnoliopsida > Asterales > Campanulaceae > Campanula > Campanula takesimana. The sequence continues at coordinate 345,840 of JAOWBW010000436.1, read as the reverse complement.
GAGCAGCCGATTCAAACAGAGCTTTGTGTACCGCTCTCCTACTCATTCCTTCATTCACTGCACTCCCAAAATTAAAAATAAAAATAAACACAGGAATTATGGTTCAAAATAAAGACAATAACTAGAAACTGTATGTCCATGACATAAAGGTTTGGTCCGGGAAGACGAAAGTCAAAGTTGTGATAACATACCAATTGCTTGGCGGTCAGTCTGAGCCTCTAGCCAATGCTGTTCAAACTGGATATTATACAAAGCTTCTTCCAACTTTGCTATTTGCTCCACCAGAGGCTTGAAATGCTCTGTACACGTTAATGCATGTCTCAATTAGCTAATTTAAGGGTTTTCGTGAAAAAACAACAACATGAAAAGTGAAAATAACAACATATTCACTGATAACGTAACCTATTTCACTCACAAACTCACAGGGATTTCGGGTCCCAAGAAAACAAAGAACAGTGATTACCATCTTTAGCATGTTCATCATGGAACATGTAGCCAACGTGAATATCGAAATCTACAGTTTCATGGTAAGGAGACTTGTTAGTGAAACAAAATTTGTATAGTCCTTCATGATGAGCCACAAACTCAAACTTGTCACTTGTCTTGTCACGGAAGTCGTGAATCTGATCACCGTTTGGTCCTTTCACCTGGTAATCAATAGCACGGTTGCTTGATCAGTCATTAATGAAATTATGCACAATCACTTGCAAACATATATTCTTTTTATATATGGAACGCCAAATTACGATAAGGAGCATTTGTGAAATGACAATTGAATTTGTAAAAGTAGAATTTCAATGCTATCAATCATACTCGGAGTGTTTTTATGCAGGCTCTCTAGAAACCCCATGAACAATAAGGAGTATACAAGCTGCGCAAGAAAAGCTCAAAAGCAATACCGGTGTATAATTTGTTTGGTTTTACTCCCATATATGTACACAAACACCGTATATGTACTTATTTCTCTGGCTCCCTCCGTTATGGAATTGTAGAACCATCAACGAAGAAAAACAACATATTGTGTCAATAAGTTTCATCCCCAGCATGGATTGTAAGGTTTGAGGCCAAAAGAATTCTGACTTAACAACTTAAAATGGTAATCACGTTGGATTTTAATAGACGTAAACTTGTCATTGGTTGCTGTATTCAAGCCTCAATAAGCCATTAAAAGGTTGACCCACACACTCAAACGGTGTAGGGTGGTGTACTCTCTCCGTCCCAGAAAAGAATCACACTTTTTACTTTCACGAGTCCCAACTAAAAGAAGAAATAAAGTTAGTGCAATTTCATGAAGGTAAAGCAAGTAAAGATACGAATAGTTTTTTATTTGGAACAAAGAGAATAGTAAGTGAGACAAATTTAGGCTACGAGTTTCACACGAACACAGTGAAACCCCACTAGTAAATTATGCCTTTGGTAAGCCTCCTCGTCTGATTGCCATCTATAAAGACATTAAATTCTTAAAGTCAAAGTTCTCTCAAATTTCCATCAAATCTAGGAATGGTACCTTTTCCCCAAGAAAACACATCTTTTTCTCCCCTCCTAAATTACGCTTAAAAGCCTTCCAAGCACACGTATAACTTGCTCCATTTATTCCAAATAACCCATGAACCATCCAAAAAAAGCACACGAGGGACTAAAGCTATCTTGCGCACATTAAGCTGAACAGAATTGGGTAAGAAGAATCTGTATCCAATTTGATGCTTAAATATGTATAGAATTGGTATATAGTAGGGCTCGTCTGGTACACAGTTTTACAAACGGAGAGTTCTACAAACGGAGCAGATTGTGAAACGGGGCTTTCTCAAACGAAACATATTTTCTGTAAATGTGTTTGGTACATCATTTTGGAACGCTAATTTAAATCTTATATGTTTATTGATATTGACATTTTTACCCACATTGTTAAACAAACTGACGCTATAGATTAAAAATATATACTAATGTTTAATGAAATTTGAAAAGTGATCGACAATAAGATAATGCTTTTGCCTGTTCACAGTTGCTAAACCTTTGTGATAAAGATGAATAAAGTAAAAGAAAACCCAAATTTTCCCCATCCTCTCATGACTCATCTCCTCCTTCTCTCTCTTTTTACAGCAACTCTTTCCACATCCCACCGACCCTTCCCCCTCACCCCCACCCTCACCCTTCTATCAGTCTCCTCTTCTTCCTTCCATTTTCAGTGTAATGATTTCCAATTTTTTCCTTTACGTTCATATATTGGATTATCAGGTATGTTATTTAATCTTAGTGTTTATCTTCCAATTTATTCCCCCGTTGCTCAAACATTTGTTCTCTTTATATAAACTCATGTAACCCACCTTCTTCAATCACAGATTTGAAAACCAAGGCCTTTTTCTTCATCTCGTTCTCTCTAAGATCCAAAATTTCACATCTGAAGCTTATTCTCTTTTGAAATTAAATGGTTATTTTGGTCCTAAACATTTGTATGCTCCGTTCCATTGGTGCCGTTTATGTCAACCCTACCTTTTGTAGCATTCAAAACGGAGTCTCCGTTCTTGAACGTAGAGGAGCCGGAACGTCGTATTGATACGCATAAATGGACTAAACTCCCCATTTCGGATTCCGTTTGAGAACATAACGGGATACCAGACAAGGCCTTAGTTTCAACCGAAACTTTGGAATTCAATTAACTTCAGCAGAGTACCATAACATATCGCTCATCTTTGTCTTGTAGCCCAAGGTATCAATGAGATGAATCATATAAACGTAGCTCAAGAAACTTGAGGAGACTTTTATCAACTAAGACCATAGTTATTAAAGGCCCAAGGCGCACCAAGGCGCAAAAGGTGTGCCCGGAGCCTAGGCGCGCTTTTGATAACTATGGTGCGTCCCATAGTTATTAAAAGCCCAAAGCGCACCAAGGCGCAAAAGGTGTGCCCGGAGCCTAGGCGCACCTAGGCGCGCTTTTGATAACTATGACTAAGACATCTTAAGACAGTGGCAGATCAAGAACATTATTTGTAGGGCTGGCAATACCAATTATAATTGGTACGTGAAAATTGGTATACCAAAATGTTGGTACGGTAGTACCGTACCAGTTTTGTATAATTGGTTGGTACACGGTACATAGATTTAATGTTGGTTGGTACACCGACCAACATTATTTGTACTGTTATTTGTGCACCCACTTACAAAACTTATTTGAGTGGGTGCACAAAGAACACTATCAAGCTTCAAAATGTAAAATGTGAAGAAAAAATGCTTGTAATGGGACTTGAACTCACAACCTCTAAATACAATAGCTTAACACTTGACCACTAAACTAGACACACCATTTTATTCAATGGGTGCACTTGCCTCCATACATGTCAACATAGACCCCCCCCCCCTTTGTCTCTAGGGAGTGTTCTCTAGTTGACTTATGCGTTTAGCACGAAAGAAACTATATGAGCCATAAAACTAAAAAACAACCAAGTAATTCCTATCAAAAAACTAAACTGCAAACTATATTTCAATAACTCTAGAGCTTGCTACACCCCATTCAGTTCTCTCCGGAGCGAGAGTATCAATTACTACATACTCGTTTGTCTCCCTGTTAACTTCCCAAGTAATTCTTAGTTCTGCTAGTTTCTAACACCTTCCCCCCCACACACACAAAGACCTCAACCACAATATTTCATGTGTAAAAATGGCACTGACAAGTCTAATTTGCGTGTGTCCAAACTGTGTCAAAGGCTACTTTATCGATCTAACCAACAAAATGCAAACAAAGTTACTACTAATGTACTTTTAGCTAAACAACTAATCTACCAAAAAGTTTGTCCCATTTCCTCATCTAAAAGTACACCATCAAATTACTATTTCCTACCTTTAATGTTTTAAATTCTAACTATCAATCAATAACAAGATTTAAATTATCAATAACCACTCATAAATTTGCAAATAACTAGTTATAAATGTTTGGTCAGTATATAACAAAAATAGTGAAAATTGAATAATCTTAAAGGAAGGGAGGGGTAATTAATTAAAAAAACAGGGGAAAGAAAGACGTCGTACCACAAGATCTACGCCGTCTTCGGTGTAATGCCAAGCTCCCTCAGCCTTAATGACAACAAAAGACAATCGAACGGTGGCTCCGTACTCTGCCTTGTGCGATAAACACTCTTCTCTATCAATCACAAATCTGATCCCAAACGCGCCACCCAATCCCGACAGCATCACCACCAACGCCGTCATCACGGCCAATTCCGCCGTTGACATTATCTTCTGAAATCCCAAAATTCAATTTCAAAATTTTGGAATAAACAACAAACCAAAACCACAAAATCAATCGAAATTCAGAGTCAAATGAAACAGGCGAAGATCGAATTATTTACCTTGTCTGAAGCTCGAATTCAGGGAGGACAATAATTTGATTTGAAAGATGGGCGTAGGTGAGTTTGATTTGAGCCGACGTTGTCGATCGAAACAAAAGTGGGTTTCGTCAAAGGTTTGACACTTACCACGAACTCAAAGCCAGTTCGCCAACTGTGACGTGGGTTGTACTTTTGCTCTTTTCCTGTGGCCTGTTTTTGGGCCTTGGTTATATATGGGCTTTCCCCCACCAGCCCTGGATGTTGCAGCCCGCGTGGCCCACATACTTAAAATTAAGTCCTTATTTGATTTTTTTTTATATATAAAAAAATCCAAAATTAAGTTCTTATTACTAACAAAAAATAAGTTTTACTCTTCCGTTTCAAAAATAATTTTAATTTTTGTAAAATATATTTTTAATTAATAAATAAATTTTAAAAAAAAATCTTATAACCCTTTGTGTTACGTTTTTTTGTATCCCTCCCCCCCCCTCCGTTTTTATGTACTGCGGGGAGAAAAGATAGCAAAAGCTACTCAACCTATTAGATCCGCACCTATTTACGCTTCAACGTGGGTGCCACTCATGATCAAGCGGTTTTATTTGGAATTGACTGTGTATCATCTTTTATATCACTCATGATCAAGCATCTCTGTTAAGGATGATATTATGATGAAGACATTCAAACATATGAAATCATAAAATCTGTGATACACAAAATTGTATAAAACTCATGAAATTTTCATCTCTAACAAATAATTTGACACTTTAATAAACATGTTAAAAGTGTCTGATTAAATGTTAAAAATGTCAACTTTCATTAAAAAAATGGAAATCATAAATTATGGCACTTTTAACTTTCAAACTGACACTGGCAATTTAACATTTTAAAAGTAAATAGATAAGAGTTTTTTATTAAAAAAAAAAAAACCACAACAACAACAACAAATAAAATAAAAGTAAATAGATAATTTGGTTCTCATCCCATTTGTTTCTAGTGGAAGAAAAAAAAAAAAAAAAAAAAACAAACAAAACAAAACAAAAAAAAACACACCTAATGTCTACATACAAAAATATTGCTTAAACCAAGCACCAAATTTAATCTAAGACAGGAAAGAAAAACAGGTACACACAAAGAATGCCACAAAAACAGATTTTAAGGTAACATATATGGGCATCTTGCCCTTATCTTTCCTAAACAAAACAGCATTGTACAAAGGCAAGTTGATAGCAACCATAAACCCACACAACAACATTTGAACAGCCATTGAATCGTTGACTTTGACCCCAGTCAACGCAACCTTCAAAGTCCACCCCACCAAGCAAAACAGATTGACCATGGCAATTGTGGTCAAGATGGTAAACATGGGAGAAGAAGTGGCTCCAAACTCCATCATCTCCTTCTCGTATCTTTGCGAAACATCTTCATCAGCTACCTTAGCGCTTACAACAAATGACATGTCTGAGATTCCTGTCAGACGTGTGATTGTATCGGTTAATGCAAAAAGGTACGAGGATGTTCTCTTGTACAGCCACATTCTTTGCTCGTTCCACCACCCCAAGATGGTTCCTCCCGACCACAGAAATTCCACCAAAGTATACGCGATCTGGGAAACTATTATGTATGCAAAGGGAAGAAACCATACGCTCGAGACCTGAATTTACAAACAAAATAAGTTAAAATAACATTATAACCGGTGTCAGATCCAATACCTTTTTAAGTGAGTGCACAAATTACACTATAAAGCTTTCAAAATGTAAATCGTGAAGAAATAACGCTTGTTGTGGAACTCGAGCCCACTACAGCAGGGTTAGAAACTGTAGTTGTTTACCACTAAACTAGACAAACTATTTGATAAAGTGGGTGCACTTGCACCCATATAATAGCATAGGTCGCCTACAAACAAGAGAATCATAAATATACCTGAGGAAACAAGGAGATGCCGCTGAGGAGATAAAGCGAAGGGAAAATGGCGTAAAAGAGTGTAGGCAAGGAATTAGGAGACCAAAGGCAATAGATCAAGTAGCCCATTTGGAGTCCAGGGTTAATCTTTCCAGTTGCATACCAAGCCGGGCTGTATTTCGACAGCAAGATTTGTAAGTCGCCCTCGGACCATCTCTTATGTTGGACCAGAGCCTGGTCCAAGGTTGTTGCAGCCACACCTAGGAACGCTTTCCTCTCTGGGTTGCAATAAACTGATTTCCACCCGTTAGATTGAATCGATAGACCCGTTATCACGTCTTCAACCGGACACCCATATTTCAATCCCATCTGCATTTAAGTCAAACCCTTCGACATAAGTCAACTATACTCGTTCTGTATTTAACTAACTATGGAAAGTACAAGCTCACCTCCTTGCCCCATTGGGTATTGTTTTCAAAGGTACAACTTGCTAGACCCTTTAATCTCTCTTCCAATTCTTGTAGACCTTCGCGTGTATTTCTATGATCATTCTCCATCTTCCATTCATTTCTATGTTCCTTACTGAACTTTTCGCCTAACAGAGTTTTTCGCCTGTGAAAGCAGCCAGTTCCGATGTATAAAGGGCCTCCAAAGCCATCCAATCCATGGAAATCCACCTTCAATATATACATATATATATATATATATATATATATATATATAAATCATTTATTCGGATTTTGGAAGATAAAATCTTAAATAAGACCGTTGATTGGATATATGTGAATTTACCTGGCTGATCGCCAATAATGCATTACCATAAACATCATTCTTCGTCATGTTAACGAAATTCTGAGGGAACTGCACATAAGCAATCTCGTGACCCTCTTCTTCGTCCATGAATAAGCAAAGCGCGTCTCTCACAGAAACACAACTATTTGAGTACATATCACAGTCTACGTTGAGGATTATTTGTCCGTTGGTAATCATTGATGATACCCGTATCTGTATTTCGACAAAAAGTTAGAAAACCTCCAATGTCTCACAAGTCTTAAAAGACCCTCTTTTGATGTCAAATCTTGATATGAAGATTATCAACTTGACTTGATTGAGATCAATCTAATGAATTCACGAGATGGAGATAGAATTTTGTCATAAACCCTAAACCCTAAACCAGTTCAAGTATTACCAGTGCATTCATGGCTCCAGCTTTAAAGTTATGGAAGTGTTGTGGGCGCTTTTCTCGAGCCAAGTATACTAGGGTTGGCAGAGCATGTCCATCAACATCCGTAGCTTCTGCATCTTTCCCATCAATCAGAATCTGCAAGAAAATGTACGAATTCAGATTTTCAATCACTAAACAAAATTCGAGCTTTATCATAAAAATCAAATTTGATAAAATATTACTTGAATGATGGCATCATGGTCACGTGGAGATGTGAAGGAATCCCATTTAGCAAACCCCTCGTGTTCTAAGCGAATTTCATCAGAAATTCTCCCAAGTTTTGCAACACCTTCAATTCGCCCCTCCATTTGATCATACAATCTCTGCACCAATCAACGTAAAAACCCCATGCTTATTTTTTATCAACAAAACTCAGAAATATGAATGAAAACGCGAAAAATATAACTTAAAACTACCTTGATCGAGGTAAAGTCTTTAGCATGATTTGGATCAGACGGCTGGGAAACAGAGCTAAAATAAGCAGCAGGGGACCTGGGCTCAACTTTGTAGGTCTTGCAATAAGGAATCCAACGCTTAGAGAAGAGAGAAGCTTCGGTCATGGCGTAGAAGGTAAGGTCGGACCCACCATCATCGGAGAGGTAAACAGCAAGCTTTTCCGGCGGGTAGTCATAGGCCATTACTGATAAAACAGTGTTGATGGCCAATATTGGTGGCTCAATTTTAGGGTCTGCTGTGCACACGAATATATCCACCCGGGGCAAATCTTTCTCGTACCTGTGTGTTAATAAAAATGTAACCTAGTTTAGTTACGTACCTACCCATCACACTGTCTGTCTCAGTTTCTGGTAAAGCTTGGGTGCAGAGTTGGGATTCACATTTCAGACTCAGTGAGTCTTGAATCAGAGTACTTCCTCCGTCCCAAAATAATCTTTACATTTGACTATTCAAACTTTATAAGGACATGAACACATACTTCACAATACTTATCTTATTTCTAAATCTCACAATACTCACAACAACTATCTACGGCTACGTATCTCATTTTCACTCTTTTTACCACTCACAATACGTATCTTATTTCTTAATCTCCGCACGTTCAATTTTAATAACCAAAAGTTTGGGACGGAGCGAGTGCTATAAACGTAGGAGTTAAAATGAGAGGAATATAGTGATAACCTTTGGGAGAGTCGGTCTTTGAAGGTATGACGGTAGATAAGATTCCAGCGAACCGCCTGAGTAAGCACCCAATACAGACCGAACCATACCTCCGCCGCCAACAACCCAGTCAAAACCATCCTCCGGCCGCCGCCTGAAGTTTCCCAGTACAACTCCTTTATTCTGTAAACCCATATCAATACTATGCTCGCCGCCACCGTCACCGCAAATGCCCTGTATATTATCCTCCCTCTGCTTCCCTTTGTCTCAAACAATCTTTCTCCCATCTCTTCTCTCTCCCTCTTTCTCTCTCTACATTCCTCCCTATAACTTGGTCTTATATTATATGTATACATAGGAGTATACTATATTATTGCACAGGAAATTCAACGTCTAATAATGCAACATGATTTGTTTATTCCAACTAGTCGATTTCCAGCCGCGAATGAATGAAAAAGATGGTGCCGTTGTTTATTTTCATTCTATTACTTTGAATTTTGAAGTCAAAATACTCATGCTCAAGTTCCTACCACAACCAAATTATCTACTACTCCCTTTGTCCCTAAAATGATTTAGGGGTCAATTTTCAAGAAATCTTTGCCTCAAAATGAGTGTTTTTTTTAGCATTACTTTATCCCTAAATGTTTTTTTTTCGGAATTTTTTTCACCGGGTTCTTTATACGTGCAAAACTAAATGTTTGGAAAGAAGATTACAAGATTATATATGAATTTTTGTCACCAAAGTGTACAAATAGCTGACATTTTCAGATGTCCCTTAAAATAAAATTTGAACACTTATTTAGGGACAGAAGTAGTACTATTCCTAAACGAAGCAATAAACATTACAGTAATTTTTATTTACCTCACGAAAAGTACACAAAATATTGGGTAAAACGCGTTTTACGCAAGTCCCAGGAAAAATGTGTTTTCGGTGGCATTTTTTAAAATATGTGGAACTTCTTTAAAAAAAACGCGCGGTGGCGTTTTTGTAAATAATCGAAACTTTTTATCGGTTCTGGATATCAATAACAAGCCTTCTGGATACGAAAAGTACAAATAGATAATATAGTGTTCTGGATATATTTTATGAAGCATCTCCAGTGAGAAAAAGAAAACTGAAAATAACCTTTGACACTGATATCCAGAACATTTGAGACTGATAGCCAGAACCTTTGAAAGTGATAATCAAAAAGTTTTTCCTGAGAAAAAAATTGAATAGTAGTTGATGTGTTAATATATAGTCAGTGAGTGATAGTGTTTAGGATGATCAATTGATGTGTTATGAAAGTCCAACGAGTGTGTTGAGAAGCGTCAGATGATTATGAAAAACACGTTTTTTCTAATCACTAGGAAAAACGCATTTTACAGAAGCCTAAAAAGTGTCATGATGTTAAAAATAAAAATAAAAAAGAGGATATATATATATAGTTAAAATGTTTTTTCAAAATGCATTAATGAAATGCTCTAGAGTCTGGAGTATTAGTACATACTGCCTTGAAAACGATGTTTAAGAAAATAATGTTGAAAAACACCTATAGGACCAAAGGCCTCTTGGCCAAGCGGTATGTGTGAGTGGGTAAAAGGCCTTCCTTAGGGGAGGTCCTGGGTTCGACTCCCCTTGGGGAGGTGTGGAGAACCCTTATTTTCAGGTGCAAGTCGGGTGAAACTCCTAGAGGAAGTGTATCAGTTGCTGATCTCTAATAGACTCTCGTAGGGATTCTGTAATAGAATAGGAATCTATGTAATAGACTAGGCAATTGATCAATACACCATGATGGAAATTCTCTGGTCTGATACCAAACTTTAAAAAAAAACACCTATAGGAGGACTATTTAAAAATACAAAAAGGTCAACAATTTTTGTACTTTCTTATTTTAATCAAGGAAAAAAAATATACGCATTTATAAGAAAAATTAAATTGATGGAAAGTGACAGAAGGAGGGAGAAAGATATTTTAATACACCAAACAAGTCTGGCAGTCTGCGGATATAAAATTGATTTTAATATAGAAATTGGATGCTCGACTTGAGCGAGGCAACTACTACAACCAAAGACTTTTATTTTATTTTCAAGGAACAACCAAAGACTTTCAGTCCTGCAAAACTCTATTATTATTCCCCATCACATGTTTATCGAATCAAGAGGTTACCTCTTATCCTATGAAATTACTCTTACTGTCCGGAAAAATTTATCTCATTTAAAATTTTATGATCAAACACACCATAACTTTGACTATATTATAGTGTCACTCTAATGATCACAATAACATTCTGAAAATTGTTATATTGATAAATCACTATATGATTTATCAGTTACAATTTTTACAATTTCACTATGATGATTTAATCAACATCAATGTTTGGTCAAAGTTCATTTGTGTTGACCATAAAAAGAAGAAGACAAAGACTCATGTGAGAACATGAGAACCCGTCTCATGGATGAGACAGGTCCTTTTTTGACCCATGACCCGGCCCATTGAACCAGCTCCATGACCCAGGGGCGACCCTGCCACGTGGCAGCCTCTCATAGGCCAACAAAAAAAAATGGGTTTTTTTCGGTTTGTCAAAAGTAATAGTTACTATAATTTAATGTAATGACTGTATACATATAAAGTAACAGTTTGTATAAATAAAAATAATACATATATACAGAAAAATAACAGTGTTTTTTTCTATGTTTTCTTCGTTTGTCAAAAGTAATTTATTACAACTAAAATGTAACGAACGTGTTACTTATATGTAATAATGTTTATACATAATTGTAACACATATGTATAAAAAAAAGTAATAATTCAACAATTTACATTTTTAGAGCTAAAAACACTTGATTAGTGTTTCATATAAAAGTATTACATTATCTTTAGAAATATGTTATAATTTCTTTTATTAAAGTGTTACATTTACTTGTACAAACAATTACATTCATATATATGAGTTGTTACTTTTCAAATGTTACTTTCTTTCAAAAAATTAAATCAAAATACACAATATTTTACATTTTTGCAAAAGCACTATTACATTTTAGTATAAATGATAATTACATTTAGATATTGTTTGGGTTACATGTAATTATAGTTAGTATTACATTTGAAAAAATTGGTAAAACGAGCTTTTGTTTTTGTTAAACAGGTGTTACGTTTACTTATGAACAATGTTACTTTATATGTATACAGTCATTACATTAAGTTATGGTAACTATTACTTTTGGTAAACGACGGAAAAGCCGAAAAAATAATATATATATAAAAAAAAACTATGAGAGGCTGCCACGTGGCGGGTTAGGCCCATGGGTCATGGGTCGACCCGTCTCATAGATGAGACAGATCCCCTTGTTCTCATGGGAGACCACCTCAAAGTCAAATATGACAAATTCTAGGACAGATGGAGTATTAGTACGGTAGTACCTCCATCCCAAAATAAATGACCAAAACAAATTTAAATTTGTTGTTTGAACAATTATTTTGGGACGGAGGTGGTACATTATCTTCGAACAGATTTACACTCCAAGTGCCATCCATTTGAGAGACATGGATTGATTTGCTATTTATAGATCACCGCCGCGCAAATTGCTTAAAATAGAAAACTACAAAACTGAGACGTATTTGCGCAAGTAGCTATCAGGTGGTGATGCGCAGCGGATGAATGCGTCCAGTTTATCGGTGAAAGACAATGTGAAAACTTACCTGCATTAACATATGAACAAAATGGATTAGCCAATTTAATGTTGATATTGTGTTATAATTCCACGACAAGTAATAGGGAGTTTCTTTTGTCTGAATCATCGAGCATATTTAATTGTACATATTAGAAGTTTTGCTAACAAAACACGCGCATTATCCGGTGCTGAAAAAAAGGCGGGGGGATCATCTTAGTATGTTGAAATAATAAAAAGGGCAAGCTCAAGAATGGACTCGGTATCTCAGTATAAAAAGGTTTCTCGGAGGAGCAGTAGAAATGATTGACGAAGTATATGAAATAAAATGGAGAAAAGGGTGGTGGAGGATCAATTTAACTGATCACTTCAAACCCGTAACCTTACACAAGAAAAAATAAATCTCTGACATCTATGTAAACAATTCAGAGAGAAGAATTATCAATATGTCAGGAGAACAAATCATCGCATTCATTTCCATCTGGCATGCTGCTGCATATTAAGGTCCATGAATAACTGGATAATTGATGCATTTTCAGGAAAACATGTATGGCAATGCATTGATTCTCACTGTTAAGTGTACAAAAACGATTATAACCATCACTAAAAAGATCTGTAAGAAATGGGGTTGACAAGAAACGTCCATACGCAGGTTATTTTTAGGAATTATGCTCGGGCATGATGGTGGTGGTGTGGGAGGGAGGGAGGACAGAGTAAATATTAACACAAGCACACACACACGCACACACGCAGAAAGAGAGAGAGAGAGAGTACTATTGTAGTTCAGAAGGTCTTCAAAGAGATCAACATGATTCATCAGCATTCTTCTGCAACCATATCGGCAAGCCCTAGTGCATCCACAGCATCACTGCATAACAATACATTTGAGGTCGTCGAAACTATATAAGATAAGGGAGAAAATCATTGGAGCAAGTCTGCCACGCAACAATAAGGAATAAAAATTTTAACCAATGACAAAAGTCAACGCACGAGAAAGAGTCTCCTCTATTTGACCACAAAAACGCTATAAACAAGCTATTTCCATGATACAGACACTATACATAAATAAAATGAAAGATGACTATGATAAAATGTAGTATTCCATAATACTACTCAGATATCAGTCTTTCCTGAATCCAACAACAAAGACACGAGTTTCAGGAATAGGAGCTGAACAGAGCATGCACTTTATCGTTCCTTGAGGATATGTTGTCCATAAGGCCCAGGAGGCAAACTAATGAACATTCTAATGTAGCTAACAAACAACACTTGCATGTTAATACTCCCTCCGTCCCAAAATGAATGTCCGGAATTGCTACGAGCAATTTCCCCATGGATCATCAGCAAGTGACCCCATATCTAATCGGCTATATTTTGCACATATTGACTAATCTCAAAATATCAGAGAAGAACAACGTTCAAAACTCTTCAGGGCGAAAAACTAAATTCAAATAACGCAATAAAACGAAACTTATTGCCAATTTCCCCGTGGATCATCTAGTAAGAAAGTGTCCAAGCAATCAAATACTCCATCCGTCCCATTTCAAATTACACAAAACCGTCTCTGTACGAAAATTAAGGAAAAATGTGATGTGTTGTGAGTGTAGATAGTTTGGTAGGAGAGAGAAAGTGAGGTAGGGAATAGTTGGTGGTTTAGTTGATGTGAATATGCAAGTGGGTAAAAACTTTCCATTTTTGGATTTTGCAATTTATATGGGACAATCAAAATGGCAAATTTTGCAATTTAAAATGAGACGGAGGGAGTACTCAAAACAGATTCACTCAACCAAATTATAATCACTAGGATAACAAACAAGTATAAACCCAAAATCATACAGTGCAAATACAAACAAGATTGAAGTTCCAGATTAGTTATATGAAGTGTAAAATACACCATTGAACAAAACAAACAGAAACAAAATTGGAAGCAGCATAACAAACGATTTATGATGGAAAATATAAATCAGTGTACGAAGATTCTTACTCGTCGGTATAAACGGAATGGAGTAGGTCACAAGATAAGTGTCCCATTTGTTTCCAGTGACCTAATTAAGCAAAACAAAAAGAGAATTTTTTTGGGGGGAACTAGTTTCTCCGTACGTTATAAAAAGTCATGTTTTTATAATTGGTTAAGTTAAGGTTTAGGGTTTAAGGTGTAGGGTTTAAGGGTTAAAAAGTGAACTTTTTATAACTTATGAGGAACTAGTTTCCCCCAAAACCAACTCAAACAAAAATCATTCCCCAATAAATTGATGTAATTTCATAAACAAACAAAAGCTTCTCAGACCAGCCAAACACAAAACACACGCGCGCGTGCGCATAATATTCGTAATACTCCTTCCGTCCGTAACTACTTGCACAAAATGAGTTATGCACGGGAATTAAGGGATGATAGCGGTGGGGTAGCTGTTGTAAGTGTGAAAAGTGAAGTATGAGAGAGAAAGTGGAGCAGGGAATAGTAGGTTGATTGGTGTTGTGAGTATAAAAGTAAAGTAAGAGCGAGAATGAGTGGGAGGAATAGTAAAATTCTTTACTACTATTATTCTACAAAATAGGAGTATTCTACAAAAGTGTGACTTATCAATCGATGGGACGACCTAAAAGAAAATTTGTGTAAATAGTAATGGGACGGGCAATTAGAGAGTGTAGGATATTGTTTTGGGTCTCGTTAATGATATTTTTCTTGGTTTGTTATAGAGAAATAGTTTTTCGTTTAAATGTATTCTCTGCGTCCAATGATGTACATGTTACTCCTTCTATCCCTGAAAATAGTTTCATTTTGATTTTTTATAGTTAACAAAAATTGAACTTTGACCAAACATAGGTATCAATCTAATCATCATAACAAAATTCTAAAATGTATTATTGATAAATCACTTAATGATTAATCTATTACAACTTTTAGAATTTTACTAGAATGATTATATTGACACTAGTGTTTGGTCGAAATTCATTTTTGTTGACCATAAAAAGTCAAAATAAGACTATCTTTCTGGGTCTGAGAGAGTATTTTTCTTAATAAAAACTAAATATAAATATATTTTTGGAATAAAAAAATATACTCCTTTCGTTCCACCCGAATTAGGATTTTTGGGTTGGGCACGAGAATTAAGGAAAAAGTGTTAGTGAAGTAGGTGTTGTGAGTACGAAAAGTGAGGTAGAAGAGAGAAATTGAGGTAGAGGATAATGAGTGGAAAGTTGGGTCTCATTAAATAAAACACTTCCATTTTAAAGTTGTCCTAATTCTTTTGTCATAATTCGAGTGGGACGAAAGGAGTACTATATAATAAATATTTCGTTAGAAAAACATATACTCACTCTGTCCCATAACAAACTTCTCATTTTGTCATTTTGAGCGTTCCATTGGAAACTCTCGCTTGCTCAAAAAAGAGTTTCGTTCTCACTCACAACCACTATTTTCTCACTCATTCTCGCTTACTCAAAAAACATCCAATAACTTTAAAATGCTATATCTTGATATTTATAAGTCGGAAAAAAAATTAAAAATACCTTTGTGTTCGTCTCGACGAGACAAATTAAACTAGATAGGACATGATATGGTTTGATTTTTTTTTTAAAAAAGAACATACTTTTTAACACACAATTTTTTTGGAGTTGCTAGTCACTTGAGATGTAACACTCTGTTTTGATAAAAGTAACAGTTTCATCTTCAAAAAGTAACACTTTTTACTGTCAAATGTAACAGCAGTTTTACAAAAAAAAAAAAAAAATTGTTTGATAGGTTTTGTGTTTAGAAAAAGTAATATTTGAAGTGTAACAGAGTGCATATATGATTATAATTTTCTATATAGATGTATGTAACATTTTTATTTAGTAAATGTTATTTTTTTCTTTAAAAAAAGAGTAAAAAGTCATGTATATAAACGTGTTTGCATTTCAATTGTTACTTTCTCAATAAAATTGTTACATTTCAAATATAATGTTACATTTAAGAATATAAACTGTTACAATTGAGCAAAAAATGTTACATTCATTTATTATAAAATGTAACATTAGTTTAGTTTTGTCAATGTTATGTTTTTGTTTTTTTTAAGTGTTACATTTGAAAAAAAAGAGTGTTACGTTCTTTTATAAAGCATGTTACATTCACTTATTGTAAAATGTGACATTGGTTTAGTTGTCAATCTTATGTTATCTTTAATCTATTGCAGCAAATTTGTGGTACATTTTAAAAGAAAAAAAAAGTGTTACATTTGAAGGGGAAAAAAAAGCTTTACATTTCGTTATAATAAGTGTTACTTTTGTTGGAAGGGAAAAAAGTTGGGGGTGGAAAAAAAAAAAAAAAAAAAAAAAAAGAAAGAAGAAGGTTCAGCTCCGTGCGGCCGCACAGGAGATTCCCTCTTAATTAATGATACAACAAACTCAAATCCCTCCAGAAAATAAGGGAAAAGTAAATATTACTATAGTTTAATTTCAAAATAAATGATTTTTTCCTCAAAATGAATGACTTCTTTTGTCATAAATGTATATTTTTAGATAATTTTTTACCATTTCAAATTTTATTTTATACTTATAAAATTAACATAAAAATAATTAGTACTTTAATATTTTAATTCTTTCATTAAAATAAATACTCTCTCCGTCTCAGTTTAAGGTTCTTAGTTTTTTTATGTTTCTCTGAAGAAACTTTGAGCAATAATTATTGGTTAATCCAATTGTCGTAATAAATATCTAAAAGTTGTTATTGGTAGTATTTATAATGGTGTACCAATAACAAGTTTTTAAATTTTTATTACTTGCTCAAAGTTTCTTCAAATAAACATCTAAAAAACTAAGAACCTTAAACTGGGACGGAGGTAGTATTAATAAATTTTTACTTTTAAAAATTAATATTCTAAGTTCTCTCTTAAATTAGAGTAGTGGAGGAGAGTATCATGATAAAGAAATGGGATGATGCATTCATTTTTATGAGTGTGTTTTGGAGAAAACTAGTTACTTTCATAAGTTATAAAAAATCATGTTTTTTAGGGATGGTAACGGGTCGGGTACGGGTTGGGTTTGACCAAACCCGACCCGAGACATATATTGTTAATATCGAACCCGACCCGCATGTACACTTTTTTTTTTGGCTTGGCCCACCTCTGTCACTACTTTAAGCTATTAGGAAAATGAAAAAAATACATTACAGAAAGAGAAATATGGGCTATAAAAAGGGTGAAACAGGGGTATAAAAGGAAATTCATAACATAAGTCTCTGAACGGGTCGTGTCGGGCCGGGTTGGACTGCGTTACCAAACCCGGACCCGAACCCGTCGGGTTTTGAAAAACAACTACTAAACTCGGCGAGATTGCCATCCCTAATGTAACCCTTAAACCCCAAACCTAAAACCCTAAACTTAAACTTTAAACTTTAAAGCCTATAAAAATATGATTTTTTATATCTTATGGAGAAACTAGTTTTACCTCAAAATTATCTCTTTATTTATGTTTAGAGAAACAAGAAAAAGAAGCCCAGGAAAGATAGTTTTGGAATGTGAAATGGACTTTTAAAATGTTGGTGTGCCGAAAGAGGTTGAGAAAAGGAAAGCACCGATAGGAGAAGGAAAAGGGCAGAAAGGAAAAATAAAAAATAAAAAAATGGAATATCTCAATCCACTTTTGAAAATGAGTAGTAATACATCACATCACTATCGCTTCTCACCTCACGGGTCTCCCACCCCCAATCAGACTAGTCAGCCAGCCACTTTTGCTCAGTACAGTTATCTTTTACTCCCTCCGTCCCGCCGGAAACTTCAAAAAAAAATTATGGCACAAGAATTAAGGGAAAAAGTGAAAAAGGTGATGTGTTGTGAGTGCTGATAGTTGAGTGGGAGAGAGAAAGTGGGGTAGAGAATAGTTAGTGGGTTAGTGGATGTGAGTATTAGAAGTAGGACCCACTAATTAAAAAGTATTAAAAACTTTCCATTTATGGATTTTGCAATTTCTATGGGACGCCCAAAATGGTAAGTTTTACAATTTCCGGCGGGACGGAGGGAGTATTTTTTATTATAATATTCAAGAAATTTCAAACATACTCTCTTCGTCCCATAACAATGTGGACAAAATAAGTTTTGCATGAGATTTAAAGGATGAATGATACTGGGTAGTTGTTGTGAGTGTGAAAAGTGAAATAAGAGTGAGAAAGTGAGGTGGAGAATAATAGGTTGATTGGTGTTGTGAGTGTAAAAGTAAATTAGGAGAGAGAATTAGTGAGATGAATAGTAAAGATTCTTTGCTATTTTAGTAAAATGTAACTTATCAATGGAACACCCAAAATGATAATTTGTCCACATAGTTATGTGACGGAAGGAGTATACTGTAATGTTGACAGCATCGTTAAATTTTTAATTGTTGTTAAAAAAAAAATGGTCACGTCTTTTATCCTGTAGTAGACAAGTTATGTGAATTTAGAGAGTACGAGAGCAAAGCTGCAATTTGAAAATAGTACCCAAGTTAATTTGACAATATATTTTTTTGTTGTTTATGAGTGAATGATCAGAATCAAATTAGTATAGTATAAATTACTTATAATAAATTAAATTAAAACCAATCGCTAATTGAAAAAAATAAAAGGATATGACCTGCCGTTGCCGCACTGCACTGAATTAATTGCAAAAGTGGTTCCAAACCCTAAGAAGAGTTTGTTTATGTGTTATGAGTGTTGATAGTTGGGTCGGAGAGAGAAAATGGGGTAGAGAAAGTTAGTGGATAATTGTTGTGAGTATGACATGTAGAACCCATTTTCTATTTTAGGATTTTGACTCTTAAAATGGGACATCCTTTTAAGAAATTTTTGATTCTTAAAATCGCACCGAGGAAGTAAGAAAAAAAATGTTTTCCTAACACTTAAGAAAAGTGTCTTCTCAAAAATGAGTGACAACACTCGTAAATATTTAGAATTTAATTTTTTAAAAACATATTGGCATTTTTGTAAGTAATTGAAACTTTTTTATTAAAATGTGTATGTGATTGTATCATGGACGGAGACACGTTTTTGATAAAATGTCAAATTACATGGTGAAGTATAAATTGGGACAAATTGGGGCTAAAATATTATAGTGTAATTTTTTCTCATAGAAACAATGGGGAGGCGAAATTAAAAAATAGCTTCATTTTATTGATAAAATGTAATATTTTCTACTAGGGTTTCTAGAGTAAAAAATGACTATTTGAAAAATTAAAAGGGTGCAACTACCCTTGTATTCGATGTAGCTCCGCCTCTACTAGTATAATCATACTAAAACTCAAATACTAATTAACTCTATCATTAGCACTCAAAAATACCACCACTTGTGAATACTTTGATTGCGCTCAACAAACACTGATTGACACTTAAAAACACTACCACTAGCGCTCCATAGATTGTTAGTGCATGTGTTTAGTTAAAGGATTAGCAAGGGATGTGGATAACAGGATTTTCTAGAATAATAGGCATTTGCGATTCATTTTCCCCGGAACTTTGGGGGTATTCTTGAGCTTGCTTGGGAAAAATGGTGTAGTCATGTCGTACCAGAGACAGATTTATTAGTTGCGGCATAAATTCTTAGGAAGGTTGAGTACCATCAGGACATAATCGAAGCCTATTGATGAAATGCAGGGAATGCTGTGGCTGTGGAAAAAATCAGAGTTTACCAATTATGCATGTATGTACACAGGGAGGCAAACCAATGCGCTTAGTATTTAGCCAATATGTTTGTTAATCCAATTCGTGAGAAACCCCGGATAGTGTAGCCAAGTTGATGAAGAAAGATATTATGGGAGTAGCATGAGCAAGATGGTGTAGGTTTTGTTAATTTTCCTTTTTGCAGTGTTAAAGTCCTGAAATCTGATTTCACATCTGAAAATGACTGAAATCTGATTTCTAAATTGTTGAAGTTGTTTGATTATTCATCTTAATCTATTTTCTGAAATGTATTTCTTTACCATTTTACCCTTTTGAAATATATATCATATCAAAATGTTTATTAATAATAAGTGATAAAAGTAATTGATAAGTAAAATCTCTGTCTCAAAATAAATAATTTTAAAAAATCAATTTTCATGAGAAAATATAAAAATTATTGATCATTTATTTTAGGATGGAAGGAGTAACACACCCAATATTTAATAATTCAAGTAAAAGAATCCAAAATTCCAATCTTTCTTCTTCCAAAGTCACACATTCCCACCTATTCTCCTACTTCACCAATGTTAATTCCTTCAACTATACACCTTAAACGAAATTCTGGCTTCTTCCCATTCATCAGAAGGTCACTCCACTATTAAAGCTCTACAGATCTAGGTTTTGGGTTTGGGTGTGGGGGTGAAGCAGGGAAGAGATAAATGAAGGGTTAAGGAAGAGAAGATCTTTCGGAGGACTATAAGATGGACCAGCTGGCCATAGAGGAGGAAAGAGTATGAGAGCGGGTCATGTAGCAACGGCGATGACGATTGAGCGGATGGGAGAGGAAAGATCGCATATTACGATATGGGGAGCGAAACGGGGAGAGGGAGGTGGATCTGAGATGAAGATTGTGATGATGAGAATGGAGAATGGTAGTGGCCAGAGGTCAGGATCTATGGAGGAAGAGAGGACCGAGGAGAGAAGAACGTTGAGGGAGAAGAAATGAGAAGGGTAGTGTTGGAAATTATGAAATACAGTAGTGATAGTTTTGTTCAAATTTGATTCAGATCCAAATAAATCTTGGTTTTATGTTTGAACACTTCAGAGGTAAATAAGTGGCTATCGTCTGATTCAGATCGGGAAAAACAAACACACTTAATGCTTCAATGTCTGACTCGCTCAGACAATCAAACCCATTTCAGATCTGAAATCAAAAAACAAACAAGGCCTAAGTGAATATCTAATTTTTATTTCAGGATCAAACAAAATTACTAATTTCATCATACAATAAAATTTAATTCATTACTGATAAATATGAATAACTATTTAAAAATATAAAAAAAGACTTTTAAAACTATTTTGAAAATATAATTAAACTTTTTCGTAATTACTATCACTCTTTTATTTTTGATATACGATAAAACAAGTATTTTATTTTATGAAAGGTATTTTTGTTATAGTAACTTACATTTGTTACTCTGAAATACTCTCTCCGTCCCATTTAAAACTTCATCATATTGGTGAGTGCACACAAATTAATGAAAGTGATGAGTGTAAAAAGGATTGTGAGAGGAAAAAAGTTAGTGGGTATAACAAGTGGGGCCTATAATTTTAAATGTGTGAGAAGGGAAAAGTTAGTGAGTATGACAAATGTGACCCACAATTTAAGTACTCCTTCTACCCCATACCAATGGACATTTTTTTGTCAAACTAACTTGAACTTTAACTAACATTTTATGCTAAATTATTAATCTCCATAAATATTTAATTTTTTTTACTAAATTAGTAATAGAAATATTATCAATAACTATTTTTAAATTTTTATGGAAATAAATTATGTAGCATAAAATGTTAGTCAAAGTTCAAGTAGGTTTGATCGAAAGTGCCCATTAGTGTGGGACGGAGGGAGTATGTGAGAAGAAGAAGTGAGTGGGTTGACAAATGGAGCCCATATTTTTTACTATTTTAAGAAAGAATGAAACTTTTTTAACGGAACACCCATTTGGGTAAAAGGTGAAGCTTTAAATAATGGACTATAGTAGGAACTAGGAAGGAGGGAATGGTAAAAATTTAAACAGTGCCATCTCCGTGGGACGGTGCTAATTTGCTGACCTGGGATGGGACTCCCTCTCTCTCGTCGCTGATTTGGTTATTAGTAGAAAACACCCTCGAAACTTTCAAACTTGTCCATTTTCTCTCTCCTCCACTCTTTACCGTTTCGATTCTCTCTGGGCCCATTTTCGTCGGACTAGTTGTCTCTGCTTACCAAGTCTGCCAATTTTATTTTCAAATTTTATTCCGATTAAATTTTCTATTTTTTTTTTTCCCGATTAAGTTTGCTTCAATTCAAGCTTAAAGAAAGAACTGTTCTTGCAAGACCCTTCTTGCAATTATTAATCAGTCTCTCCAAATTTTCCTCCTTGCTGTTTCGTGTTTAAGAAATCCCGCTTGGGAGAAAATTTCGTCCGGTTTCGTCGGAGATGAAGATCGCTGTAGCTGAGGAGGAACCGCCGCCGGTTCTGAAGATTTTCCGTTGTCGGAACACGACCTCCGTTTAAGGTCTCCGATTTTGATTTCTAGGGTTTCTTATGAGTTTTTTATTTTAGCTCCCTAAGGGTTCTCTTCTCGAGTGAATTTCATCATCAGTTTTTTTTTTTTTTTTTTGAATCTTTAATCAGCTATTTTTATGAGTATTTAAATTTTAGTTTCATGGTACTTTACAGATGTTTTGATTTGTGTTCCTGGTTTTGCAGATTATTCCAAGAAATTATTTTGTTGTGTGAAAGAAGAGTTTGAATAGTTGATCAGGTAATTTCTGCACAACTTTTTATCTCTTACACTATTAAATTTAAAGCTTTAATCTGATTTAAGTCTTTCCAGGAAGCTGTTGATTGCAATGAATTTTTTTTTTGTCTTCTAATTCTTTTTTATCATCCTTAGGAAGTAAAATTGATCTCAATTTTTCGGGTGTTACATATGGGCGGCATGCTTGATCATAAACATATCTCAAGTGAAAGTTGACTTGTAGTGTTTATATTCTTGTAAATTTATAAAGGAGTGATCATAAATTTACAATGATAATTGAAGATAAAGTATTTGCATTCATTTCTGGATTGAATTTGTGACACTTTTTGCTCATGTTTAAAAGGTTTATTTTGCTCCTTATCTATGTATTTTATTGTTTTTAATCCTAATTTATGAATTCAATTGCTGGTGTGTTTGTTACTGATGTTTAGGAAGCTGTGCAAGTATGGTTTGTTTGGGCTGATTGACAAAATCGTTGTTTTTGATTACCGGGGACGTATAATTGTAATGTTCAATGTCTCAATAGCTAGGTTATCTTGGATGACGGGTTAAGGAGTATTCCTTCCCTTTTTTCTTTTTCTTTCTCCAGGTTTTGTGAACCCTTTCATTATAAAGCTTTGTATAAAAAATTCTCAAGGTGGACGCCAAAATCTATTTCGATAATTGATACCCGTAGATAAAAAAGTGTGATTTTAAAATCATGTTATAACATTAAAATTACTTCTACATTTAACCCTTTCTCTTTTACAATCAAGGGGAATTACGGCCATTCTCCATCTCTCCATTTTGGCCACCAACTGATCATTTCTTCCATTAACTAAAAAGAATTATAATTTTAATATAGCTTGAAAACTGCTTGACCCTCCACCATCATCACCTCCATACTCAGTACCAGCGTGATTAGGCTTACATCTGCTTCAGTTTCAGACGATAATATAATGTGAAGATACGATGATTTTCCCATTCATTTTTTTTTTTTTTAAATCTTTGCCCGTCAGAAACTGGTTTAATCACATTTGGTCTGATGAGCATAGAGGAAGGGGGTTACTTTAGTCCGATAGCAAGTCATCTCTAAAGCTTGGTGCCTTGCAAATCTTCCATCATATATTTGTGATTTCTTAGTTTGAATGGTTAATGACCCCATGTTTATATCCCAACACGATGTATATCACTTTGCCTCATGTCATCTGTCAATATCTTCTCTTGTGTTTTACTTTCTGTAACAATTTCTTGTGCCCGCATTGTGGCTAGTTGTGGTTCTCTCCCTCTGTGTTTCAAAAGTTACTCTATATTGTACTCTGTATAAAACTTCTTTGGCAAGTCAAACTTCTTAAAAATGTGACTGTACATACATGCTTGTACCTTCTTGAAATTGCATTAATATTTAGACCATCTAGAAATGGGACAATTTTGTTGGCAGAAACTAAAAAGGAAAGAGGGGCTATCTTTTAGGGATGGGGAGGGAGTATTAGATGACCAGTAATTTTGACAGCTATTTTCGGTGGATGTATAAAATTTTGAATGCGTTTATCTAAAGCTATTTCAATTCGAATTATGTTCTTTCTGCCTTTCTCATACTTGCTGGGGCATATCTGTAGTTCCACTGGTAAGGAAATATGGTGGCAAAGGACCGGCAAAATACAAAAGGATCTCCCAAAGTGGAGGTAGGAGAGATAGACACCAGGGCACCATTTCAATCTGTCAAAGACGCAGTTAATTTGTTTGGGGAAGGTGCTTTTTCAGGGGAAAAGCCTGCAATCAGGAAGTCAAAGCCTCATTCTGCTGAGGTATTTATGATTCTCATATAAAAGAATAATTACTGTGTTTTGACCTTGTTTGACCCATTTTTCAAAATTAATTATCCCTTCTGTACTTCAGAGGGTATTGGCGAGAGATACACAGCTTCATGTAGCACAGAAAGAGTTGGGTAAGTTAAAGGATCGACTGAAGAGTGCTGAAACTACTAAAGCTGAAGCACTTTTGGAGCTAGAAAGAGCTAAGAGGACACTTGAAGACCTGAACAACAAGCTAAAAATTGTGAATGAATCCAAAGAAACATCGATTAAGGAAACTGAAACTGCAAAGAATCAGGCAAGACAACTTGATGAATTAAACGGTTGTGATGCTTCTTGGAAGCAGGATTTAGAAACAGCAAGAGAGCAGTATTCTGCTGCTATTACTGAACTCGATGCTGCTAAACAAGAGCTGAGGAAATTCCGTCAAGATTGTGAAGCTAACAGTGAAGTAAAAGCTGCTGCCTTTAAGCAAGTAAATGAGGCTGAGAACACAGCCAAAGTGAGCACGGAGAGAGCTGGGGAGCTGTCAAAGGAAATCTCTTCTGTTCATGAGTCCATTGGGGAAGTTAAGATTGCGACAATGCGGGCCCAGAAAGAGCAAGAAATTATATTTACCGAGAAGGATGGGGAAAAACGGAGGCATAAAGCTGCCCTTGAAGAGACTGCGAGAAAAATGATTTCTTTGAAGAAAGAGATCGATCCTGAGCTTACTACGAATCTTGAAAGTCAATTGGCTGATACGATGGGTGAAATTGATAAGTTGAAGACGGAGATGGAAAGTGCCAAGGCTTCGGATTTGGATTCTGTAAAAACCGTTACTTTTGAGCTGGATGGTGCTAAGGAGTCTTTGCATAAAGTGGCTGAAGCGGAGAATTTGCTTAAAAACATGTTGGAATCACTTAAAATGGAGTTGGAAAAAGTGAAGAAAGAACACTCAGAACTTAAAGAGAAGGAAGCGGAGACGGAAGCCATTGCTGGAAATCTACATGTTAAGTTACGTAAAAGCAAGTCTGAGCTTGAAACAGCTATTTCAGAAGAGGCTAAAGTACGAGGCGCTTCTGAAGAGATGATTGCCACTCTACAGACCCTTTCTGTTGAAAATGAGAATGCGAAAAACCAAGCAGAAGAGATGAAGAAGGAAGCTGAAGAGTTACAGAAGGAAGCGGAAATGACAAGAAGTGTTTTAAAAGAAGCGGAAAAGACGCTTGAAATAGGTTTAATGGAAGTAGAAGAAGCAAAGGCGGACGAGGCTAAGGCGCTCGATGAAATCAAGAGGCTATCAGAGAGGACTAGTGCTGCACGTGCATCTACCTCTTCTGAATCAGGTTCACAGATCACGATTTCGAGGGAGGAGTTTGAATCTTTGAGCGGGAAAGTGGAAGAATATGAAAAGTTGGCTGAAATGAAAGTTGAAGCTGCCATGGCTCAAGTGGAGGCTGTGAAAGCGAGTGAGAACGAGGCGGTGAAGAAGTTGGCTTCAACTCAGAAGGAGATTGATGAGATAAAAGCTTTAACCGAGGCAGCATTGAAGAGGGTGGAAATGGATGAAGCAGCTAAGAAAGCGATAGAAGGAGAGCTGAGGAAGTGGAGAGAGAGGGATCAAAAGAAAGCAGAGGAAACTGCTTCTCGAATCTTATCGGAGTCAGCAGCTGTATCTGCCGGATCTTCTCCGGCCGGGAACTACCGGAACAACCACCGGAGGGAGGTTATTTCTTCTCCGGGGAGAGTTGTGGATATGAGGAAGTTGGAGAAAGCAAAGAGCTCTGTTGTGCCTAAGAAAGTACTTTTGACTAATTTCAGTGGCATTTTTCATAGAAAGAGAAGCCAGGTTGATGGCGGGGCTTCACCTTCGTATTTGCCCGGTGAGAGGCCGGTGTGATGTTTTCCGGTGACCGGAATATTTGTGCAAGTATGAGTGAATGGTGTTTGGGTGAAACATGTATTATGGAATGAATGTTTTTTTTTTTTTTTTTTTGTGTGTGTGTGTGTGTGTGTATATATGTGAGACTGAAATGCCTGTGTGTAGGAGTAGTTGGCAATGGCAAATGTCTTTTTTGGACATTGTGATTACATAATGGGCTCTGTTGTTTGGATGAAGGGTGGGAAAATGGCTGTCTTGTTGACCTTGAACAAATACTCTCATTGGTGTGAATTAGTATACCAATTTGATTTGGTTTCTAAATGTTTTTTGTAAAAGTTTATTTTTAGATATTTCTTCTCTTGGCTTACTTAAATTCATCCTACTTACTCGGAACTTGATCGGAAAGATAGTCTTACTTTTGTAGTTGTCAGTTTAAATGAATTTAAACAACGATTTATTTTAGTGAGATTGTAAAACTTGTTCTCGATATATCATTATCAACACTATCAATAACAGTTTTATTTCTCCCCTTGCTGTTTATATTTGGCTATAATGTATGTAGATAAATTTGTGTGTTGTCATGTGAATGAATCTAACTTGTGAAGGATTTGAAAGAGCAGGAACGAGAGAAACGATCAAAACTCCATCTAAGAAGCAAATCGGTGTTTCATAGCCTTGAAAATCTTGTCAGCAGAAAGAGCGTTGGGAGGAGGGCGCGGGTGTCGGAGGCAATCAATGAACCTTGTCAGACAATTGAGAATCGGCCTACACCAGAAGAAGAGCACACCTACTTGCCCAACCACTCCCGTGACCGCAACCATGGCCAAGGGCTCCATATTTGATCAATGGCTATGTAAAAAAGAAAAAAATATACACTAGATTTTATCAATCCTTCATTTCTTAAAACCAGTTCTAGGGAAAATGAATTTAGTGCCACTACAGTTGGTAACGTCCGACATTTATTTTCGTGTTTTTGTTTAGTATATTTATGTTTTTGAAACTGTTGCTTAGGTAATGTAGTTGCATAGAATAGAAATCGAAATACAAAATTCGCATACATGTAAAACAGCAATAATTTGTAACCATGCTTACGTTCAAAATGTGAAGCTGCTTTTTCACTGTCATTAGCGAGAGCGAAATTTGAGCAGTTGGTCAAGATCGGAGTTGCATAAAATTCCTTCCTTGATCTGACCTCCGGAGCTAATTTCTGCGTAGGCATTCATTTCCATTTGTGTGCACCCACCTTATCATTTTTGTTGCTAGTTTGTGATTCCGTTCTGTTTCCCAACCCTTTGGAACTCAGTTTCTATGGTTTGGACGATGATGGTATCTTCTCGGTCTGGTTTAGGGAAACCAACATGCAACGACCCTTGCTTTCTGGGACCTATCGAGTCCACGAGCTTAGCTTGCTGTTTGACGTATTCATAGAGCTGTTGATGAAAGCTGTGGTCCAGTGAGAAGCAGTTATTGTTGTTGGTTCCGTTCCTGGAACCTTCTTTTCTACAAAAATGGGGTAGGGATCCGCATTCCTTTATCTGCATTTCAAGTTAAAATTAGGTCTTGTCAGAAGCCCTGAACAGTGTATAATAATTGATAGATACTCACTCCGTTCCTAAATGAATGCCCGTTTCAAGATTTTTTTTCGTCCGAAAATGAATGTCCTTTTTATGGAAAAAACCATGTCCCTAAAAAAAAATTTAACATCTTTTTTTCACTAGTCATTTTTTTTAAAAAGTAACATTTTCAGAATGTCCTCCAAATGAAATTTGGACATTCATTTAGGGACGGAGGGAGTATAACTTATGCTTTGTTTTGCATTCGTCAGATGATCTCGAGCACACGAATGAATGCAATTTATAAGATCTAGAAAGCAGAGGTTTGCTGGTGGTAAAAATGAGAGAACATTGTTAGTGTTACAGTTGCATTACCTTTAATAACTCGTCTCTTCCGCAACCTGAAAGCACCTGAATTTTCTTTCTTGTTCTTTCTTGCAGAAGAGGCCTCACAACCTGCACAAGTTTAAATTCTCAGGGAGCAATGAGAATTACCTAATTGGTTTGGAATTTGGATGAAGATCGGATTTTAATTAGTTAGAGTAAGAAAGAACCAAACCTTCCAGCACGCTGAGAATATGTAAGGAGCGTTGACGATGTAATAAGTATCCGTCTTCTCAGGATAGTTCAAGTCATCGATACTAGAAATAGCAGTCAATAGCTGCAACAAAGATGGAATGCTAGAGCCATGAGTTTGTTAGAAGAGTATTTGGGGGCTAAAATTTCCCAACTTTATACAGTAAGCATCCTTACGAGATTCACAAATGTGTTTATATTGCTCCCTCTGTCCCAAAATGATCCGCCTACTTTTGTATCCTTATCACAAATGAACTTTAAGCAATTATTTTAGTTTGATTAAATTATAGTATTAAAAATCTAAAACTTGTTATTGATACACCATCAACGATACTATCAATAGCAAGTTTTAGATTTTCATTAAGATAATCAAATCAACCCAAAATTATTGCTCAAAGTTCATTTGTATTTTGTAGCAATGGTAAAAAAAGTAGGAAGATCATTTTGGGACAGAGTGAGTGATAAAATATTCTTCAATTTGTGGAAATTCTGAATAATACTGAACGAAGTTGAAGTTGGTGGAGTAAATGTTTGCCAAGCTTAAACATAATAATAAAAAAAGGCCACTTTTGATGTTTAGATATGCCTATGGAAAATATCTAGCTAAAATGAGTAGCTTTTTTGACGAAAAGTTCATAGGTGGTGTTAGACTTCCATTAGCTTTATGCTAACGTGAGTTTTATCGAAATTAACTGAAGTTTCAATACTCGGCAAGTCGACTAGTAATAGTACAAATACTCAGGATCAATTTTTAATGTTAAATTCTTCTTAGCTCAAATAGATTGGAACAGACATAAGAATATAGTAATACAAGAATAGTACCTTAATTTGGTTGAGGGCGGAAAGCTTCAGACCAGTCATATCCAGGATTTTCAGGCAGGTGCTAATGTGTCGTCCAAACTTCTTGGTTGCAGCAGGCTATACCAGAAGGATAAGTCAATATATAGCGAAAGGAAATGCAAATTAATATGCTCAAAACTGAAATAGAACAGAGCGTACGTACCAATATAATGCGGTCTCTGTATTCATTTATTTGGATGTGCGATTGAACATAGTAGTGAATCTAAAATCAAATAGTATAAAACCAGTAAATATCACAGGAGGACAAAAAGATAACATGCACCAAAACCCCAAGTTGTCACATCATTTATTCTTGAAAATACATGAAAAAAGTATGCCTACTAGCAGAAAAGGAAGTTGAGTAAAGGCTACAAGGAGGCTGTACATATCTCACAGCATTCAAGCTATGACATACTACAATAGATACATATCCTGTTTCCTCAGATTTTTTGATAAAACTGAAAGCAACTAATTTAGGAACAATAGCTAGTCATATGAACAGGTTACAATTTCAATTAAGATAACGGATATATTTCAAGAAAGATTCAAGACAGCTTTGCATATATCAAGGTAATGATCATTACCACTTGACATCATATATAGCATCGATATCCTTATTAATCTTGAACTAAATTAAGTGGCTTAATACAATGAAAACCATGAAATCCTTACAGATGCTTTGTCGTAAGTGCTAAGTCCTACGCCAACAGCAATGATAGGAATACCCTGGAAAATATTACAGAAAGCCGAACAAGCTGTTAGTGTTGATCGAGAAGGTACAAACTTAAGACCATGAACCCATAAGCTCTGTCTCATTTTTATAACAGACATATCCAAGGGATAACAAAACTAGCACACTATATTGTGAGCAATTTATGAATTTGACACCTACGCATTGACTGTAAAAATGTGTTTTTCAGAGAGATTTCAGGATACTAGTACGCTAAATATGAAAAAACAAGACACAGAAGGAATGAACCAATACCTCTTTTGAGTAACCAGACATTCCTATGAGCTGTGAATCTCGGACTCCTCTATAGAAATCAATAGGAATGATTGGTTTCTGCATAAAGAACATTCAAGTTAGCCACTGGAAACTTATTGTACAGACTTTAATCCTTTAAACATTATGTCGGGTCATTTGTTATAGTGTGTGTTATACAGGAAACCTCGAACCAAGGCTACACTGAATCAGATGTTGGAAATGCAAATGTGATCAGTGAAAGTTCACTTGTGTGTCTTTCAACTGTTAAGCAACATACAGTATTCACCAGCAGGAGTTGGTTGCAAGATGTCGAACTTAAAGATAAACTTCTATCAGATATTACCTACTAACTTCAGACATACATGTATGGCCATTTTGTATGTGTTATCACCCTCAGAATTTACAATTTCTCTTCTACATGTTAAATTAACTGGTCAGAGATTACAATGTTTTTCTTTTGAGGCCCCTGTCATCAAAGCTCTTCTTCTTTTTCTTTTTCTTGAACGGTAATTATCCAACTACTTGCAACAGGCATTGACAATATTCTAGCCGAGATTTCAATTTAAGCGAGAATACTTCCCCATGTCCAACATTTTTTTAAGCATAGTAACTGAGCTTCAAGACAAAAATAGAGGAACTACCTCAAGTGACCAAAGAACGAAATGTTGGTGGGATCCACAAGAATTACATGCCCATACTTTTAGTCAAACAAGAAAGCCGAATGCTAAACAAAATTTCAAGAAAAGGTATATAAAACTCACCGTCAGTATATTGTCGATCTCATTTTCGATCCTCCAGTTCAAACAATCTATCAGCTGGGAAGTTGAGCAGCATGAGAGAAATGGAGATACATGAGAAGATATCCAAAGCAACAACACAGTTCAAATCTTAAGCTGAAATAACTATATTCTAACCATTTTATGGGCCTTGCAAACATTACCATCCCTTGCTTTGAGAAATCGTATCAGAGCCTCAGTGGGGTAGCCTTGATGCATATTCTGGATTTCAGGAAAAACAACTATGCATTATGCATATGGACTGCAAGCTGAATACATACGTGTGCGTGTGTGTGTCAGCACATCACATACATTTTTAACTAACTAGGTCAAGTTTTGGTGCATATGCTTCTAAACCAGCTTTCCAACAGTGTGATTTCATGCTGTGGGCCAAAAAAAAAAAGGCATAATACCTGGTCAAGGGGTCAAATTAAAGACTCGGTTACCAATCTTTCACTTTCATTAAAAAATTCCTGGAATATTTCCTAATTATAATCTGATGACACTCTCACGGACTTCCCATAAGCTAACTCGACATATACAACTCCTTCCTACCCCCAATATGTTACCATCATTGACTTCGTATCCTGAGGTGCTCCTTTTCCTTGTCTAAACAGCAATAGATCAACCCTTCAGAATATTGTGCAAACATTTATAAAAATCAATGACCACAAGGGAAAAATCATAGTTACGAGTCTGACAACTCTTCAGAAAACAGATTATCTGCGGCCATGGGCGGATCTTATGTGTAAATAGGGGGTACACGTGCACCCGGTCAACCCAATTTTTTTAACTAATTTTTTTTTTTTTTTACTAAGTGCACCCCCAAAAAAAATTAATTAGAGTGGTAATTTAACTAGAAGGGATGTGAACTTAGTAAAAGGAAAAGTTAACAAGTTATTTAGTGTAAATTGTGTACTTGTTTTCTTTTATGAGACAATTGTTTTGAACTTATATACTTAATTATGTACTTGAATATAATTACGTTTTAAATTTTTTTGGTATGGAGTTATTTAGTGTAAATTGTGCACCCGGTGGTTGAAAATCCTAGATCCGCCACTGTCTGCGGCTAGGTTTACACGAATGAATGGAGACAGAGAATTCCAAAACGCATTTAGTATAGCCATGGATCAATCAACTGGAAAACCTCATAATGTGTTCACTATAGCAGGCTCCATCGACTCATTGATTGATCAACCAATTTAAATCTATGATTCAGAACAGCCAAACTAACAAAAACAAATCCAAAAATATAAATGTCCAAGTCGGTGATCAACTCAGTTTGTATTCGTCCATATCAGCCTAAGGTGATGAGAGACCTAATCTAAGAAAATAACGGAATCATAATATAATATCACATTCAACAACAAAAAATGCAGAGAACAGATCCAGTAAAACACACCCACAAATTAGTGTAAAACGGCGGGGAAACACAAGCACAAACAGAGAACACAAATCAGTGTAAAATGGCGGGGAAGTAGGGGAACCTCAAATGTGAACTTGAGTGGCTCTTCAACTGCAACAACAGAGGGAAAAAAACGTGAGGATTTGGTGTAAAGTCATACATATGAAATAGATCAAATCAGAAAAAAAAAAAAAAAAAAAAAAAAAATTTGAAGCGTAAATGAGGAGTGAGGGTTTTAGGAAAAACTGACTTGAATCCATCAATTTCTGGAATTGGTTAATCGAT
Organism: Campanula takesimana; assembly: GCA_026119855.1. Classification (NCBI taxonomy): domain Eukaryota; kingdom Viridiplantae; phylum Streptophyta; class Magnoliopsida; order Asterales; family Campanulaceae; genus Campanula; species Campanula takesimana. The sequence goes on along the minus strand of JAOWBW010000436.1, from coordinate 313,142 downwards.
TCTTGCGTTATGATCACCATTTTCGCGAGCGAAATTCAAACTCAAGAATGTAAGATCTATAGTAGGTAATCTGTTAGTGCAAATTTCGATGAGAGAGAGAGAGAGGAGGGAGGGGGTGCTTCGAATGTGGTTGCAGCTTTGAAAGACGGGAAGATAAATTCCGTTAGCATATTACGGACTACTTTTCTATCAAAAAGTAGTAAATGGCGGAAAAAATAGAGACTTCCGTCTCAATTTAAAGTTCAAGTGACTTTGCACGGAGATTAAGAAAAAGTAAATGTTGTGAGTATGAAAAGTAAAGTGAGAGAGAGAAAGTGGGTAGGAAGTTTTTGTTGTGAGAATGGCAAGTGAGTCTCACTTTCCATTTTAGGTAATAAAGCAAAGTAAAAACTTTAAATTGGGACAGACTAAAAAGGAAAGTAAGAACCTTAAAACGGGATAGAGGGAGTATAATTTAGGGCTTAAACTCTATCTATAGGGTGTTTTTTAAACAGACCCTTATGTTTTCTTTTTGGTGAATAAAGACTTGAAATGCGAGTTTTTGTCCAATTTAGAGCTTTTTGACAAAATTCGTTAAATTTTTCGTTAAATCACTATGTGTCGTACAACTGATCAACGGATTGGTTACTTTTAAAATTGATGTCAACTACTGCTAAGGAGTCAAATGTAAGAGTGTGAAAATGAGGGGCGAAATTAAAAAACAGTTTCTATTTAAATATTACATTCAACCACATCATCATCCAAAATCAAATTCCACCTCACTTCTACTTCTCTTCCCATCGACAATTATTCACCCCCACTTACCCATCCCTCAACCATCTTTACATTTTTAAATCATTCTCCTTCAACTATTGATCATTGATCACTTACCATTGTTTATAATCTCAATTTGAGATTACAAATAATGGTTTTCTAGATCTTGATCACATTAAAATTTATTTATTTATTTATTTATTGTGTTTTTTAAATAAATAAATTGATTGGTTCAGTCGCGGCAATTTTAATGGCGAGGGAATTTGTTTCTTGCAATTCAAGAATTCGCGAGATTCAAGCCTTAATTTTTTATTTTTTTTAATGGGTTTTTATTTATTCATAATGCCATGGAGGCTACAATGGGTCCTATAAATAGGCTAACACAAATCTCCCTAACGGGATTCGAACTCATGACCTCCGCATGGGAAGCTAACACCGGATACCGCTTTGAGCTAGAGCTCTTTGGTCAAGCCTTAATCAGTTGTTCATTTGTTGCAAAAATAGTTCGGTATCAACCATTTTTCATATCTTAATTTTTTTTTTGTCATACTTGTCATTATGTTTCAAGCTTTCCCTCCTTTTTCAAGAGTTTTTGTTTTCTCTCATTCGTCGAGAGCTTTTACTTTCTCTCAATTATGTCAAGAGTGTGGACATCGTCAAAAAAAAATAAAAAATGTCGAGAGTCTTTGGGTTTTATTTGTATTTATTTTTGTTACAATGATTGGTATAATTGATTTGACGCTTATTGCATACCCAAATTTGTTACGGACTTTTAAATCTGCAATCTTCTTTTTATGATGCAACACATTTGTCCTAGTGTAAGGAAAAAGTCTTTACAAAATTGTGTTTACATATATGTTGACAAATTATACGTGGTAGTATTGAAAATGATTTTTCATTAAGTCCTCTCCTCCGATGTCATTGTCTCGTGAGCATAAAAGAAAAATTGGGCGGGGGGCGTGACCACCACTTGGAACAGAACAGAAAGGTTGATAAATCAAAAATAAAAGGCAACAGAGAAAATTAAAGATAAGGTCCACTTGTGACAATGTGACATTACTTTTTTAGCAGGTGGAATGTAAACAATAAGACGTCAACCCACCCTATCCCCATCTCCGGACGTTAATTTGGCACGTCAGAGACAAATGTCAGCTCCCTCCGTCCCAGGAGTCCAGATCTCCTGTGCCCCTCCATGTGCCTCTCCATGTGCCCTTCTAACCTGGACCGTTTATGTTGATATTGTAAACAGTCAAGATTAAAAGGGCACATGAAGGGGCACATGAGATCTCCTCTCCCGTCCCAGTAACCAGAGTAAGAGTCCTACCTCCCATTTGCACGAAGATTAAGAAATAGTGGAAGTAAAGTAAATGTTGTGAGTGTAAAAGTTATGTAGAAAAGAAAATGAGTGAGAGTGAATAGTAAGTTGATTGGTGTTGTGAGTATAAAAGTAAAGGATGAGAGAGAATGAGTGAGATGAATAGTAAAGATTATTTGCCATTTTAGGAAAGAGACTCTTACTCTGGAATGTCCCAAAATAGAAAGTAGGACTCTTACTCTGGGGCGGAGGAAGTATTTATTTCCTGCTTAGCGGTTTCAAATTTTTTATATTTGCCATTCACTCGACTCTTTTATAAACTGATCTGAGAGGAAAGCTTTTTCTCTTATCACAAGATATATGATATATCTCATACATGTACAAATGAATAGAGCAAGGAATTCCGATTTGAATCATTCACGATTGATATTCTTATTCATACAGAAACTTACCAAGTTGTCCTTTTGCTAAGTTGTCCTTTTGATTTGCTGATCCAAAAAATTTTAGACCCGGATAAGACTTTGTAATACCCTTTGAATTGACATAGACTTAAATTTCTCTCTTAAAATGAGGATGAAATAGTAATTTTCACTCCTTCCAACTCAAATTGAATGATAATTTTTGTCTCAAAATGAATAACTTTTAGCCCCGAGTCAAATTTTTTAATGACATAAGTAGGTAAATTCATCAAAAATAAATAAATAATAATAATAATAAAAAAAGTCAGAGTTCATTATATTTTAGCAGAATTAATATTTTGAAACTGAAAAGTAAAAATATACGTTAGTATATGATTTTTTTTCTATAAAAATGAAGAATCTGTGCCACCCCAAAGAGAAGTACGGCTTAATATTTTCAAAATGACCTTTGAATCTAAAATGACCATTCATCTTAAAAAATAAGTAGTAAAATATAATATGTCACAATAATTATCTTTTGCATCAAAATCTCTCATTCAGTATCAAAGGCATAATTGTTGATTCAAGATTATAATTGTGAACCTGGAGAACATGTTAGAAAATGGAGATGTGTATGCTAGAGACGATAAAGTAAAAGAGCACAATATTTATTCTGAAAAGAAAAGAAAGATGCCTATGCTTTTTCAAGAATATGCATAACTGCATATCCATTTCTCATCTCTTACCATTTTCTTTTGCATTGTGCAAGTGAAATATTTATAAGAAAAGAAAAATATTTTTTTTTAATAGTAATCAATAAAGTTTATGCACTTTTAAAAATGCATAAATATGGAAAATAGTGATATCGAAAATTTTGACCTTTTAAAATTACAGTAAGTAATCTTCTTGCAAAAATAGTGATATCAAAAAAATTCAATCACACCAATGGCTTTCTGGCCTAGTGGTATCGGGTGGGTGCGTAAGGGCTTCCCTTGAAGGTGAGGTCATGGGTTCGATTCTCCCTGGGGAAAGGACGTCTATGGCAAAAGACTGTAATAGATTCCATAGGAATTTGTAAACGATGTCAATTGCCTTGAAATAAATAATGTAGTTCAGTTGTTCAAAAAAAAAAAAATCAATCGTTTTAATTAGATTTTAGGTCATTCTTAATTCTTAACATACTTTTCTTTAGTTGAGAATATGAAACTATGATTAGGTAGAAACAACACTAAACATATTACTCGTATTTGGTTTAATTTTGTTGATGAAAAAGGAAAGAAATTATGAAATTAATTTAGTCGAATAGGAATGAAATACTCCTTATCTTCAAAACTAATTGCATTTTTTTTTTATTTAGTCAAATAGGAATATATTATAAAAGTAGAAACACTTGTCAATTGCGGGGATAGCTCAGTTGGGAGAGCGTCAGACTGAAGATCTGAAGGTCAGGTGTTCGATCCACCTTCACCGCATTGTAATTTATTTTCTTGAAATTTTTATTTTTTTTTTTTTGGTTGCAATTTTTTTTTTTTTCTTGATTTTTATTTGGAAAGGAACTTCTTATCTTCAAAACTAATTGCAACATTTTATTTCTCTAGCCTACTTGCATATTTTTTTCATCATCAGAACTGTGTCTACCCATGGCTATAAAAATTAAATATTTTCACCTGTAATCAATAAAATATCACATGATCTCTTATCTTAGAAAAAAAAAAAAAAAAAAATCCCACATAACATACTTGTTATGGTATGTACTAATGGCAGATTAATTTTTCTTTTACAAGACATAAACACGTTATTTTAAACTGTATCGAGGCACCCTCAACTACAAACTCCATCTCCAACACACAGAAACCGACTTTTCACCATCCCCAAACCAACACTAGCTCCATCATTCACTGCATTTAGAACTTACGACGGGAGTTTACCCAACTTATCGCTACAAAATGTGAATTTACGGGGATTAAGAAAAATATGTTGGAAAAGTAAATATAGTAAGTGGGTATGAAAAGTTAGTGAATAGTTGTTGTGAGTGGGTAGGAGAGATAAAATTGAATATTTTAAATAAGTATCAATTAATATGGAACGCCTAAAACGAAAATAAATAATAATTAGTTTGGGACGGAAGAAGTGTTAGAACATGGATTGCATAACATGTGATTATCATAAATATAATGTTAATATAAAGTGTAGAAGTATAATATATCTGTAGAATTCCTGAAGTGTAATATTACATATTTATGATGGGCAAAATAGTAATTACGCACTAATTAAGTGAAAGGGTGTAGTCCCTAAATTAAGTGCCTCTTAGTTTTGTATATAAAGGGTCTTCCATCAACCCTTAAGACACACAAAACATTCATTATTCTCTCATTATATTCTCTTCATCAAGTACGAGAATAATTAGAGAGGGCACTATCATTTAGAAGAACTTTGTCCCCTACTTTCTTCTTCTTCTTCATCCTCCCTAAGGAACATCAAAATGGATTCAACAGATACGCTTCCGCTCTATCCCTTCCCCAACTTCTTCCGGATTTGAGTGTTTGGCATTAATGCCTCTATCCCTTCCCCAACTTCTTCCGGATTTGAGTGTTTGGCATTAATGGAATAGATGTCCCAACAAGTACTTGTAAAGCTTTGGTAAAGAGAATAAAAGGTTGGCTCCCAAATTCCAACCTCATAAGGTAACCTGAATTTGGCCAAACTGTAATGATGAGCACCCTTGACTTTGACCCAAACTGCAGTATGCCATACTAGACCACAAAATTGAGTCCAGAAACTAAGAAAGCTTTACTGGGAAAAAAAAAAAAAAAAAGGATGATCTGCATATTATAGATTTTCAGCACAAATATTACACCTTTTGCAATACAACAAATATCCAAACTGTTTCAATTACAACAATAACACCAACAAATATACCGACAACTATCGTCGATGTAAGAAAACCCTAAATCTGACAATTCCCCGAAACGAAACTTCTGTCTGTAATCTTTTCCATGTTTGAAAAAACAAATCGGGAAATGAGTTTCAGAAAAAAAAAACCATCAAAAGAAATCAAATTCAAGATAATTATCAGAACCTTTCTTCTCAGCAGTGGCTGCGAGAGCAGCTTTTTCGCTTGATGATGCTGTCGGCGGCGGCTGTGGGACCCGCTCAATTTCAAAGGGTCTCGGGATTTCGGGCGGGCTCGCACAACGGATCAAAGCCCAGTTCACGCCTTCAAAAAAAAGGATGCTGCTTTATCTCCGTTGCACCTCTTTTGTAAGCCAATCTGTGTTGTGGCTCTTTCACTAGTAAGCCTCTTATAAGATCCCTAGCTGAGAAACTGACAACTGGCGATTCGGGAAACCTTAAAGGCTGGCCCACAACATTGAACAGAGTGGCCCTGTTCCCGGACCCTTTAAACGGAGTCTTTCCAAATAAAAGCTCGTATAAAAATATTCCCAAAGTCCACCAGTCTACAGCACTTCCGTGCCCTTCATTTTTTATAATTTCCGGAGCTAAATATTCGTGGGTCCCAACAAACGACATTGAGCGGGCCCCAGTTGGTTCGGCCATGAGCTCGGGTAGTGGTCTGACTTGGTTTCCAATATCGTTTTTCGGTTTCCGGTCTTTCTTGGATTTACTCGAGAAGAGGCGAGGGGAGAAACATGATGTGGGGGCTATGCAAGATGGCTGGATACAAGAGGGGGGGCTCAATGCAAGCGGGTTGGACACAGAAATTGGGGTTCTTTTGTAGGGATTCGTTTTCTTGGAACGAGGATTTGATTAGTGTTGGACTGAAGGTGCAACGTAGGGATAGGTCAAAGTCAGAGAGCATTATGTGTCCGTCTTCCCTAACAAGTACATTTTCTGGCTTGAGGTCACGGTAGACAATCCCGAGCATGTGGAGGTATTCCATAGCAAGAAGGATCTCTGCTACATAGAACCTGCGACAATAAAATAACAATTTAAGTAATAAATAAGACAGCATATTGATTGCTAATATTCCATAACAATATGATTAAGGGCTCATGATTCACTCAAAGTATAGTGGTTTATGATTTTGTATCAACAAAATAAATAGTGTTGTACATGAGGGTTGACTTTCCCCCGGATAGAACCAGCAAACATGTGTCAATTTGAAATGAGGAAAAGGGGACAAATAAATTTTCCACGGGTATATAAGATTTCAGGCTGGATATGGAAAAGAATGCAGACAGTAACGTTTTAACTAGCTTTCAATATCCAGATTTGTACTCCTACACCTTTAAATGGCCATCCATATTCAAGTTTCAAGCAAATTACAGAAGTTGGCTTAAATGCACTTTTAGAAACATAAATACATAAATAAGGGAAAAATAATCATTTTATAGCATTGCAAGTGCAAAGTAGGACATCATAATTGATAAAAGGTGAATTGAGTAACTTCACTAGAAAATGGACACTCATTTTGGGATGAAGAGTGATTGACTTTTAGGCCAAAAAACAAACTAGACGCCATAGATGATTGATGAAAAATGAGACAAAGGTTTTCAAGGTGTACACCCCCACACCCACTCCCAAAAAAGTGGCACATCGACAAAGAAAAACAAGCGGATTGGAGCATGGACGAAGCTCCATCATATGTAGAGATCAATTCGAATTGACTTCAGATGTAAACATTTTCTTTTGACAACTGAACTCAAATTTCAAATAAATCACGGTTTCAATAACATGACACTAGTCTGTGAAAAAAATACAACATTACACTAGTAGCACGCAACCCCCCCCCCCCCCATCCCACTCCCAAATAGATATAAATAATAACAATAATTAATAATCACAACATTAACAATAAAAGAATATAAAGGTTCCATCACATTTAGACATCGACATTTCCATATTCGGGATCTCAGTTTTCACTGTGTCAAAACTTATCTTTCAACTCAAAATGCAAGTTGTCAAACTCTCGGAAAGGAGAGCAGCAGAGAATAACTATCAGTCACATATAAATGGAATTGGGGAGTTAACCAGCGCACGCACACACATGCACATGCACACACAGAGAGGGGGAGAGAGAGAGAGAGAGATGCAAGCCAAATTATACTCCCTCCCTAAAAGAGTATCCATTTTTGACTTCGGAGGAAATCTAAGAAGGTTGACTTTTAAACTATTATAGTAACAAATAACATAAGTTCCATTAGTATCGACCTTATTAACTTGTAGTATTGCAAGTGCACATTTGAATATGATTTTAGTTAAACGTGAATATAGTAACTTCCTTAGAAATGGACACTCATTTAGGGATTAAAAAAAAAATCCCAAAGGAGACTCATTTAGCGATGGAGGCGGTAGATGCTACGAAAATGCAACGGCAGCCTGCGCCAGTTAATTTGTCATTATTTTAGAAGTGGTTTACAAATATGACATAATTAAGAATGGGCTATTGTGCACATCCAGGTGGCGACAAGGACAACATCAATACAAAAAGGTGACTGAGGGTTGTGAAAGTTATGCATTTTCCAGTAGGAGGAAGCACCGCCACAAGCAAGCTGGAAATTGACTTATGAGCATGAAGAACACTGACAATATGCCTGACAGCCAGAGTTAGCAGAAAATACTATGACCCCGATCCTAAAACTAGTATCTTTTCCAGTTAGGGACGGAGGATTATAAGAATTGCTTTATTAGGAAGGAAAGCTTTACTAAAAAAAAAGCAATATGAACCAACAATAGAGCAGGGATAAGTGTCATACTTTACAGCTTGTTCACTAAACCGCTTCCCCGGTTGCCTCTGCCGGAGCGAGTGCAAATCACCTCCCGGGCAGAACTCCATCACCAAACACGAGAACTTGTCCGTCTCAAAATGTGTGTACAATGTAGGAAGAAAAGGATGATCCAAAGACTGCAAAATCTCCCTTTCTGTCTGAGCACGAAGCAACTTCTTGCGACTCTCCAGAGACACTTTGTCCATAACCTTCATGGCAAAATAACACTTTGTACCACTAAGCTCTGATAAATAGACACTTCCAATATCCCCACACCCCAACCTCTTCAACAATCTGAAATGGCTTAAACCCAAGACCCCATCTTTAGCTCTAACAACTTGGATGGCTTCCCATCTCGAGTCGTTAGCTTTATGTGGCTTGTTAACACTGCTACTGAAACTGCTACAACTACTTTCATCACTAACATCAGTGCTTGTGCTTCCCCTACACAAACTGCTTTTTCCACTCTCAACATAATCGATTCTATCACTAATTTTAGCACTCCCACTAGTTTTCGAAATACTGCTGGCAGAGGCCGAGCTATCCTTGAAAGTTCCTTGCTCTAATAACGTTTTCTTTTCCAGATCAGTTTTTGTTTCACTAAGTGGAGAGGTTTTGCTAGTTGGTTCTTGTTTCGGTTCATCAAGAGTTAGACTTGTGTCCAATCTCTCAACTAAAGAATTTGCAGATCCGTTTTGTTTCTTCTGGTTTGCTATTGCTTCATCTGCGTTTTGATTATTAGATGCAACCAACCGATTGTTGCCAGGTGGCTTTTGCGGGGTGGGAGGCTCCGACTTACTTGTCTTTGAAACCAGCAAGGGTGGAGGCCTGCGAGAATTTTCATCTGATATTTGACTACCAGCTAACTTGGTCGGCTTCTCAACTGAACTTTTCACAACAGGTTTCGATGCCATCGCAAAAACTCAATATTTTCCTTAAATGAATTGTAAAGAACGAACCCATCACATGCGTCCAAATCTCAATTCATGACCCCCTCGACTTCTATTCCCCAAATCCATCATAAATGAGCAGAAGGGTATCTGCGACAACAACAAATGAAACATACCAATTTTGTCATCAAAAGAATAATTTCAGAGATCTACGTGAATAATAACCTATTTGCACATAAAGTAGCCCTAATTCTAATGAAAAGGACAAGAAAACATTTCCACCATCAAATCAACCGAAATCTCAAAATAAATTAATAAATTACATAGCAACAACAAATTCAACATAATTTAATCATCAACAGATCTAGAAACCTACAAAACTTGTGCAAAACTATAAACTTTAGACAAATGAGTAAAGTGAGAATAAGCAGAAGAACCCTAATACAAATTGAAGCATAACAAAAAGGGTTCAGATCACGAACAATTTCATCAAATTCATTTAATAAACCTACCAGAAACAGTACCAACAAATATCCACAAATTAACAAGAACCCAACGACCAATTCGAAACACAAATGCAGCTTGTGAAACAAGTTCCAACACTAATTGAAGACCACATATAGAAAGATAAGAACAAACCCATGAAGATAAGCAAGAAAAGAAGGGAAAGGGGGGAAAAAGAACTAAATGTAAAGCAGTCAAAGCACACAGATATTGAATTAACAATCAACTGAAACCCTACCAAAAGGATCCCGGAACCCCACAAAAGAACAAGGTGCTAAAAAACAAAATAGATGGGGCGAAAATAATATAAACCCACCAAGCAAAATCAATTAAATCAAGATCAATTAAATGGACTGAGTTAAAAGTGAAAAAAGAAACGAATTGCAAATGGGTACCTGAGGTTTTTGCAAAGATCAAGGCTTTAGGGTTTTTTTGCTAAGGGACAGCACTAAGTGAGGTGTGGGAGAGAGAGAGATTAAGCTCAGCAATTTGTGGGAGAGAAAAGCTAGAGAGAGAAAGAGAAAGGGGGAAGCTTTTGATGGTAGTGTGTGTTGAGTGTGTGAGAGAGAAAGAGGGGAAGGGGAAGGAGTCAAGGTTAAAGGTGAAAGCTTTATTCACGTTCAATTGATAGTTTCCATTCATACTCCTATGTTGGATTATATAAAAGGGTCTGAATCAGAAACCAACATATGGGCCTCCTCAATTTACACCCTGTCCATCATGCTTTACACTTCTTTATTATTGCATATCCATTTCTCCCACAACAATATCTTTTTAATTTTTTATTTTTTTCTTAAAAAAAAAAATTAGTTTCATTTATATACTCTCTCCGTCCCAGTACAAGTAAGACTAGAGAAGTGAGTAGAATAATTAAAAAAAATTAATAATATATGTATGGTAGAAAATGAGTTGGATAAATAGTAGTATTGGTTGAATAAATTGAGTGGTGGAAAATGAGAAAAGTAAATGAGTGTGGTTAAATGGTGGGGTAAGATGAATATAAGTATATTAAAATATTTCCATTTTGAGTAGTCTTACTTGTGGTGGAACGGATTAAAAGGGGAAAAAGTCTCACTTCTGTTGTTTCTGTTCTTCTCTCGCTCCTTGGTGACGGAGTGAATACCGGAAAAAAAAGAAGGAATCCATCTGCGTCTATTTTTTAGAGACGAAGGGAGTATTATTTTTTTGTCTAGTCACTTAAAATTGGAAGAATCCTAGGAATAAAACTTGCTGAAAAATAAATTTTTAATTTTATTTTTCAACATAAAAATATTAGCACTCAGTTGGAAATGAAGAGAATATTGATATTGGTTTTATTAGATTGGGAAAGCAAGGGATGTCAAATGGACACTGACTTTGCCAGATAGTGCCAGCCACTTTGTGATCGTAAAAGACCTACATTTTTGCTTAATCAATAATCTTTCATTCAGATTGCGAATGCATTTGCCATGTTTATATCCATAGATACATGTATATGTATATACGTATGTGTATATATAGACACAGAGATAATTCAACTCTTATAACTGTTGTGCATTTTAACACCAATAAAGACCAGGTAACTCACAATATCAAATAATGGGTTTCAATCAAAACAAAGAAAACAAAAATCAAATAATTTATTATTATTCTAATATTGTAAATTTGAGCACAAAAAATTACATAAAAAATCGCTACATATCAAGTGTTAGAAACTCCCATTTTGACGGCACACTGAGTCTACAAAGAAGAGCGAAAAATATTGAATCCACATTCAATAAGATAGAGGACCAGCCTGATTTTCTTCACCATAACTTAGGGAAAGTGTACAAAAAAAAAAAAAAAAAAAAAAAAAAAGATCATGCATGAGAGCTCGGTTATCACTTGTTCACATTTTTCTTCCAAAATCTTTACGGCTTCAGTGAATAGCACTTCAGGTGGCAATGCTCCAGTTGACTCTATATTTGACTGAGGGGAAGAAAGTACGAAAAGGAGAGAGTCTGCACAACACAATTTCATCTGCGAGGAACAATTTTTTTTGGAACATGTCATTTTACTTATGAAATGATCTTTCTTTCGTCGCAGAGCCACTTTCTCATCCCAACCATCCGGTCTGATGCATTCCCTACACAAACTACAAGCTCTCGGTCGAGCAACAGTTGCCCTTATACCTATTTTATTGACAAAATCATTCATCAGAAACAACATTCAAATTTTCAAAAGAGCATACAAGTGTGATGTACTCCCTTTGTCCTAGAATAAATGTCCTCCTTTTCATTTTCGTTTGCCAAAAATAGGGTATGAAATTTGGTGATGTTCCTAAGCATTGCAATGCCATAGGAGGTGTCACTCTACGTACCCATATGAATAGATTGAGACAATCAAGGAAACACAACTAAAAGCTTAAAAACTTTGACTTGTCAACTCTATGACATTATTCCGGGAGAGAGGGAGTAGAAATTTTCGCTCAATAGAATAATATAGGAGAAATATTGGAGAACAGTGACGTGATACCACATTCCTAGACCATTGTACCATGTGGCTTATAATCACATTTGATAGGATGACAATTATATGTTTGAACCTTTTGCCTAATGGAAGGTGGTACCAGCCCATAATTATCTTCGTATAGATACCATTACCAAATATGGGTGTACAAATAAGGATTTTTTTTTTAGTTTACCTTTAACTGTGTCTTCTATGTCAAATACTTTGAGGGCATCTTTTTACAAGCTTTTCTGCCTCAATGCCTTCAATATCTTGCAACAATACCACCTAGATACGGAGTAACAAATTATATGTAGTAAACTATAAAGAAAATTGAGAAACCAAACTCGTACTTGTACCACTTCGTCAAGATTGTACTCAGTTCCAAAATGTAAGTCATTTTAGATTTTTTCACACATACTACTTCATATAATAAAACTCTTAAATTATATTCATAATTTTTTGTGCCATAATTAATATTTTCAAATTAATGTTGAACGGGTACAAAAAAAAAAAGAGTATGAAAAATAAATAGGGGTAGGTCAAATGTTTGTTGTCATTTGTGGATTCTTATAGATTTTAGCTTTTGTAAGATTTCCAGCCTTGTTTGTTGTGAAAATATTTATTATTATCATTAAATGAAGTAGTAGTTAGTACTATTCATAGATAAAAGTGAAAGGCTAAAGTGACTTATATTTTGAAACAAATTGAAAAATCTAAAATGACTTATTTGGAACGGAGTAGCATTTAATTCCTTACCTCAGGCAGCATCCTATACCATGCAATGGCTACTGGTGACCACTTTGCATGTATTTTACCCCCCATGCCTTTAACAGCATGAGCTTCTAACTCAATTTCCTACAGTTACAGATAAAAATACAGCCAAATTAGAACATCAAATCAATCCGATCAGTACATATTAAATAACTTCATTATTATAATTAATATTATTATGTTTTTTGATAATTTGAATTGCATCACATATTTGTTCATCCAATCCTATGCCGATTCAAAGTTGTTAAGATTCCACTGGCTTTGAGAATCCGCAACTCGAGGTTACATTTTAGCCCAAACATGAGTACAACATTTAACCAAAAGAAACCTTTAGATTAGCTTTGGCTATAAATCTTGCAAGCAGCTAAGCCACACATATCTTTGCCCCCACAAAAATAAAGTTCCCAGCTTTATTTGTTCTTAAGATAACTAGATAAGTACTCCCTCCGACCCATAACAAACGACCCATTTTATTTTAGGAGCGGGAATTAAGGAAATGTGTTTTAAAAGTAGGTGTTGTGAGTATGAAGGAAAGAGAAAGTGGGATAGAGAATAGTAAGAGGAAAGATGTTGTGAGTATAACAAATGGGTCCCATGAATAAACAGGTAATAAAATTTCCATTTTAGGACACCCAAAAGGGTAAAATGGGTCATTTGTTATGGGACGGAGGGAGTATCATTATGAGTTCAGAAAGGTTCACTCACAAGGTTCTGAGCTTCGTCACAAAAACTGACTTCCTTAAACTAACAATTCTACCACAACTTAAATTTTGAGATGGCATACTCCTCAAAAATTGGCCAAAATCTTTGAAACTTGTATGAGTCCCCATATTTTCATCCGATAGCGAGTAGTAGAGGCAAACAAAAACATTTGCAATAAATAAACAACTGCAACTTGCTTATACAAGTAGGTTAACATTGAAATGCTAAATTAAAACATTACAGCAACTTTCTAATTACCTGGCCAGCTCCAAGTTTTGCGATAATAATATCAGGATCCTTTGGAGCAATTGGATCTTTAGAAAATTTTGCAAAGAGTCTTGGATCCATTGTTACCAAATGGGAGCCCCATTTGGTAACCACTTCAGTTCATCTGATTTCACTGCATTACATCCATTGCAGTAGAAGCATTGTCATCACCAAAACAATTACCGTAAAAGATCATTTATGTGTGTGAAAGTAAATGTATATGTGTGCATATGGCACCCCTACAAGAAAATAATTACTCCATTTGTCCTTAAATGAATGTCCAAATTTCATTTTAAGGGACATCTGAAAATCTCTACGTTTCATACAATTTAGTGGCAAAGATTCATATATAATCATGTGATCCTCTTTTTAAACATTTAGTTTTGCGAGTATAAAGAGACTAGTGAAAAAAGTTTGGTAAAAAAACATTTAGAAACAACGTTATTTCTAAAAAAGACATTCATTTTGGGACAAAAGTTTCTTGAAAATGGGCATTCATTTAGGGACAGATGGAGTAGTAGCTTTCAAACGTGGAGCTCCTCGCTGACATCGAACATGGAGTTTGAAAACAATGGTGTTTTTTTCGTTTGGCTCACTTGCTGGAGAAAGTTTGAGGGAAATTTTTTCATAAGTCTATCAGAACATGCAAGAAAATGGTAAATTAAAAGATATCAGACCAATAACAAGGATGAGGTAAAACCTGACAAATAATCAAACAGCCTCGGGTCAACCTTGATCGGAATGAGACCCAGTCGATGAGCAAGCACTTCATCTTGGACAACTGATGTATTGTTTGCAATAAGGACCTTCTCAATGGCCATCGTGGGCACCTGCAGATAAAGTGGCCAACAAGAACTATAAACATTAACATCAAAATCTTAACCTAGCTAAATAGTACTCCCTCGTCCCAAAATGATCTTCCCATTTGCCATTTCTCATTGTCCCAAAAAGTTCTTCCCATTTCTACAATTTGGACTTGAAAGTGCATAAACAAAACATGGTTAGTGAAGCAAGTGTACATTTAAATAATAATAATTTAAAAAAAAAGGTTTTAATAGTCAAATGGAAATATCATTTTGGGACGGAGGGAGTACGAAAGTTTACATAAGGCAGAGTCCTCCAGTAGCGTTGAGTAAACGGTAGTAATATTAGATCAAGAAATAACTAGTTCTCAATAATGTAATTTACAAACACAAAAGATGCCACCACGGCCAGTGGCGAAGCTAAGGCTTAGCCATGGGGGTCAGCCGACCCCCTTAAATTTTGAAACGTGTCAATTTTAGTACTTCAAAAAAAAATAAAATGACATTTTACTACTAAAACTACTAGATTATAACATTTTGACCCCCTTAATTTTGATAACAAATTGCACTAAAATATTATTTTGACCCCCTTTAATACTAAATTTGTATACCTTCATTAGCATCGTTATCTCCAAAGCAACTTCAACCCCCTTGTCGAAATTTTCTGGCTTCGCCACTGACCACGGCTACTGGTTACAAATACTAACACTGCAGAAAATCGTAGCAAGATTGCTTACGGAAGTGCATGAAATCATTAGGATCCCTGCACCCAGATTATAGGGGCACACATCTTAAGCAGAAAAGAATGCATACAAAATTAGCAATTATAACAAACTTACATCAGTATACAATTTACCAGAATAATCACTAAGGTTGTACATTTTTATAGCAATGATTAATGTGTTTGACAAAAGAAAATGAATGTATAGTGAAGAAATCAATAGCAATTCATATTCAAATAAAATCATTTATCTGAATACCAATCAACTCAAAATTGATATACCTCGGAAATGAGGATTCGACGAAAGGCATTGGCAATGGAAGGATCAATACGAATCAAGTCAAACTCAATATCATCTCCGTCGAGCTTAATCACTTCAACTTTAAAATTATCTTGAAATTGGTCAAATCTCATGCTGTTATTGACTCGCATAGCTGCATACGCACCCGAGTATTCTGTCTTCAAATCAAAACCCACCACCAATATTCACAAATTTAATTTTTAAAAAAATAAATAAACCCAGAAATCAACTGAAAGATAAGATTACATAAAGGTAATATCTTTGAGAGAAAATTATACAAGGAAAGAAAAAGTACATGGGTTGGAGCCAGGGGCGGATTTGTGTTAGTGCTAGGTGGTGCACTTGCACCTGGTCAACCCAAAAATTTAAATATATATTTTTTTTTTTTTACTAAGTGCACCGCCAAAATAATAAAAGTAAGCTATTATATTCTTGGTGAGTGTGTGAACTTAGAAAAATTAAAATTTACCCACTTCATTTAAGTGACTTATTTCATTGTTTGGACAAATTGAGAGACAGAGAGATCAGAGAGAGCGCAGAAAAAAAAGAGAGGAGAAACAGGAGTGCGACTACACCGACGCAATCGGCAACCTCCAATCGCAATCGGCAACCTCCAGGCTCCAACCGGCAAGGCGGCAACTAGTGACGCCGGCGACATCTTACCCATCTTCTTCCCTTTTTGTAAGTTTTCATCTCTCAAATCTCATTACTTCTCTTCAAATTGGATTTAACAGAAATTTAGGGTTTGAACTACAATTTGGGGCTTTGACATTGTTCTTCTAATTTCATGGGTGATTTCAATTTATGTGTTTATTAAATGTTTGATTTTAAATGTATATGTGTTTGAATGGTTATTTCATGGATATTTTTTAGCAAACTTACATGCTTGCAGCTAGTTGACTGTTGTTAACTTTATCTTGTCTTATTTAGTGCATTAGAATTCTCTGCATTTACTTCCTCTAATTGACTGGACCCAAAAAAAAATTCGGGGCGCACCCTTGCCTCAAATCCTGGATACGCCGCTGGTGCACCTGGTGATCAAGATTCTCAGATCCGCCACTGAAGTTGGAGCATCGTTGTTGCAGAGGACGCAGGTTGAGGGAGCTGTCCGGTAAGTCCCAAATTGATTCGATAGCCATGATTTCTCTTTCAATGGTGTGTGTGTGTGTGTGTTTTCCCTGTAAATGGAGGGAAAATGATTTTGTCAGTTTGGAGTTGAAAGGGGAAGAAGAGGTTTAGAATTATAACTTATAAGGGTTTAAGAAATTTAATTTTTTCTTGACATTCATTTTCCAAACTCGCACTAGTTTAGCTTATTTATTTTAGGGCGAATTGCATTTTGGGCCCCCAAAATTTAGGGGGTGTCCTGTGGCGGACCCCATTCAATCACTATTTATAGTTAGACCCCAAAATTGTCATTCTGTTAGCATTTTAAGTTTTTTAACCAATTTTGTTAGAAAGATTCGTTAAATAATCACGTGCAAGCCACATGTCACTTAACGGATGATTTTTCTAACAATAAAATAATTCATTCTTCGTTATTTTAAAGCAAATTGAATGAAAATTAATAGTAAAACTGGGATTTTTTTTCATTATGGGCGTTAAATGAAATTTTCGAAACTAAGAAGATAGAAAATAAAATTTATTTAAAAATATTAAATTGTCGATAAAATAATTATAAAATTCATTTAAAAAACAAGGCATTAAATGTTTTCTCAAGTATAATTTTATACTTTGACTATTTTAATTAAATATATTTTGAAAGAACAATAATTATTAATTATATTTACTTTAAAATAAATGCTAAAAATAATAAAATGAACCCTTAATCCCTTCCCTCAAATTAAAAACTATTAATTATGGTTCAAAAAATAAGTTTTTTCTGGCTTTTCAATTAAAATAGTCAAAATATTAAATTATACTTGAGAAAAACATTTAATGCCTTGTTTTTAAAGTGAATTTTATAACTATTTATCGACAATTTAATATTTTTAAATAAATTTTATTTTCAATCTTATTACTTTCGAAAATTTCATTTAACGCCCTTAAATGGAAAATTTTCCATTTTTACTATTTATTTTCATTCAATTTGCTTTAAAATAACAATGAATGTATTATTGTTCAAAAACATCGACCGTTAAGTGACATGTGGCTCGCACGTGATTATTTAACGAATTTTTCTAACAAAATTGGTTAAAAGACTTAAAATGCTAACAGAATGACAACTTTGGAGCCTAAAATGTAAATAGTGATTCAATGGGGTCTGCCACAGGAACACCCCTAAACTTTGGGGCCCAAAATGCAATTCGCCATTTATTTTATGTCAGTGAAGTTCAGTTATTTTTTGAAAGGCACGGGCGTGAATATATAATACTCCTACTTCCTATGTCCAGTTATTCTTTATTTCTCAATTCTCAGAGACGTCATCAGTAATAACAAAAGAAAAAAAAATGACTCTATCAACACAATACATGTTGATTTTAATTATACATTGGTATCAATTTAATGATCACAATGAAATTCTAAAAACTATTATTGACAAATCACTTAATCATTTATCAATTACAATTTATAGAATTTCAATAGGATGATTAGATCGACACCAATCAATGTTTGGTCAAAATTCATTTGTGTTGACTATAAAAAATCAAAATAATGATTTATCAATAACAGTTTTTAGAATTTCAGTAGGAGAGGATTAGATCGACATCAATCAATGTTTGGTCAAAATTCATTTGCGTTGACTATAACGTCAAAATAGGACAAAGGACAAACTTTTCGGAATAGGGGGAGTACTCGCAAGAAGTGCTGAAGATTAAACCATTACAACTCCATCAAAAAATGCAACTTTTCAACGTTTTTTCAAAGGCCAATCACAAGCCCAATAATCAAAGACAAACGATATTCTTCGTTTACAAGACAGCACAAACAGCAGATAGCTATAACCTATAACACCCATCTCCCCCAAGGGAATTCTGGGCACAAAATTGTTAAAAAGAATCCTGACCATCAATTTGCACCAGAAAATGGCAACATAAATAACATCCCACCATCATCCGTTCGAGTTCTGTAAGCATGGGATATGTTTCTTTAAAGTTTATGCAAGTACGGATTTGCAAATGTCAGTCACCGCGTTTGCCTTTCTTGCCCGTAGTTTTACTTTCCCTGTAAGATTGTCTGACCGCTTGTCTCTTTTCTTCCCTGCAGGGATTTTAACCATACAAAACAAAGTCTCAGGTTAAAGTGATACGCAAAAGAGAATCCCAAAGCTGCTGGTGTGAAAGTGAGAATTTCATGTTGTTTAAATCGGTCCCAAAATGAATGACAAAAAAAAAATAAAAAAAAATAAAATCAATTTACTCTTGATCAAGAGCAAATTTGAATATATATTTTTTTGGTCATTCATTTTGGGACGGGGGAGTAGGACTATTTCACACACTTTATAAGATAGGTGTGAAAGCTTGAAAACTTATTACCTAAATATCATCAACGTAAGTTAGCTTAAAATCAAATAAAGTCCGGGAGAAGGGGGGTGAGTCCGCTCTACAAGTCAATGGAAAATTATATGTTTTGTAGAAATGAACAGAATATTTTGAGTTATTGGCAAATTTGACTTGAAATTTTTTTGAGCTCCATAAGTCGTTTCATGAAAAAACTCTTTCTCTTTGTACAACTGAACTGAAAAGTTATTACTCGCACTTCATTTGGTTCAATGAGAACATTTGAGTTATTGGCAAATTTTTTAATTCATTTATCTAACATAAGAAAATGAAGTACTTTCTCATGATAATGACCTCCCTGAAGATCATCTTTCCAAGTTAGTTTATGCTAAAAATGCGAACCATGTACATGAAATGAAGGGTGTTAGATTAAGCAATTACTCTGAAGATTAAGAGATTTTACCTGGCTTTTGAGGCCATCTCAACCCTTTTTCTTGAAACCTTTTTAATCATCTCTCTAGGGGGAGCTTTCTTCCCCTTCCACTTTCCGACAGTGGATGGTTTTGTTTCTTCCTTTTGTTCGATCGTACCATTCTTTGTGCTCCCGTTTTCTATAACAATGTCGTCCTTGCTCGTCTGTTGCTGAATCTCCACTTTAGATTTCTTGCTGGTGTCTTCCTTTAGCTCAGCAACTTGTTCTTCTGGTTCTTCTGGTTCATAAGGTGTTGAACGTGTCGTTGAATTGCTCACTTTCTTCAACTGTAGGCCAAATTAATAAGAACATATATAAGTCAAAGTACCTATGCCCTAAATGGCTAAATATTAATACACTCAGTCCGTTCTCCCCGAATATGAAGGCTCAAACACGTTAACTAATCACCCTATTTTTCACATTTATGACAGGTCATCGTAGAAACAATATACTCCCTCCGTTTCAAAGTAAAAGTCCTACCTTGGCTATGCATGCTTATTAAATAAACAATAAAAGATGGGTAAATATATTAAGTGGGATGAGGACACAATTGTTCAAACACTAATCAAAATGCAAGTGGGTAAAAGTAGGGTATTAAAGTAGTGGTTTTCTTGTAATTATAGAAGCATTAGAAGGACAAAGTTGTCCACAACACTATTCATATTTTGCCATATTGGGAATGGGACTGGACGTACTAAAATAAAAGGTAGTACTCTTACTCTGAGACGGAAGAAGTAATATTTAATTTAGAAATGATAAAATTAAAGTGGAACATCTCATCCAAAAAAAAAAAAAAAAACCGTAAGATACTCTTTTCGAGTGGAATGCAGCAACCAACATTTCCAAAATCCTGCTTGTCTAGGGACTGACAAGCATGTCTGTCCACTAACCAACAAGAATTCAAGAATACCACACTTGTAATGGATTTAACCTCAAGTTTACAGATTCAAATTTTTATAGCATGTCTAATATGGCGTTTGGCCAAAACAATAAGGAATAAAAAATGATTTCTTCTTATTTATGTGTATCAATGCAGCATTTTATTTTTATTTTTTAAATAACTGCTCTTTAAGAAACGCTAATTCTGCAGCCTTTCTTAGAAAAACTGTGTTTTAGTTCAAATAAGAAGAAAAAGTCACGAAAAATAATTGCTTTAGCAAACACATTTATACAAAAGAGTCGTGTTCTAGGAAAATGCACTTCACAAAAAACTGCTTGTAAGAAAACTACTTTTTAAGTCGCTGCAACAGACGAGCCATTAGATTTGTTCACTTGTATATTCAACAAGTTTGAGCCAAGGAGTATACCACCAACCTTTGCCACAAAAAATCCGTCCATGTTGTGGACATGAGGATAGAAACGTCTTGTCTTATCTAATGATGGGTGAAACCTCTTTTCACGAAAGCGAACAAACCTAGTTGATAAAAAGAACAATGAATCAGTTTTGATAATATACGTATGATACTTGCGATCGACTAAAAACATTAGAAAATTGGCAATACCCAGGACGACCAAAGTCAAGTCCACACGGCACAAGCTTTACATCCCTCCTCTTGAGTGCAT
The DNA here is from genome assembly GCA_026119855.1 of Campanula takesimana. NCBI lineage: Eukaryota > Viridiplantae > Streptophyta > Magnoliopsida > Asterales > Campanulaceae > Campanula > Campanula takesimana. Next base: position 292,044 of record JAOWBW010000436.1, on the reverse strand, counting down.
AGTCTATAACATCTTCATTCTGCAAGATTCGGCTATATTAGAAAGAACAACGGAAATGATTAGGTGGAAATGAGAAACTAGATACATCCCAAACAAACCTCAGCAGCCAATATGGAACATGTAGAGTAAACAAGGTAACCCCCTGACTTTGAATTCGCATCAACCATGTCAATAGCTGCAAGTATCAGCTCCTGCAAGTAAACAAAAATGTTTTAGCTGGCAATACTAAGCCAAACGATGTTGTTATAATTACATTGTCGACAAGGATAAGCTTGCTTGAATTTCTTAGCTTTAAGAAATGTTTACTTTCAAAAGAATGACTGCGATCCATCTAATATCTCTTTGCTTATGAAAGAGAGGGATGGGATAGAAGGATTAACAAAGTGCAAGCCTTAGGGGGAAGGGTACCCTACCCCCCCCCCCCTCTCCCAGTTTTCTTTGGCATCACTGGAAAATGGAGCAAGGGAGCTATGCATCTTATTTGACCCCTATTAAAAAGTGATATCCTTGCGTCTCTGGTATCAGATAATTCACCAAAATGAATGGTAAAGATCGTATCATCACCCGAGACAACCACCTTCCTAACTGGATGTGGGATAAATAGAGATTCCACACCTGGGCTGAACACCCAAACATGTCCAATAACCTTTACAGGATCTCTACATGTGAAAATGGTCGAGACAAGTTGTCAATAGCTGGTATCAAGTCCTTATAAATAAATCATAATTTACCGAAGACGTACAGGAGAGTTATCATAGTTCAAGGAAAGAGGAAAATTGAGCAGGGCTCCCACTCTATGGGGACTGGCCGGCTGGGAAGGGTCAAACATATGGAAAGTTACACATTTATGCAGAGAGCATTCATCATTAAGGCCCATGAACCTACGAGTCGAGATCTCCTGTACCACTTTTGTGTGTCACTCCGTGTACCACTTGTAATCCAACCGTTCACATGTTTGCAAAATATTACTATAATACCAATCTCAATAACTGTGAGCCATTAGATCACTTGTGGCACATGAAGTGGTACACAAATGGCACAGAGGATTTGGACTCTGAACCTACAGTCACAACTGAGCTACCTTACCACTTCACCAAGGCTTTCCCTTAGTGATATAGCACAGCACAGCTTTTGAGAACAAATTTAGAATAGCCTCATCCTAGGTTTTTGCTGAGCCAAATCTGAGAATCAGTTCCATATGTTTATTCGGATCCATCTAAGGCTAGCTCCCACCTTATTTTTTTCCATCCTTGGGGTTTCTTACTTGTATTGTTGGCCAACAAATAACTTTCTAATGGGAGGTCATATGATCTCAAATATATACACCGAGCTCTGTGTCAGCTTAATGCAGTTCACTAGAGAAGTATTCAAAATCAACCCACCGCCACTCATAAGCTCTCACCAATAGGCGTGCTTAAGCACAATTTGGAAAAAAAAAAAAAAAAAAAAAAAAAAAGTCTAATAGTAACAGTCTAAAACAGTCAGCTTTCAATATTCTCATGAATGCAGAGTTTGTTAGCATAATCATCCAGCTGCATAATCAAAAGGCGCACAAACAAATTGTGATCAAGGACAAAAGGACATGACCCTTATATATCCAAGAAACTCCCATCACAGATAAATTAAGGATACCTTCTGTACACGCGTACAGTTCTGTATATCATCAGCATTTTTAGAGGTTTTGACAGATTCATCTTTAGATATAACCTGTAAAATGAAAACCATTGGGCTTTATCAGATACAACAAGCCATGCAACAGCTTTAGCCTCATGAATGAAAAAATATGAACACCAACCACTTACACCAGTACCACTGCAAGGGGCATCCAGCAAAACTCTATCAGCTGTATTGTGACCCAAAACTTTGGGTAGCTGAAATTCAATGGAAAAATTATTTAAAACGAAAAGAAAACCCTGGGAACAGTTAGATGGACGCTATAGTATATAGAGCAGAACGCAAGTATAGTTTCTGTGGATATCAAAGGGAATGGACAAAAAAAGTTTGAAAAAGAGTATGCAGATTGGCAAATTAATCAACATTCGGTGGATTCAAACAGGTTATGTTGTATGGCAAAACCTAACCTCCCTTCCATCATAGTTGCAAACTATGGTGTTTGTAACCCCCCATCCGATGTAAATTTGCTGTTAGTGACTTAAGCCTTGCTTCCTTCATCTCATTCGCATAAATTATACCTGGTAATACATGCACCGTTAGTACTAAGGAAAAAATGCTTTAAGAAAGCATGAATTGATACTGGACACTATTGAAAAAGACTGGCAAATAAACTAACTGAACGCAGCATCAATATTTGGCTACAACGCTTTGTTAAACGGAGCCAAAGTTAAAAAGAAGAAACCAAAAGGAGATAATTTGACATCAATGGAAGTATCAGAACACCCATTCAAGTTTTCAGGCATTTGAACCATGACAAAAGCACAAGGTTCAGAGATATTGTGTCAAACTAATCCACACCATTCCAGAAACTAATACTCCCTCCGCCCATAACTATGCGCACAAAATGAGTTTTGCACGGGAATTAAGGGATGAATAGTAGTGGGTATGTGTTGTGAGTGTGAAAAGTGAAGTAGGAGAGAGAAAGTGGGGGTAGGGAATAGTAGGTTGATTGGTATTGTGAGTGTAAAAGTAAAGTAGGAGAGAGAATGAGTGGGATGAATAGTAAAGATTCTTTGCCATTTTAGGAAAGTGTGACTTATCAATGGGACACCCCAAAATGGCAATTTGCGCACATAGTTATGGGACGGAGGGAGTACAACAGAAAGGGAACTCATTTTACTAAAGTAAGATGTATTAAAACTTTACCAGTCAACCTCTTAAAGAAGCTTATAGAAGGTAATACTGAAAGAAAGCGCAGTCACATGTTACTCTGGCGTGAGACAATATTATGTTCGCCAAGAAACCAGATGAAACAAACACCACAAGGTGATTCGGAAAGACAAAACAGAGGGCTCAACTTTATTGAACACGAGAAACGTGGAACAGGAACTCTGTTTACCCTTTCTCATTTCAGAAACATGTTTGGTGATCAGCACAAAAGAGACAGCGAGAAAACACAAAATGCACAAAAGGTATGAAATGAGAGAAGAAAGGTTAAAACAACACGAGAAAAGAAGGTTAACAGGACACAAATTTATTGGCAGAGTTACGTACCACCATTCTTCATCAGAGCCGCAATGTAAGTTGTTTTCCCACCAGGAGCAGCCCTGCAAAAGTACAAATTAGCATAAGAAGGAGAACGGGTGAAAAGCAAAAATATAGTGCATGAAAAGGAGAATATATCAATTATGCTTCCAACAAGTAAACTGTGAACACTCTCGCAGACAGCCTACAGGGTTACCTAAGAAAAGAAAATGGCAAACATAACTGCCCATAAAAAAAAGAATAATAATGGTACTACTACTGCATGAAGAAGAAGTGTCCGAAAGTTTCTGAATCAATTTTACTGTGAATTCACGATCAAATTTTGTAACTTGTAGAAAGGTTCATAAAGCCGGTCAGTAGATACATCTGACTTTAAAATGAAGTGCAGTAGAATGGGAAAGGTAACAGCGATGGAGCTACTAAATACTTACGCCATGTCAACTACACGTTCCTTATCCTGAGGAGCAAGAGCCATTACAGGTAAGAAAGAGCTAGCACTTTGCAGCTGTTAACAAACCAAAGTTTTAGTTACAAGTACATGAATGAAATATCAATATTAGAATACAACTGGAATCAACTAGCAAGTCAAGATACCATGTAATGCCCGGCCATATATTCCGGGGTTGCACCAATAGGCACTTGTGAATCATAAACCACCAAGCCAACCTATGGATTAAAGAAACGCATAACTCAGGGACACATATGACATAACAGGAAATAGCTCAAAAAGGCAGCCAGAGTGGAGCTTACCTTTGACCACTTGCTTAGTGGGTCTAAATTAACACCTCTATTCAACAAGACACCAGCCAAGTCCCGTCTTCGGGTCTGCATTTTCAGCAAAAAGTGATGCAGTATGGTGAGTAAATGCACACAAGCAATCTCCTGACATTTTAAATACAAAAACGGATCAACCCTCACCTTTAGAGTGTTCGTCCGAATTGATATAGGGCGAGGCTTTTCAAAAGCTTCAATAAGTTCCAAGAGTTCAACAACAGGAAACATCTGTAACAATGTGAAAATGAGCACAATAAACACATCTACACAAGTGAGCATAACGCAAATAAGCTCAGATTTTGCCCACGTAATAAGGATAGGCTACAGTAAACCTTGTCCACCATAATGGTCGGTCCAAAGCCAGACAAATCACACTTGCTCATCTTCTTAATTATTGTTGTCCCTGATAGTTTAGGTCTTCTACCTCTAGCACACGTGTTGATATTGATGAGTTCACTCTTGTAATAGCTTAAGGCATTCATTAATTAAAAAAATTGATGGGCCTGCTTTGTCATCTAGGTTGCATATCTCCAAATCATCTCAAGTAATTGTCTCTAGTTTTATCTCCATCTGGGAAAACGTTTGTTGTCTACTACTAAGCATGTTTACTTCACATTTTATCTTCGAGTTTTTCCCAAATCACTACGCTTATCTAGTATATGTTCTCTCTTAGTTGCCAACTTTCTGCTCCATAAACTCACTCCGGTCTAATAGTGCTCTTATAAAGCTTTTTTTTTCTTACTATGTACAAAGTTATCACATAGCACTCCGAGTATAAACTTATCAGTATCGTCCACTTCTGGTTTTAATCGACCACTAGCAGCATCACCCAACCTCACCATCTTGATTAATAATTAATCCCAAATAACTAGATTGATCTCTTTTTGGCTTCATCTAATCTAAATTTGTCTCTCCTGGTCCTAATTGCGCAAGATTGTGTATGAATGAAACATCAAAATTAAATATTACCTCGACCAAGGCTTCAATCAGAAAATCATTGTAGCCATAATATGAAGCCAAATCCATTGTGAGTTGCTTGATGTACTCTTTTCGTGATGTCCCCTCTTGCCTCAAAGTCTTGAAATTTGAAAGAACTCGAACAACTGAATATATCATAAATGAATATTTAACCATGTGAAAGGAACTTATTATGAGAGGGGTCAAAGTTAACTTAAAACCTAAAACTCACTCTCTTTTATTCTTCTTTGGAGACTGGGGAGGTCAGGCGGTCCAAGTTTCTCTTCTTCAAGCTCCTATATTATTGTACAAAGATATAAGATAGCCATGAGAACAAATGTTTTAACAAAACAAAAAATGAAATACACACACAGAGATTACAAAACTTAAAAGTATCCACATGGTTTCAATTAAACCTTCTCAGTTGGCAATCTGAATTCATCTGCTTCCTCTTGAATGTTAGTCAGTAATTCAGCTTTGGCATCTTCCTTTTCCCTCGCCATCCTCTTATCAAGAGCTCTTGATTTCTTCTCAATATCCGATTCTTCCGAGTCAGGATCATCGTCATCAAGGGCTCCTGATTTCTCAGAATCAGAATCCAAACCGGATGCATTCTCTGCTGCAGAAAGACAATAAATTAACCCAAAACACAAATACTACGAATTGGAAATTTTACCAAGAAAGTGACTAGTCTTGAAAAGGCTATCACGTGTTCAACTCTACAGCACAACTCAAAATTTAGTTGCCAAACAAAGCCTTAATGTTTGAAATGGGGCGGAAAACAGTGGGAAAATACCCCCAATCTACCAGCAATTAATCTTTACTCTAAACATTATAAAGCAAATAGGAATTACACATTGTAATCAATGCAAAGTACCTTCATCATCACTGCCCTGAAGAAAGTTATCAGTGATGGGTTCATCCCCGTCCGATGAAACGTCAGAATCTGAACCTGAACCGGAGCCAGAATCCATTCCTTCTTCATCAAGTCCATCCTCATTCTGTTCCAATTCCAATTCATCTTCCGACCTATCCGACTCACTCATAACATCATCTCGTTTCTTATTTTTAGCAGAAAAAATATCCTTCTTTTGCTTCTTCCTACTGATAGGTTGTTTCTCTAACAACTCTCTCCCCTTTTTCTTATTGACTTTGATTCCGGCCATTATTCAATCTACAAAAACATGAACAGAAATTCAAGTAAAGTTAAGGTTTTACGATTCATAAATCAAATGTCCAAAAACGTGGCGTTAGGGAAATTACAGTAATTAAATTTTAGCTGGAAGTAAATAATCTTACCGATTAGGGTTTAGTCGGGGTTTTGGGGAAGAAGAAGAGGGGCAAGCTACTAGGTTATACAAACAGCTTCAACGGGAAGGCTGTGTTTGGGAAATTAAAATGGAAGTGTTTACTTTTTCGGTAGTGGGTCTGGGCTTATAGGTCCATTTATTTTGAGAGGAATAGAATAATTTTTAGGTCATAGGCCCATTTACTCACTATTGTGATCGAGTCTTGTTCAGAAACGGTAAACATTATAAATCATCATACTTTAATCAAAGAGCAATGTTAAATGTTAGGGGCACAAAATAAGTTCACACAATGAGATGACGATATTTTATTGGTTGCATCGATAATGGACCCGTCACTTACTTAAAAATACCAATAAAATCATTACACTTAGAATTTTGTGACTTTTTTGTGCCCCTAGTATTATTCTTAATCAAATCGAGATCTAATTTTTAATCATCATACTCACAATATGCGTTTATCATGATAAGCCCTCTCCCGACATTTAAAATTATTAACAAAACCTAATGAGAGTTCACGTGATTTCTTCATGAATTCTTATGTTGAGCTAATAACAAGGATTAGTTTCATGAAATTTCAATGTCACCTACACCATGTCGTTAATAAAACTCAAATTGAAACAAGAGTGAAGGATTGAGTAAAAATAGGGAGAAAAAAGCTAGGAGCGAGACATGGTTGAGATGAAATAAAGCCGAAACCATCGAATTGGTGATGACATCCCACATTTTTCACCATATTGAGCTAGGATTGAGATTTGATTCAAGCTATTGCGGTTTTTGAAGTAAAACTTACGTTTGAATTAGGACTTTAAACAGTGACATAAGGTAGGTAGCGTGTTTTATTTCATTATACTAATGCAGTTAGCACCATGTAAGAATACATCCACTAATCACGTTATCTTTTGTTTAGTTAAACGTTGTTGGATGTCGTTAAGAGATCAAGATATAACGAATGCGCATTTTGAGTACAATGGTTAAACTTATTAAAAATGAACATTTTTTTTTCTCAACTCGGTGTACAAGGCATCCCCGTATAACGAGGGTCCGGGGAAAAGTCTGCACCACAATGGTAAAATATAGGTAAACCTTACCCTACATTATACATTATAAGTTAAAAATGAAGCTTGAATAATGTTAGATGTGCATTTGTATTGGGTCTCCAATTATGTTGGAAACTAATTAGCGAAGCGTTTTGATTGAAAACTAAAATGAGAAAAACATAGTATTACCAAGTGCATAGACTATTTGATAGGGGGTACCAACTAAAATGAGAGTAATAGATATTTGTTGTGAGTATATCAAGTGAGTCCCACTGATTAAAGAAATATTTAAAATTTTCATTTTTTGAAACTGTAACTTATCTTTGAGACACCAAAAAAAAGAAGTTTGTGCACGGGGTTATTATCAGCAGTCAGAGAGAGTATTTAATTAATCAAAGTTCATCCATACAAACAACAAAAAAGCGAGAACATTTGGAAGGAGTATATAAGTTATATTGATAATTAAACACTAAAAACATTTATAAAAAAGAAAGCCTCTTCAGCTATGCATCTTCCTCTGTAATGCCACTAAGAATGAGGTAAAAGGTACAAACTGGATGACTACTTGATTAAATAGCAAAAACAAAAATTGGACAAAAGTTAAAAGCCCTCAAACGGGTCCAAATCTTAAACATGGTGGACTTGGCGAACAGGTCAAACCTTGATCAATAACAAGCAACTACATAACCACCGCGCCACTTTCACTTGAAGAGTTCGGAATTCAGCCAGTCTCTGTCGAGGAAAAAAATTAAAACCAATTACCACGTCTGTCCGCAATCAATAACCATTTTTAGGAAATTTTGACCGAAAATGAATGACCTTGTTTCGAGAAATAATTTGACATTTGACAACACACAAAAAAAATAAAAAAAATCCTTTCGTTATATACTTGTAAAACTAGATAGCAAAGATTTTCATACACCTTTGTTACTGAAATTTACAAAAGGTTGAATCTCTTAAATTTCTTCAAAATGAGACATTCATTTTGGGACGGAGGGAGTAGTTTTTGTTTCTGTCTGTGATGCACAGTGAGAAAAGTTGGTGGTGCTTACTTGCTAACGTCGTCAAGGTGATCATCAAAATCAACAATATCCTTCCATTTTTCAGATGAAGTAAAATCCAATAGGACTACATTGGCTGATGGCTCCTTAATGGCCAGCTTGCTGCTTCCATCTACAACTAGCTTCCAGGTTTTGGAAACATCTCTTGCGTAAAGCTGAGGTAACAAGAAAAAACATTTAAAACACGAGCCTTATTCAAGGTTACAAGAAAAGACGTAATGCTAACTAGAGCAGAGCTTAGAGTGTAATAACAGAGTTGAGAAAATATTGGAAGCTAATATTTGCCGGACGCAACATGCGCGAGCCTTGACATATATACTCAAACGAGGTTCCAAATAAAGTTCATAAGGCAAGATGAAGAAATGCCAAATTTTCTTGGCAAACTTCATATTACTAGATACAGACATTAGTAACAAATAATTATTCAGGCATGTATTTTTTGCTTGGTAAACCAATAATTACCCGTACGAACCAATCCACCGAAAAGATTACTCAGCCAGTGCATTTTTGTTAGACATTTTGGATTCGTAGGAGCATAACAACATTTTACACGTAACTTTAACATGACAGAAAGCGGAAATGAATGAAGCATTCTGGTCTTCAGATAAAAGGTTGACCATCTTAAGAAAGAAAATTCAAGAACTTAATGGTCTCGACAGCATTCCCAATTATGGCATAAAAGAAGCAGGGTCGCTAGTTCGAGATTGTAACCCAGTTTTATACCTACAGATCCACACCCACAGAAAACATTCTATTACTCCCCCCATCCCACCCGAAATAGGACGTTTTGCCATTTTAGGTGTCCCACCCGAAATAGGGCACCTTAAAATAGAAGGTTTTTATTACTATTTTATTAAAGGGACCCACTTGTCATACTCGCAACAACTTTTCATTTATTATTTTCTACTCACTTTCTCTCCTTCATACTCACAACACCTACTTTTCAAACTACTTTTTACAATAAAATATTAGTATTCCTTAATCCCCATGTAAAACAACCTTGTTAACAAGTGCAACCTCCATTCCGCCTTTATCGGGATGACAGTAATAGGGTCCTGACAAATTGGGTTTCTCTATTATTCTACCCCTTATATTTGTCCAGTTATTGGATACCCTTTGGGATAATTGTTATAATGCTTACTTTTCAACCGGATCTTTTAAGATAGGAGTATCTAAGCAATGCTAATGGTAATAGTACCAGAAGCACAGACTCATACTTCATGCAGTGTTAAACTTATAACATACGATATCTCATACTATACAACATGCCTCTTTCAGAGTAAAACTGCAAGTAGTGTAACATCTATACGACATTCATTAGTTCTCGGCAACAATAGATAGTCCCAGTTACTGCCTTCAATAGTTCAATCAATTATCATCTGAAAACTGCACTAAAAACCAACAAAAATCACGAGAAGGTGGCCAAACCCAGGCCAACATAACTGAAAGTCCATACATGACTATGGAACAGGTAAGGATCAAATTCCTAGTAAGCAGTAAAAGTTCAACAACTACACCAAACAATTAGAATCAAAACTATCTTCATAAGTTAAAGAAAGCAGAAATTAAAAGCTGAAAATAGTATCTAAATAATAGGGAAAAGAAAGAAGCATGCATATTGGAACATATAACTTAAATATTATTCATCACATTGAACCAAACAATATCAACACTCATAAGTTCTCTTATAAACACAAAAAGATCATACCGAGAAAATCTGTCTACGGTCTTTTTAACTTCAGTATAGAATTCATTGGCATAGCATCCAACATTAAACAGTACAAGACACTATCAGAGCTACTAGAAACTTTCTTATAATTCACATATTTATCACCCAAAAACAACAGCTGTGAATGCTGAAGAAATCACGTCAAAGGCAAAGTCAAACACACTATGAGAATAAGTGATTGCTCCAATATACTTGTCAAGTGGAGTATGATACAAGAAAAATCATATTCTGGTATAGATCATGTCAAACTGGAAGAATGCTTAATGTACAAAAAGGGAGTGCTTCATTTATAGCACCATACTAAATTCGGAGTGGGTTGAATCAGGAATTGGAATCATCATGGATCCAGTTGGTCAAGCTTGCAACAAAATCTTAGTGCTTTCTTCTTCTGAGCTACAATAACGCAGATTTTACAAGAGACTAGCATATGGTCCTACATATGCTAGTGCAAGAAACTATATAACCTCTCAAATATGTACGAAAATATTTATTTAGAATGAGAAAAATGTAACAATGATAGACAAGCAGTACCAGAAACACTTCAATGCCACACATTAATGCAGACAAGTCTATAAAGCTACGCTCAAGATTACAAGCACCAAAGTCCTCCAAATGGGTACACTATACAATAAAATGATTTAATCATGACATATTATCTGTGTGGAGAACAGTTAAACTTTGGCAAGATATACACATGTAAGCTCAATCATAGACAGAAAAATGAAGCCACTGACCATACAAAATACAAAATCCTTACAAACTCACCTGCATAACTGGACTCATGTCCTTCCCATTTCTTAGGGTCCCAAGCTTCTTGTTATCTAGCTGGAAAACAAACAAGCCAATAATAATTAGCAAGCTATTCATAAACTTACGTCTAATTACCCTTCCTTCAAAAAATGAGAATCCCTTCACATAATTTTCCCGACATGGGTGTCATTTTTCATATGAATTTACTAAATACCCATTTGATGTCTAACAATGCAATAGTACTAAGCAGCCAGTGAGGCATTAGTGTGTGTATGACCAAAATTTTCCTAAAAGCAACTTAATTTTCGTAATTAAAAAAAAAAAAGACGACACTTGTTTTGTGACCGGAGATTGGAGTTAATAGAACAATAAGAATTCAAACCAAAACGTACCAAAAGCAAAGCAGCTTGAGGGAGGAATTTGTAAATGTGATCGCCAATATTCCTTGCAACAGTACCAAGCTCCAAGTCATCGAATCTCTCATTAGCATGAAAGTATCCAACAATACTCAATCCCTGACTGCCATAATAATCTTCAATCTGCACCAAATTATAACCAATACATACAATTAAATGAATCGAAACCCTAAGATCGTTGACTGATGAGGGTGAAATTGAGAGGGGGACAGACCATGATTAGGGCAATCTCAAGGGGAGGAAGGAGGCCGATCTGAGAGTGGAAGAGAGGGACGGAGTCGGTGATTTGGACGACGTCGCCGGAGACGCGGCCAAGTAGAACGCCGTTGACGGCAGAGGTCTTGTGCTTGAGGGCATGGAGGACAAGCTTGATGTAGGCATTCTGGCCGATCTCGTATCTCAACTCGGAGCCCATGACTCGGTGAGTGTAGCGTAGTTGAAGTGTTGTCGGTCGTCGTTGGAGCAGGGAGGATGCCTTCAGTAGTTAACTTTGGTTTCGCCGTTTCAACCCTCAAAAATTGGGGAGATTGTATAGTAAAAGACCTCTATAATTACTACTACCTCCGTCCCAGCTCAATGTGCACACTTACCTTTTAAGTGGGTGTCGTTGATATGTGCACAATCCAAAAAAGGAAAGTTTTTTATTATTTTTATAATCTTCCACTCATTCTCTCTCTTCCTCCCAACCACTCATTATTCTCCACTCATTCTTTTTCTTCCTCTCAACCACTCATTATTCTCCACTCATTCTCTTTCTTCCTCCCAACCACTCATTATTCTCCACTCACAATACTTTTGAATATAAATAATCTCTCCTTAAATATTGTGCCAAACAGTAAAGATGCGTATTGAGTTGGGACGGAGGTAGTACGTTCCACCTCTCACTTATACCCCGGGGACACGATAAATAAGGAAAAAAAAATATGTGATAAAAAAAAATGAAAAGAGAGAATGAGTAGGGTACTAAATAGTAGTGTTAGTTAAATAAATTGAGTGGTGGAAAATTAAGAAAGAGAATGAGTGATAGGGTGGAGTTAATATAAAATTATAAAAAGTAAGCTCTTTTGGGAAGTGTCGAGTGAGCTGGGACGGACCAACATGAAAATAAGTGTCAAATGAGTAGGGACGGAGGGAGTATACTATTGCCGCGACCATGAATTTTTATTTATTTATTTTATTTTATTTTTTTGAAAACAACATCAATTGCATTAATAAGAAGAGAGACGCACTCCACAAAATCCGGAAGCTCACCCCAAATTTTCAAAGCAGATTCACTTCTTAACTTACAACAATAACAATTCTGACCTAAATCTAGAGACATTCGGATTCTACTCCAAGTAAAACTTGGACACTGCCTCGATTCGGCATTCAAGAAATCCCCATCGGATAATATTTCGCTTTGAGTCCTCGACATAGATAATCCGGGTTGACGAGTAAACGCCCATCAAATATCCCAAAATCATCGAAAATTCCTTGTGGAGCCAAGAACAATGACATCCTCTTTCTTTGGAGATGATGCGAGATTCGTCATTAGATATTGAAATGCAATTGTTTGATACGAAAACAAACAGACAAACAACAAACAAACAAGCATAGTCTCTCAACACATGAGAGAAATCAACGGCTCTCAACGAGGAGAGAAGTTTATTATATGACAAAAGAAAACCCAATTAAAACCTAGATTTAAAGAAATTAAAAAACTGAATCTGAAACAAATCCCTAATTTCACATTTATTAATTGATATAACAATTAATAAATGTGAAATTTGGGATTTAACTAGTGATTCAAATCAAAATAAAAATATTACTAAACAAACTGAGAAGAAGTAAGAATTTGGATGGAACAAAAAAACGAGAATCAGAAGATGAAAGTTTTTGGAGGGAAAATTGCAGACAGAAGTTGGGTTGCGGTTATAGTTTTTATCTGTAGAGAACTTAGATAGTGGCTTCGAAGCTAAATGAATAATAAACTAGGAAAAACCCCGTGCTACGCACGGAAATTTGTTTACAATTTGTCGTTTATTTAGTTAGTCAAATGAATTATATTTTATTATGATTAAAAAACAAATTTTTTTAAGTAACTCAAAAATACAACTAAAAAAACAACATGTAAATAATCAATTACATTGTAATTTTCTTTTTATTTCGGGGGGATAAATTAAAGAGTAAATTATTTTCTAACTTTGGATTTAAAATCAAGATTAATGTTTTTTTGTGACTTTTCCTTTGTTTGCAGGATTAGAGTTGCATCAACATAAACTTTTTGTTTGAAGACTTTTTATTTGTTTTAAGTAACAAATCAAAAATGTATTTTTTGTGACTTTACATTTTAAATTATGACTTTTCATTACTTATAGCGGAGAAGCTAAAGTCACTTTATCATAATTATTTTTAATATATTAAATGTTATTGAGACTCTTCATATTTTAGTAACCGTTGCACTTAAATGAATGCATATAATGATATATGAAAAAAAATCTTAGGTACAAAATTATTTGAATGTAAAATTTCAAAAATCATTTATTTTAGTATAAACAGGACATTCAATTTGAAATGAAGAGAGTAAATAGTTAATTTCTTTAAAAAAAAATAAATATTAACTTATATAATAACTATTATAATTAACTAATACTGCTAATAGTAAAAGTTAATATATATAGTAACTATTGTAATTAACTATTATTGTCAATAGTAAAAGTTAACCTATATAGTAACTATTATGGTTAACTAATACTATTAATGGTAATAGTTAACTTATGTAGTAACTATTAACATTAACTAATACTATTAATAGTAATAAGTAACTTATATAACTATTATAGTTAACTAATATTATTCACAGTAATAGTTGACTTATACAGTAACTATTATAGTTAACTAATACTATTAATAGTAATAGTTAACTTATACAATAACTATTATAGTTTACTAATACTATTAATAGTAATAGTTAACTTATATAATAACTATTATTATTAACTAATATTGTTAGCTAATAATAAGAATATCAAGAGTCACTTATCAATAAGAATTGTGATGACATGGCTTCACCAAAAACATTATTTAGCCTAAATTGTCCACATGACGAATTCATATACCTCCGCGTCGACTTTTAATATATATAGATTTTGTTAATTTAATAAGGCATAATTGATAAATTAATAATTCATTGATTTAATGGATGATCTTCCATTCAGCTAATGTAATTACACAAAGAAATTGGGCAGAGTATATTAGTATGGAATATCATTGAAGTTGAAGGAGGGAGCTATTACCACTCATTTAATTATTTACTTTAATTATTAATGCATTTTGAAATTAAATAATGTATTGATATAATTACTTTCAATTTTTTTTTTATAAATATTTTATTTATATATTCATAATTTTTTTAAAATAATTATTTTGAATCATACTAATAAAAGTAAATTAAATTTTAATTTTATTGTTCTTTCTAAATAATTATTTTTAAATCAAACTTATAAGAGTTTGTTAAATTTTGAGAAAAGTGGAGTACAACTTATTTCTTATTATTGGTATGGTATGATGAAATAGAAATATTTCGTAGGGTACAAAAAATGATTATTAATAAAAATTAAATTATTTTCTAAATGATTGTTTTAAATTTTACATTGATATCTTTTACACACAAGATATTATTTAAATACTCCCTCCGTCTCAAAATAGATGTCGTTTTGAGAGTTAAATTTTGTCTCAAAATACATGTCGTTTTACTATTTTCAAGGCTATTTTGTTGTTGTATACCAACTCTACCCTTATTAATGATAGTGGACTATCTCTTAAACAGTTATTTAATTCCTAGGTAATTGCATTACTTTAGGGGTATATAAGACTTTTTCACATACATTAATTGTATTTCTTAATATGTGTAAAGTCATTGAAACGACATCTATTTTAAGACGGATGGAGTAACTTTTATTAGTTGAATAAAAAAATCATTTGAAAAGATAACAGTTAATTTACTTTTGTTAGTATGATTAGACATAATTTTTGGAAATATCAAGAATATAAAAAAATGAAAAATAAATAATAGAAAACTTAAAAGAAAAAACGAAAAAAAATGTGTAAACAAAATAGTTAATTTGGATCGAAAGGTGATTGTGTCAAAACATTGATTAAGTTTATAATGCTTTAATGAATGTAGTGAATAATTAAATAATGTAGGGGTAATAGCTTCTCCCACCATTAAAATATGCATCTCATGAATTAAATTAAAAATAAATTTTCGTGCACATATAAAACTTATGAAAATATATAAATGAGTTCATTATTTTTAATATTTCAATACACATTTTGTCTCACATTACATGTCATAATTTCTTTTGTCATTTCAAAATGAGCAGCTGAGTGGTAAAAATCAGTTATAACCCTTGTTGACATACTTTTTCGACAAATAAACTACTTATATTATTAAAGAAATTGGCTCGAGGCCAATGCAGCATTGATACATTTTCGTAGCCAAATTTGCATTGTTATGCGCTAGACTAATTACATTTCTATCTACTTTAAAAATAGAAAAACTATTAGAAATAGAGGTGAAAATATATATTTCAGATTGGAGTGGCATTTGCTTTTTACAATCATTTACTCCCTCCGTCTCCTTTCAAATTACAAAATTTGTCATTTTAGATATCCTATAGAAATTGTAAAATCTTGAAATGGATTTTTTTTTACCCATTTGCATACATCAACTAACCCACAAACTATTCCCTACTCCACTTTCTCTCTCATACCAAACTATCTACACTCACAACACATCACATTTTCCTTAATTTTTGTGAAAAACGGTTTTTTACCGTTTGAAATGGGACGGAAGGAGTAAAATATAAGCAAATTTCTGGGACTACACCATCATCTGGCACAATTATCAGAAGAAGTAAAAAAGACAAATTTCTCCAGTTTCAATGTTGAAGAGGAAGTACCAAGAGATGATTTCAGTAATGCTTATTGATGATTTGGAGCTAGTCCAAACCGAGTATAAAGTAAACATGAATTCATCTTCTTATATTACACAGCCATTAAAATCAGAGTTTATACAAACAAAGTACATGGAATACAATGCATATTGATTATTTGGATCTCGTCCAAACTAAAACTGAAACTGAAACTGAACATAGTTTTTTAGGACTCCCTGAATACAGGCACTAGTACAGCAAGTAATAAACACTTTCTGTATCTCCCATGCTAGTTTCATACTCCCACTATCCCGCAAAGTTAATCCCTTTTTTTTTTTTTTTTTTTTCGTCGTATGTGAATGAACTTTGAGCAATAATTTAGATTGCTTATAATTATCTTAATGAGAATCTAAAAATTGGTATGGATAATGGTGTATCAATAACAAGTTGTAAATTTTCATTAGAATAATTAAAAATGGCCTAAATTATTGCTTAAGTTTATTCGTAATAACAACGAAAAAAGAGGGACTAACTTTCTGGGACGGAGGGAGTATTAGTAACAATACATATACATCTATACATCTATACATCTATTTAGGCTAAAACTTAATACCACTATAACATCGGTCACTAAGAGGGTGGCAAAACTCAGTTCAACAGGTGAATGCAAATAGTAAAAAATAAATAAAAATCCAAGCTAGTAGAAACCTGCGCGAAATAATGAGCAAGCAACAATCAAAATGGAACAACAATTAAGATTCTTGAGGCTGTTATAAATTATAAGCCTACAAGTTGCCGAATCTAAACTTCCCTGTACCTTGGAATGGAAGTCCCAACTCAAATCCAGCCACATTCTTTCCTGTTTCATCTATTAAGATTTCAGAAAGAGCAGCAACAACTATCATATGTTCCTGGTGATTTCAGATACTCCCTCCGTCCTGAAAAAATCGTCCCACTTTTTGTTGTTGTTAATACGAAAATTCATTGAGCAATAAATTTATGTTAATTTAACTATCCTAATGAAAATTTAAAACTTATCATTGAAACACCATTATAAATGTCATCAATGGATTTTTTTTTTATGTTTATTGGGATAATTAAATTAATCTAAAATTATTGCTCAAAGCACCTTCGTATAGACAAAACAAAAGGTAGGAAGATCGTTTCGGACAGAGGGAGTATATCTTAGTTGCAGGGCCACGATCCCTGAAGTACTCATACGTACTCATACTTAAGGCACCTAAGGTCCTAAGCCTTAGATGACAACATCTAAAACCTGTAAGTTAGTGTACAATGAACATTACTTCCTAAGACATGAATGAAAAAACTGCTATCTTATATCAACTCCTAGGGAACACAATATAACCAAAAAAAAAAAAAAAAGGCTACGGCATGCGCAATTCTAACAAGAACTACTGAAAATAAGTAACTGAACTTAAAACTAGGGTCAAACCAAATACTAGAAAATAAGTTGTTCTATAGTCTACATAAAGGAGCTAAATAAACTTTGCTCTACATCCCATATTCAAAATACCAAAATAAAAAATAAATCCATCTACGGTTCTTCCAGGAACAGAAACGGAGAACAAGACTATCTAGTTTTACACCTTTCTCTTAGGGCTGAGTGCTGAGGGAAAGACCTAGAGATATGATGCACAAAACTAGAAGAACCTGTAAGAACTCCTACAGCAAACCAAAGCACAAAGGCGACAAAGACTGCCTTCCGTTCTACCTTGAATAAGGATGATAGCGACTACTGCCACCATAGCCTCCTCCCCTACCATATAGCCCACTCGCTCCACCATAACTAGCACCAGCACCAGAGTCATAGCCTCCACCATAGGCCCCACCATAGCCTGCACCACCATAACCTCCATACCCTTCACCTCGTCCATACCCACCTAAACCACTACTACCATAACCACTACCATAACTGCCACCATACCCACCACCGTAGCCTCCAAAACGACTAGAATAAGCAAGAGAAGATTCACCTCTGTAACCGCCTAGGGCGCTGCTGCCGTAATCTCCATACCCATCGAACTCACTACCACCACCACCATATCCGCCTAGCCTGCCAAGACCTCCGGGTGTCCTATAGGGACCAGGTCCAAAACCACCATCAAAACCCTCATAGGAGTTGCGAAAACCACCAAAGTCATCATTGAAAGATCGTGCCCTAGACTTGCTAGAAAATGCAGGAGCGGGTGGTGGGTTTGAGTTTGACGTTTTCTTTGGTTCTGCTTTCTTGATCTCCACCTACAACAAAGCAACTTGGTCAACCTAATTTTTGCTGAATGTAATCTAACATTAGAGCCCTTTCCTGGAGAAAAACCTATTGCCTGAAAAATCTCAACCTAACATTAGATACGGATAACTTATCACACTAAAATGGTTACTTCATGATGGAATATAGAGTGCAAAGACAAATTTACAAAAAGAATTTTCAGCAAATAAGAACAATTGGAACAAGAGTTGAAGAGAAGTACAGTGTTGACATGCTAAGAAAATAGTGAGTGCTGGTGTAAACATGCCTGCGTGCAGAACAGGACTTTTGGGATACCATAAAACTACTCTCACCTGGGTACCAGCCATATCAATCATATTTCCATTGGTCAACATTTCATCAACAACCTCCTCACTATCAAATATAACAAAACCAAAACCCCGTGAACGGTTGGTCTCATGATCACATATTATCTGGTGCTCAACCACCTTTCCATACTTGGAGAAGAAATCCTTGAGCTCATCTGATTAAGATGGGGAATTCAATAAATCAGTGTTACAAACCATACTCTGTCAGCAAACAAAACAGAAAATAAACAAAATCGATGTACCTTCACTGACTGTAGTTGGAATACCCCCAACAAATAGCTTTTTGGTTTTGAAATCCTTTGATTGCCCAGATCCTTTTGGAATTGTTCTCTTAATCTCAACCTAATCAAACTCAAACACAAAGATGGTTTTTGAAGATGCCACAGAAATTCCCATCGCAGTACAGACCATAACAGCCATCACAAGAGCACGCAATCACGCGGTGAGAGGAATTTTACCTGTTTTCCATTGAATACATGGGTATCTTCAATAACCTGGTCCACAACTGAAGGGTCAGCATATGTGATAAATCCAAAGCCTCTTGGTTGCCCAGTGTATCGGTCTTTCATTATAACGGAGTCTGTGATTTCTCCATATTTCCCAAAGTGCTTATTAAATGCATCTACAGCGTACCATCAAAAAAAAACATATAAGTCACAGGAAACAAGATCGACCGAATTCCCAAATGCATCAATAGTTAGTCATAATGTTCCACCAGACAATTATAAGGCCAGCTTTACATCACTGATTAAACAACAAGTGAAACTTCAGATCAACAATTTTATAAATCAAGGAACACAAAAAGCACATCGTTTTTTATTCAGAAAACTTAAAGGAAAACAATCAACATTGAACATTGGGATGACCAGTACTCCAACAGAAACACACGACACAAAACAATCACAATGTCTCAGTCATACTAATTACTAACAGAAGCTAAAAAAAAAAAAAAAAAAAAAAAAAAACAAGAGCCACCAATTTGCAATTAACAAAAAAAAAAAAAACAGTGCCCTAAATTCTAAAACCCTGCATGAATTCTTAACTATGTGAGGGTCACTGAAGACCAAGAAAAAACAATAACTAGTAACCCTAAAAGCATTGAAAATTCATTCCTTCAAAACACACCAAGACTAGAATCCTAAATAATCAACAACATGAAACCACCAAAACTATTGGCCAACAAGTAGCTAATTACACAAGAAAAATCCTTCAATTCAACCAGAAAATCCAAAATAATTCGAAATCAAGCCCTGCCCAACTAGGATAAAGCAAATTCATATCAACAAGCATATATAAGTGATTAGAAAAAGTACACAATTAGAGTGTGTGTTTGTGTGTGAGATGGAGATAGAGATAGAGATAGAGATAGTACTATAATGAGTATCCTTTGGCAACCCTCCGATGAATATCTTCCTGCAACGAATCCAAAACGGGGAGGAAACATACATAAGCAATCGTTGAAGAGAAAAATTATAAGACAATAATTGAAGAAATCAGATGAAGAAATCGAACCCTGGACTTGCTCCGTCGCCGAAGCGGGGATTGTCGGTCTTGGCTCTGGATCCCATTAGTGACGATGGAGGAATTAGGGCTTGCTGATGAAGAATAAGAGACTCGTGGAGAAGATTATAACTTGTTGGCAATTCTGTAGAGGGATGTATAGGGTCGGAGGGATTAAAAAACGTACGTGGTTAGGGAAGTGAAAAACAAGTCGGCGCTTAGCCCTAATTTTTACGGCTCGCTTTCACCCGTTATGGGTCGGCCTAAAAGGAGTCCAGATCTCGTGTATCATTTTGTGTGTCCCTCCCTGTGCCACAAGTGATCCAACGGCTTGAAGTCATTAAGATTATCATTATGTTGATATTATCCAAGCATGTAAACGGTTAAGATTATAATGGCACAGGGAGGGGTACACAAAGTGGTACAGAAGATCTGAACTCGTCTAAAAGGTTTACCTCCAAATTTTAGAAGTCGAGTAACAAGTTTCGTGCAAGGGTAAGAGATAAATTTAAAGGCTTTTAATTATGGGTTAATGACAATTTAGATCCTAAAATCATATACCACCCTCTCAAACGAATTCTGATGATTTTTTTTTCGCCAGATCAGACCTTGACGTATAAAAAACTCGTCAGTTAAGGCTTTTTTGACGATTTTCGTTAGAAAAGTCAGTTAAGTATCATGTGCGTTGCACGTGACTAACAGATTAACGAATTTGAATTGCTATTAAGTTTGAAGGGTTATAAATGGTATATCCTAAAATTAAAGGGATAAAACAATAAATTAAATCTATACCCCTTTCTTCTTCCTCCACACACACACACACACACACACATACCAGACTCCGGCCCCGACCAACGATTCCGCCATCAATTCCGACGCTAATGAATCTCTCTCCCCCGTCTAACTCCTCACCCAAACTCCTTCCTTCCCACTCGCTGTCCTCTCTTTCTCCTTCCAAATCTTCTACCTTTGTCATCGTCGTCGGGCCAGAATTGTAACTAAACACGTGACCGAGAAATCTCTGTTAATACAATCGCAGCTGAAGGGGACGTTAATTCTGGTATCGACTTGTAGACTATCCTGGTTAGGGATTTGAGGGTTGTTTCTCATAATATTGTTGATTTCGCCGTTTGTAACTTGGGCGTTGAAAGTCAAGTTCGATTCCGGCCAAACGTTTGGATTGGGAAGATGAATTGGGAAGAAGGAAATTTATGAAGCGAGGTTTAATCTTAGTTTTACTGGTGATAGGTTGAATTTGCGTTTGGGTTGGGAATATATTGGTTTTGGGGGTGGGTTGAATTTAGTGGGTTTGAAACGTAGATGAAGACTGTGAATAAGAGGACGGTGATGGTGGATGGTGGTGCTGTGATGGGGCTGGGTGGAAGCAGAAATGAAAGATGATGGGGATTGCGGTGGTGGTGGTAGGCTAGATGCGGAAAGTAGGAGAAGAAGAATATGAACTGGTTATGGAGAAGTTGGACAGGAAGAAGATGAACTGGGTTGTTGTTTTTTTTTTGTTGGCATATATTTAGAATTTAATGGGAATAAGTTTATCTCTTTATCAACATTTTTTATAAAAATAGTGATAATTACTTTATGTTATTTTATAATTTGATTATTATTATTTATTTATTTTTTATTTTGAAAATAACTTAAATTAATTATCTGGATATTATTTCTAATTTATTAAAATGTTTTTTTTTGTTTCATTTTAAAGCAGAAAATAAATAAATTAACTTTTTTCAAGCCTTTTTAATTAGTGAATTAAAAAATTATTTATTGAATTTATTATTTAAAAATATAGATGAAAATAGATGATACTCAAATTAATTTGTTTTGTGCTAATGTTTTACTTTTTATGTTATTAATTATTTTCATTTTCAACCCTGTTAAGTTTGAATTATTATTAATCCCCTTAAAAGAAATATCAACTTCAAACTAACCAATTCGTTAGTCACGTGCAACGCACATGATACTTAACTGACTTTTCTAATGAAAATCATCAAAAAGGCTTTAATTGGCGAGTTTTTTACACGTCAAGGTCTGATCTGCCGGTAAAAAAAAAAACATTAGGGTTCGTTTGGGAGGGTGATGTATGACTTTAGGGTCAAAATTGTCATTAGCCCTTTAATTATTTTGAATGATGAAAGATCTTTTTAAGCGAAATTCTCGTTAAAAAAACTCGTTTTAGTGTAAAAAGTATTTTTAAAGCAAGTTTTTATAAAAAATTGACACTTATGAAAAACTTTGTTTTTCATTTTTTAGTGTAAACATATTTTTTATAAAATGACTCTTTTTTAAAAAAGAAAAAAGTGATAATTATTTGGACAGGAGGAATATTATTGTTAGAGGCTGCGGATTCAAAAATTTCGAACTCAATGATCCGTTTTTAATGAAATATTTCTAAAAGTGTTTTATTAAATCTAAAACGGGTTTTGGGTAATTAAATTTGTCCCGTTTTAATTGAGCCCGTATAAGTTGTAGTTTTTCTTATAATAATTCCTTTCATGTTATACTAATATTTATATTTAATAACAAATGTGTAATGATATAATGCACTATTCTCTTTTTTTAGATATAATTTGAGATCTTTCATTTATTTTTATAATTATTATAGCATAGAAACTAGTAATTCTCTTTTATTGATGCTATTAATATATTGTTGTTTTCAAAATAATAATATTAATAATAATAATAATTCACTTACAAATTTTAGATTAAAAATGGCGGAGCATAGTGTGTTTGGATATAGAGTTTACTGGGGCAGGTTTAGGTGGGTTTTTTTTTTTTTTTCAAATTTAATTAATAGTTGAACTCAATACATAATCATCAGCATAAGCGCCTAGGAGACAAATCCTAGGAAGAGAAAAACTTCTCTCTAACTTCTGGGGGGAGGGGGGATCGAACCCATAACCTCCAGGTTGGAAGCCATGAGCTCTGGCCACCATTAGGTGGCTTTGAATATAAGTGGGTGGGAAAAATATCAAATCCGTTTCAAACACCTAAATTAAATAGTTCCCCCAACAAGATGCTATTTGCCCTCGTGTCCCCTACCTTCATTATCTCCACTCCCCTCTGGAACACGCTCTTTGCGCTTTTCCACGCCACCCCGTGTTGTGTTCCTATGAGGCCTGTCTTGGGACACTTCTTGACTCATACGTCGCTCACCTCTATGCCTTGCTTTACGAACCAAACCTGGAGCTATGTCCTCTGAGATAAGGGTTAAAGGTATGGCTATGGGCTCTTGACCTAACTCCACTAGCCTGTTGTTGTTGGTGAGAATACGCAGATATATCTCACTTTCCCTCCGAAGTCGGGTAGCTTCCTTCTGGATACTTTCCTCTATCAACATGATTCGAACCCGTCCTCCCTCAGCCCTTTCATCATCTTTCTTTTCCTTGTTCCGCCTGGTGCTTGCTGTTTTAGAACTCTCCGTCTGTGCTGAGGAATGGGTCCGGGTAGGATCTCCGATGGGAATGTTTTTCTCGCGGTTGGGGGCCGGAGTTTTGACCATCGGCGGTACGGTTGTTCCACCGGGTGTTCCCTTAGAACCGGTCATAACTAAGATGCTTTCAATTTTTTCACAACCTTATACTCAGAAGGAGAAGAAGATTCGGTCCTGGCAACAGAACCAAATGATGCTGCCGGAAAAATAAGCCCACCACGCTCCGGTTGTAGTCTAGCCTTTACGATGGGAGACTCCGCCTTTCTTCCCCTAAAGATACATGAGAACAGAATATACCGTTAGCTCAATGCCGGGAGGGTTTCCCGGCGATGAACCTTAGGCGTGAGAATCAGACAAACTGTGGTTGAAGAAACAAAGGAATTGTTAGAGAGTATTTTTGGAGAGAGAAGAGAGCTTAACCTTAATTCATAATAGGATTCTCCTTATATACTCACATAGCAGTTGCCTCACCCTCACATGCCACTTGTCAGCTTTCCATTGGTCCTTCATAAGGAGCCAAAAGAGACCCTCGTTACCACTTGAGTTTTCCCGTAGATTTCCTAGTAGGTTCACAGAGAAATGTCAGTGAAGTGGACGTCTTCTACTTTCCATTTAATGCGTTCGGCGGATGGGACCTTCCCTGACGAACTCGCTTTTGAGGCAACGTCATCCGGCGAACTCACTCGATCTCGATCCCGCCTACATATGGCGACTTGCTCATTCCCATCCCTTCTGGCGGCTTCAACAACCCAGTTGGATGATCCACCAATTTCGTTCCCATAGTTGAGTATACTAAACCGGGATATCCATTGGGCCGGGTCGTGCCATCCATTGGGCTACCTTTGACCCAACCATAATTTAGACCCGACTACATCAGATTGTCATTGATAGAAGAAATAGAACGATAACACTACCTACAACACTACAACATTGTATTGTATTCTTCTTCTGGAAGAGGAGGCGGCATTTTATTAGAGAAAACAAAATACTCTCCGCCTATTATAACGAATAATGAGTGTTATTGTTAATTTCTCAAACAACGAAAAAAAGTGATTCGCTTATAGTCAAAGTTACATTAAAATTTATTTACAAATGTTATGCTTTTTTTCATTGTCATGAAAAACAAATTATTTCAACGACCAGCAAAAAGCAAATTTTATAAAGAGTTGAGTAAGGGGAATGGACATCAACCTAGGTGGAGAAAAGAATGTTTGAGAAGGATTCCTAAGTTAAGTAAGGGTAGTGTTTTAGGCTTGTTCGGGTATAGATCACGAATCTATGTTTTTTATATTATTTTGTGTATCACACTACTCCCTCCGTCCCACTCGAATTAGGACAATTTTCCATTTTAGGTGTCCCATTCGAATTAGGACAACCCAAAAATGGAAGTGTTTTAGTTAATGGAACTCACATTCACACTCACAACAACTTTCGACTCATTATTCTCTACCCCACTTTCTCTCTCATACTTTACTTTTCATACTCACTAACAATTTTTTCTTAATCCCCGTACCCAACCCAAAAAATCTAATTCGGGTGGGACAGAGGGAGTATATATTATATATAAGTTAATAGTTAATCGTTTGATACTTTTGTATTACACAAAATAAAAGAATGGACTCATGTAATGGTATTATAATAAGAATTTAAAAATACATGTCGTATTAAGGTTACATTTATTCATCAAGTAATAACAATCTATGGGATTTGGTTCGGTTTCTCAAAGGTCTATTTTTTGTCATCTGTGGCGAAATGAGACATGTTCTCTACTACTTCCTTAATTAAATGCAGTGGCGGACCTCAAACTTTTACTCAGTAGGTGCACAATTACACTAAATCTTAAAAAAAATACTCCCTCCGTTCCGTCCCAAAATACCTTGCACATATTTCCTTTTTGGGTGTCCCATTGGTAAGCCTCATTTCCTAAAATGTTCAAAATATATTGTTTTTCTATTCTCTCTACCCCACTTGTCATACTCACACACTTACTTTTGGGCCCACTTGTAAATCCCACTCAACTTACCACACTCACAACCTCTTTTTCACTCACAATACTTTTGAATATATATACTAATTCCTTAATTACCGTGCATCCTCAAAAGTGTGCAAGGTGTTTTGGGATGGAAGGAGTATTAGCTATTACATTGGGAAAAAATCATAGAAAGAAAAAGAAAGAGAAATCAAAATACAAGCATTTTGTATGTATTTTGTTTAGGGATGGCAATTTGGCTGAACCCGATCCGTACCGAAGGGAAATCAATCCGAAAATTTCGGAAATGGTTTGCATTTTTAAGATCCGATCGGGTTTCGGATCGGGTTCGGTAACACCCCTTGTCCGATCCGAGATCCGACCCGAACCTATTAAGTTTATAAATTTTACTACTACCCCCCTCATGTTGTATTTTTCCATTCTCTGCTCAACACGCCGACTCCTCTCTCTCTCTCCTCAATCGCCATTCGCTTCTCTCTCTCTCTATGCGTCGCCGTCGCTGCTCATTCCCGACTCTCTTTCTCTTCGCCGTTCCCGTTGCCGCGGTGCCGATGACTTCGATCTTCTCTTGGCTCTCCTCCTCAACGGTGTAACGTAGGCCTCGTCGTTCCAGATTTCTTCAATCTTCATCTTCAGTTCTTCCACATGGCAAATATCGGTCTCAATCTCCAACGAATTTCAGCTCTATTGAGGTAATCTAACAATTCTTAGCCATTGAATTTCGATTTTTTTGGTTTTGTTTGATTAATTAGATTAGCTTCCCCAATTCACCTAAATTTGTCGCGCCCCAGACCCGTGGTCCTATTTGGCCCCACGCTCGGGACACGAATGGAAGACGTTATAAAACACTTTTGAAAATTTTTCGCAATATACTTTCATAAAACTTAACAAAACCAACTCCTGAAGTTCCAAGACTTCCATTCTACTTTTAAACAGACTTTACAAACGAAGTACTTAGACCGAAGGCTTACAAACCTTTATACAATGTACACACACCAACATTATCCAAAATATAGGTGTTACAAAATGATGAAGTCACGGAAACTCTACCCAAAAGGTTACATCTATGTAATGTAACCTTGACCAAAACAAATCCCAACTCTTACCACTTTCAACGTCCTCCCGTCAAATGTCCTAGCCCCTAGACTCGCCTTTATCTAAAACAGTAAACAAATAAGGGGTGAGAATAAATCTTTGTAAGCTACTAAAATGCAACTACGTTACATGCTGATATGATAGTCATATAAGAAACAATATCAACAAATAATCATATAGCATATAGCACATAACATGAGAGGCTCCCTATCGCCAACCGTCCCATACCGGTTGGAAATAACGACCAACTCATCATACAACACATAGTGTAGGAATAAACATTCCTACGAGAATACCAAGCCAAGGTTTACCGAAATAACATAACCATCTGAGAAACCATCTGAGAAAACCACCTGAGAATACCATCTGAGAAAACCATCTAAGCAGCATAAATAGCTGAAGCCGGGATCCCGAAAACCAAATCATAACCATAATAACCAAAGTTCTCGAATCAAACATAACCATCTGAGAGGTATCAACAAAGCAGCACAATGGCTGAAGCCGGTTCCGGAACCAAACAATCACAACAACAACAATAGCGGGAGAAAATGACACGAAGTCATACCCCTAAATGCTCACGCGAGGGAGCGAGTTCATCCCATCCAAGGCCAATCTGGACTGGGGAAATAGGTCCAGTGGAAAAGCCTTAATGCTTTCCACCTCCACTCGATAACACCCAAACCTGGGGAAATAGGTCCAGTGGAAAAGCCTTATAGTGAACTTGGCTAGTGTGCCACTATAATTCTTTCCACCTCCACTCGATAACACACAAGACCAGCTGGACTTTCGGAAAAAAGCACAGTAATAAATACTTGCTAAAACAACAACAACCGGGGCAATGATTCTAAACAAGAAACCAAGCCAAACCTATCAAAAGATGCACACACGTTACTCATAAAAGAGTTCACAACACAATCCTTTACCATTGACATTAAGTCACAACACAAGCTTGTACCCATTCACAATTAATTCAAAACACATCAAAAGGATGTTCCATAATACCCATGTAATACTTAGTTAAATTCCACAACACATATGTTCACAAAGGAACCAACTCTACCACTTTGGTGTTTCACAACAACCATCTAGGTACTCTAGGACATTGCCTAAGACTTAGACCAAGATTGAACTCTCAATCACTCGAATTGAACAACTCACTTTACTAGCAACACTGGGCGGTCGCCCACACCAGACTGTGCGGCCGCCCAAACCACCCTGTTCCACGACAAAACTTTTCAGATAGCTTGTGCGGCCGCACGCCCTATTTGGGCGGCCGCCCACACCCCTCGACAGGCCAAAACTTGAATAAATTATACTCCCTTCGTTCCAAATTTACAATTATAATAAAAGTTATTACTACTCCCTCCGTCCCAAATTTACAAGTATATATAAAAGTTATTACTACTCCCTCCGTCCCAAATTTACAAGTATAATAAAAGTTATTACTACTCCCTCCGTCCCAAATTTACAAGTATATATAAAAGTTATTACTACTCCCTCCGTCCCAAATTTACAAGTATAATAAAAGTATACCAAAAACATCATTTCACCACATATTAAGCATATATAGCATAATTATGACCATTTTAACACTTAAAGGGGGGATTAGTAACTTACTATTTGACGAAATTTCACCGATTAAAATTCAAAATATTGCAGTCAAGACTGCTCCCTCACATAAACTCTATACTTCTACAAAGTTGACTTGAAGAAATAAGGATCCAATTGAGAAAGGTAGTGAAATTTGCTGAAAAACCCAGCTCCATGCGTACAGACAGAGGAGCAGAAACCAAGAATTCGAAGTGAAGTCTCCAAAGAGAATCTCTCCTTTTATATGATGAATTAATTTCAATTTATCATAACACCCCTTCAAGAAAACATTAATGACATATTGACCCCTCATTTCACTCTCTGTATTATGCGAATGAAATGGGAAAATGAATAGTTTGGTTTTGTGTGCATAAACAAACACAATCCATGTGAGCTAACATTGACCAATCACAAGCAACTTAGTCAACTCAAATTAGCAAGTCAAGTAAAGTAGGCTATATAATTCGACTAATAACAGTAATCTAACTAAATTGAACCTTAACTAATCATCATTATTAACATAATTTAGACATAATAACAGATATAATAATTCAATTAGAATTAATTTATTGAGTTAAAGATATCTATTTTAGCTTCTACTCATGCTAGTTAGTCATTTTGCAACCCAAATACTTTTATTTAATATTTTAATAGATCAAGTAAGTATTTTAAAATAATCAAATTAACACAAATTAAATTATAAAAAAAATATTATGCGTAAAATTTATATGAAATTGGGACGGGTCGTCACAAAATTAGTCAAACACAGTTTTTTTTTTGGGGGAACCTGAGATTCGGATCAATTCGGGTCACGGATCGGAGCGTGGATCTCGGATATTCAGATCGGATTCGGTAGAGGGGTTCCAATGTTCGGATCGGATTCGGATATGGCCTGATCCGATCCGAACCCGACCCGTCGCCATCCCTAATTTTGTTATTAACTGGCATAATAAATGTATAAGAACCAAACACGATTAACCTGTTATTAATTTTTTAATTAAACCAATTAACTAACCTTAAATTAAAATAATATTGTGTGTGTGGTTTCTTCGCCAATTCAAAAAACTAGTAAATTACATAATTTTATTAATTTTGAGCATTAATAATAATTACTCCCCTGTCCCAGAAAGATAGTCTCATTTTGATTTTTTATGATCAACAAAAATAAACTTTGACAACCATTGGTGACGAACTAATCATTTTAGTTAAATTCTAAAATTTGTAATTGATAAATCATTAAGTGAGATCATTAAATTGACATCAATGTTTGGTCAAAGTTTATTTTTGTTGACCATAAAAAGTCAAAATGAGACTATCTTTCCGGGACAGATGGAGTATTAATATTGATCAAATCAAATTAGAAACACAATTATTAAATTTAAATAAAAAACAGAAAGCAAGAACCAAATGTTGGTCCAGACTAATGACATAGCATTTAAAATTGGTCCAGACTAATAACACACTCCATCTGTCCCAGACTTTGAGTAATAATTGTCCCAAAATGATAGTCCCCTATTTTCATGGGTTTTACGAAGGAACTTTGAGTAATAATTAAGGCTACTTTTAATTATTCTAATGATATTTTTGAAATTGTTCTTGATACACCATTATAAATACTATTAATATCAATTTTTAGATTCACATTAACATAATTATGAGTAGTATTTATAACTGCTCAAAGTTCCCTCGTAGTAACAACGAAAAAATAGTTATGAAGATGCAGGGGTTCGAACCCAGACCATACTACACAAATAGTAGCAACTTGACCACCTGAGCTAGAGATAACACTTTGTCCAGCAGGTGCACTTTCAGTTATATATTCGCAAGACAAAAAATTTCTTCTTGGTAACAGAAGTTTAGCATGTGCACTTGCACCCCCACCTTATTAGGGAGGTCCGCCCCTGATTAAATGGGTCTACTTTCAACCAACTTATCCACCTGTAACTTATTTTGAGTGGTCCTATCAAGTCAAAACTCACTCAAACTAATTGTATTATACAATTCTCACGAGCAAATGTAGTTAGACTTTGAACGAGCTTAATCAATTAGACATTACTCTTCCAATTTTTTTAGGGAGATTGATACTACAACTCCCTCATTTCGCCTTCAAGTGAATTTTCGAAAAATAAAAATTCACAATGCGTAGTGGTAGTAATTGGACATTGAAAGATTTCAATCAGTTTGATAATCCTCTTTCAACATTTTGGGAGATTGATTCCACAATTCTCTCAAATTTGCTTGGTGGAGCAGAAAAACAACTATTTGATCTCAATTACAACGCAGAGGTAATGAGTTCGAATGTGATGGAGTTATCGAATCATGATAGCACGCAAAGCTAGTCTATGATGTTCCGACGTTCTTTTTGAAAAACTGGATATTGCTTGTATGAATTTGATATTTTTCACATGGAATTGCAAAGCAAGCCCTCCAAATCTGAATGTGAACTCGTCACTTCACCACAAACTGTGACATATGACACTTCAAAAAGCAAAAGTGAGTAACCAAGTCATCCATAACCATATGAACAATGGTCAGTTGTGGACTATAAAAGAGCATATGATGCAATTATAAATTTTAAATATGTTGATTGCTTGTTCATTTATTGAATTGCAAATAAATATATTTTATTCTTGAGTTAATTATAGTTTAGGGTTTGAACTCTATAGGGTGTTCCCCAAGCAAGGCCCAATGTTTTTTTTTTTTTTTTTTTTTTTTGGCAAACCAGTGCTCAAAATGCAAAACTTTGACCAATTCGGGGCTTTTTGACGGAATTCGTAAAAAATCTTGTTAAAAACCCATGTGTTGTGATCGATAGATTGGTTAATTTGAAGGTAATACTAGCTATTAAAGGGTTAAATGTAAGGGTCTCAAACTAGAGGATGAAATTTTAAAACAATCTCTCTAAAATATTACACTTAACCCCATTCTCGTTCCCAAATCAAACCCAGATTCAACCCCTTCCTCCGGCAACACCACCTACTCCGACCACCACTGCCCCCTATCACCACCATCATACTCCACCAAACCCTCCACCCACCATTTAAAAGCAAAGCAAAACAAATCATCCAAAATCAAATCGAAACACCCAAATTCATGAACTCCATTACTTGGTTAAATCAAGAAATTCAACAATCCCATATGAAATAAGAAGCTTGGCCATAAAAATCTACATAAACTCAGAAATAAGACGAATTCAAGGAGTTGGGCGATGGTTGAACTTGTCAGATTGTCAAAAGGCACAGCCTAAAGTTAACCCCAATCAACACTATTTCCAAAATCGACTTTCGTTTGCCAATGGTCGCCTGAAAATAATGACCGGATTAAGTCTGAATATGGGTGTTCTTCCATGTTTGATCAGTTTTAAACCCCTACGAATCTCTCTCTTGTAGGTATTGTAACAATGGGTTTGGGATATTCGTCTGAATGAGTTGAAGAAATGGTTTGGGAGATTGGGGTTAAGATAATGCGGTGTGTGGTGATAAGACCGAGCATCGCAGACCGGACCGGACCCGGTTAAAAGCCAGTACAAGCGAGCTCGACCACATCAAACCGGGCTCCACGATACCCATAACCGAGGTAGCTCTGCCTCCCGTTATTCGTAGGGTCCCGTGTTGATCACTCAACCATATGCCCGTAGCCCGCAGCAGCCAGCTGTCGCAAACGTACCACAGACGTTACCAGTTCGTACCTGACATACCATAACGGTTGGTGGTGGAACCATGATTCTCTGACAACACGCCACGTTTCCAGCCACTCCCCTGGCTGAGCCAATGAGGACCTGCCACGTGTCCGTCCGGTACAAGGGCGGTTAGTACCTTAACGCTACCTCTCCCTCCTATTCATATAAATACTCCTATCCGCCCCAAAGGGCCAGGTACGTGCTCTATCCTATTCACACACACAAGGCTTTCACAAGCTTTCTACTTAGGTTTTCCTCAGAGATCTTACTCTCACACCCGAAGGCCTAAGCCGGATTCCAACCCGGCCTTGGTCTTAACGGTGTTCTTGTTTGTGTTGTGATCAGGATCAAGAGACAGCAAAGTTGGAGTTCTATCTCCGTGACCCCAGAAATCTAGGGCGTCATCAGTGGTTCCATTGCCGGGAAACGAAAATCTTCCTAGTGCAATCTTCTGAGTTCTTCCGAATTCCCAGTCTAGTCTGACTCAACACCGTTCGAAGCCATTCTTTTGTTTCTACGGTTCTAAAAATACACTCGACATTCCAAATATTTACAATGACTGGGAAAGAAATCTTGAACCCAAATGCTAGCCCTTCGAAACAAGCGCCTCAAGGATCTATCTTTGCCAGATTGGGAGACAAGGCGCCTAGTGGCTGCTCGGGCACTCCCTCTCAGAAAGCAAGAAGAGAGGCGGATCTGAGAGATCGTATTGAAACATCAAAAGCACGCAAGGCACAGAAAATCCCCGTCACTCCCCTCACCCCTGAGCAGATTCAAAAGAAAATCCAGCTCCTGAAAGACAGGCAGGATCTAGTAGCGGAAGGGCTTCAGTTAAACCTGGCCCTGGAAGAGCTATTTAATGCCGAGACTGACACGGGAATCCCTCTTGAAAGATCAAAAACTCATGGTTCTAAAAGCATAGCCAGCAGGGTGGAGGGAAAGAAGAAAAGAACGATCGTTGTGGAGGACGACGATGAAGAAGGAGAGGAATGGAGAAAGAGTGAAGAAGGAGAGTCTCAACCTCGAAGGTCCAAAGGCCACTACAAGGGAAAAGCAACTGTTAGAACCGGAGAGCAATTTGCGGGGACGGCAAAAAGGGTGAAAACGGGGAAGAGATTGATTACAAGGTCCAGGGGATGATCAGGGACCTATGGGAGTCTAAGCAAAGTGTGGCAAAATGCATTGGACCCATAGATGCTTTTGCCTCCTGGATAGCTGATTCCCCAATCCAGCGGGGAAAGGTCCCCACGCTAGACGCTTATGACGGCTCGTCTAACTCCAAAAGCCATGTTGGGCGGTTTGAAGGGCAGATGGCTCTATTTTCAACGGATGAGGCCGTAAAATGCAAGGCTCTAGCCTCCACCTTCAAGGGGAAGGCGCTGGGATGGTTGTTGGCCCATAAACCCCGCTCCATTTGCAGCTACGAGCAATTGCGGACGTCGTTCCTGAATTCGTTCGCGGGCGCTGGGGAGGTCGCAAGACCGAAATCGGACCTATGCGGTGTGAAGCAATATCCCGGGGAAAGTACAAAAGCGTACATTACACGGTTTCGAAAAATGACCGAACAAATCGTGGACCTAACGAGAAATGACATCGAGCTGTGCTTCTTGGGAGGATTGACATCCTATACCCTGAGGCAAGAGTTCGCTTGTCGAAAGCCCGAGGGAACGGAGGAAATGTACAATCGAGCCATTGCCATGGCCGGAGTTGAGCCCACGTTCATGGAAGATGCCCGCAGGAGCATGAGGGACAGGCTCGAGCCCGCTCACGACTCAAGGTACCACGCAGGCTATTCGGGGGGCAGTGGCGGCCGAAATAGAGGAAGACCGAGGGGCGCGACCAATTTCAAAAGAGCTGACAACACCTTCACTCCTTTGATAGCCCCAAGGACTGAGATTCTGCGGGCAGAAGCCCTACCTCCTCCCCCACCCCTAGAAAGAAAGCCTTATGAGGCGAACAAGAAGAAGTGGTACGGCTACCATGAAAGCCACGGGCATAACACGGATGAGTGTTTTCAGATGAAAAAGATAATACAACAGAAAGTCGAGGCCGGAGAATTGAAAAAGTGGATTGAGGGGCCCAGCAATAAAGGAGCAGCCCCACGAGGACATGTCCAATATGTTAGGGATAACGACGCCGATGGGAAAAACGCTACGACATCCAGTATATCGGGGAAGAAGCCCCGAGCAACACCCAGCTCTCTATTCAGATCAAGAAATTGGAAAAGGTGTTCCTTATACCTGCATACCCACCCGAGCAAGAGGAAATGATCGGGTTCAGGAGGAGCGAGCTGGCCTCCACCCTCTTCCATTCAACACAGCCATTGACAATCAAGATGGCTATTGGTAGAGCGGATATTGGGAGGGTCCTCATTGATACCGGGGCTTCGCGGGACATACTCTACTTCCATTGTCTAGAAGAAATGGGGATGTCCGAGGCGCACTTAACACCATATGCGGGCTTGTTGGAAGGGTTCACGAATCATACGGTCTACGCAAAAGGGACCATTGACTTCGAAGTGACCATTGGAGAGAGGCCGTTCGAGAAAACAGCCCGCGTCACGTTCATGGTGATCGATCTGAAATCCCAGTACAACGCAATCTTGGGAGTGGCCGCTCAGGCTGCCCTAGGAATCGTTGCGTCAATCCCTCACCAGAAGATCAAATTCAGCACCCCCGCAGGGATAGCATGCATTGAGAACAAGCCCGAGCTTTTTCTCAAAGTAATAGAGAAGAAAAGAAGGGAGAGCGCGATGGGGAAAAGATTGGTAAGCCCGAGGGAGGCAAAAAAGATCAAAACCAACAGCAACAGGACCGAGGATGCGGCCATGATTGGAACTTTGTCATTCCACTCAACACGGGCAGAATTTAAGCGGAGTAGGAGAGCCCGTCGTATTGCCGCAAAGACCGAGCAGATAGACATCATGATTGATTCGCTGCACGACAGGGAAATAAGGGACATCCGCCCCAACGATGCTCTGGAGGATGTAGTCATAAACCCCGCTTACCCCGAACAAACGGTCAAGGTCGGGCTGGAAATTCCCGCAGAAGAAAGGAAGATTCTGATCGAGCTGCTGCGGAAAAGCACGGATATCTTTGCCTGGACCGTCGAAGATATGAAGGGGATAAGTAGAGAGGTCATCGAGCATGAGCTGAATGTCGATCCCACATTTACCCGGGTCCTCCAGAAAGAAAGATACTTTTCACCGGAGAAGAAAGCGGCGATCAGAATCGAGGTAGATAAACTGCTGAAAGCCGGAATCATAAGCCCGATCAAATATCCGAAGTGGTTAGCCAACGTCGTCATGGTAACCAAAGCAAATGGAAAGTGGAGGATGTTCGTGGATTTCACCGATTTGAACAAGGCCTGCCCTAAGGATTGTTACCCTCTTCCCCGGATCGACCAATTAGTAGACTCTATAGCCGGGCATAGGGTGTTAAGCTTTATAGATGCGTACTCGGGGTACCATCAGATCAAAATGAAGGAGGATGACGTCCCTTCATGCGCTTTCTATGCCGCGGGCAAAACCTACACGTTTAACAACATGCCATTTGGCCTCAAGAACGCGGGCGGTACGTATCAAAGGATGGTAGGAATCGTCTTTGATGATCAATTAGGCCGGAACCTGGAGGCTTACATCGACGATATGGTTATCAAGACCAAGGAGACCTCTCACGACATTGATATGGCAGAAACCTTCACCAACCTCCGGGAAAATAATATGAAGCTTAATCCCTCCAAGTGCGCTTTCGGAGTAAAGGCAGGAAAATTTTTGGGGTTCATGGTAAACCAAAGAGGGATCGAAGCAAACCCCGAGAAAATCACGGCGTTGATAAGCATGCAGCCCCCCAGATGCGTTAAGGAGGTGAAAAAGCTTAATGGCCGCATTACGGCTTTGGGAAGATTCATTGCTAAGTCAGCCGAAAAGTGCCTGCCTTTCTTCAAAACTTTAAAAGGAGGAGGAGAGAAGGGCTTCGAGTGGAACGAGGACTGCCAGAACGCTTTCGAGCAAATAAAAGCTTACCTGGGAAAGCCGCCGCTGTTGAGCAGCCCGGTATTAGGGGAGGAACTCTATGTTTTCTTGGCCGCAACAGATTATGCAGTGGCCGCTGTTTTGGTAAGGGAAGAGGGCAAACTGCAGAAACCCGTGTATTATGTCTCCAAGGCACTTTCTGCTGTGGAAGGCCGCTATCTAAACATTGAAAAGCTAGCTTTCGCCTTGCTCGTGGCCGCTCGGAAGCTGCGGGCATACTTCATCGCCCACCCCATCACGGTTTATTCAGACACCCCGCTGAAGAAGATACTCCATAAGCCCGAATCCTCGGGGAGAATGCTATCGTGGTCCATTGAGCTGACTGAATTCCAGATTACCTACTCCCCGCGGAAGGCCATCAAGGCACAGGCACTGGCGGACTTTGTGGCAGAGACCACATTTGAGTCAAAGGAGAGCGAACCGGACAAAACCCAACCCGCAAAGACGAAGAAAAAGAGAGGCGAGAAGGCAATAGTTACAGGGGAAAGACCGGAAAATTACTGGTCGTTAAGTGTGGATGGATCCGCGGGAAAGACTGTCAGCGGCGCCGGTATTCTCTTGACCGCCCCGGAGGGTCAAAGGTTCAAGCGAGCCTTGAGATTTAAGTTCGCGGTCTCAAACAATCAGGCCGAGTACGAGGCATTGATAGCAGGTTTGGAATTAGCCCGGGACATGAAAGTATCAAAGCTGGTCGTGAAGAGTGACTCACAACTAGTAATAAACCAGGTGAAAGGGGAATACGAAACAAATCACCCGGTTTTGGTTAAATACAGGGAGCTCGCGACAGACTTGTTAAAGGAATTCGAATACCATGAGCTGAACCAAGTTAACCGGGCTGAAAATTCCGAGGCGGACTTGCTTTCCAGGATCACAAACGAGGACATTGCCAAGCTCAGTGTGGACTGCTGGATAGAATTCACAGAGCGCCCAGCCATTGACAGGATAGAGATCCGCCAGATTGGAGATTGGGAAAAAGATTGGGTTGACGAGATCAGGGAGTATATTGAGCAGCAAACCCTCCCCAACGACCCTGGCCGGGCAAGAGTTTTGACGAAACAGGCCGCTAGATACACGATCATTGATGGCGTTCTTTATCGGAGATCCTTCACCAAACCACTGCTGAGGTGTGTCAAGTCCGAAACAGTCACTAACCTGTTATACGAAGTTCATGAAGGCGTGTGTGGAGGGCATCCCGGAGCCGGGACACTATCCGACAAAATAAGATTCCTCGGGTATTATTGGCCAACAATGAAAAGAGACGCAGAAGACTACGTCCGCAAATGTGATCAATGCCAGAGGTTCGCCAACATACCAAGGCAGCCGTCCACCGAGCAGAATCTAGTAGTCCCAACTTGGCCATTTGATATGTGGGGGGTTGATTTGATTGGGCCTTATCCCAAAGCGCCCGGAGGGGCGCAAATGGTAGTAGTCGCAGTGGATTATTTCACAAAATGGGTTGAGGCAAAAGCACTGACTAGTACTACGGAAGCAAGTATCATCAAGTTCATCCACGATCACATATTCTGTCGGTTTGGTCTACCGCGAGCCATTGTCTCCGACCACGGACCCCAATTTCAAAGCAAGTTTACGGCGGAGTGCAAGAGACTCAACGTGGAACATCGACAATCCTCAGTCGCAAGACCGCAGGGAAATGGACAGGCCGAGGCCGCGAACAAGTTGCTAATGACCGCTTTGCACAAAAGTTTGAAGGGAAGGAGTGGTCGCTGGATGGAAGAGCTCAGTACTGCTCTGTGGGTTGTCCGAACCACGACAAATAACTCAACGGGAGAAACCCCTTTTTCCCTGACATATGGATCGGAGGCGGTCGCACCTGTGGAAGTAGCCTTGCCCACCTATAGGGTCGCCCAATTTAACGAAACAGAGAATGAGGGAGCCCGCAGAAAAGACTTAGACTCTACCGAAGAAAAACGGTTGGAAGCACGAACAAAGATGGTCAATTATAAGCAGAAGGCCAAAGTTCATCACGACAAAAGGGTGAACAAGAGATCGTTTGCCGTGGGAGACTGGGTTCTGAGGAAAGTTGAAGTCACAGGGAGGCAGCCCGGATACAACAAGCTTTCGCCCAACTGGGAAGGCCCTTATCAGATTGCCCGCGTGATCAAAGAGGGAACCTACAGGCTTCTAACGGCAGAAGGAAAAGACTTGAAAAACGCCTGGCATAGTGATCATCTGAAGAAGTATTACATTTAGAAGACAGATTTGTAGACCTTAAAATCTTTTTGCAATCAATAGCAGTTAGAAATTGTGGAATTACTCATGTATTATAACAAAATCACAATGTAATCTGTTCAAGTAAAGTAAATAATACTGCTATCGTTCTCAGAAACTAAAGTACATTCGTTCTCAAAGCGCGGTCATACGCCCACGAGCTAGACCGTAAGCCCGTCAAGGGAAATACCGTTGCATGAACCTTCATGCACGATGCGCGGTCATACGCCCACGAGCTAGACCGTAAGCCCGTCAAGGGAAATACCGTTGCATGAACCTTCATGCACGATGCGCGGTCATACGCCCACGAGCTAGACCGTAAGCTCGCCGAAAAAAGTAGTCATAAGTATCAGGCGTAGAAAATTCAAAGCACATCCACATTAATCGGCCTGGGGCCATAACCTTGAAAAACGATGGGTAGTTGACAACTCCAAGGCAACCAGCAAAAAAGGCAATAAAAGACAACGAAAATAAGTGTCAGGGAGATATGGAGATCAAAAGAAAAGCAACGAGATACATTACAAAACCGAATCAAAATACAGTTGGAGGTTCAAGTCTGCTAAACCCAAAATTATTACAAAAAGTCCCAGGGCGCAGCCCGGTCTGATCTTCAGCCGGACGGAGGAGGATTGATCTCCACTTCTGGTACAGAAGCAGTAGAGGCGTCAGGATCAACAGCCAAATTGAGCGGAGCCTTCGAAGCCTCGGCGAGAGCAGAGGCAAAAGTAGAGAAGGGAAGAACCATACCTTCAACAAAGGGGCCGCCAGGGCCAAAAACCTTCTCCAAAGCCGCGGCCAAAGGGACACCATTCCCACTCGCAGGAAATCGCTGATCATCAATGGCGGTCAATAGCTCAGGGACCGTGACCGGAAGGACAGGAGGAAGTAAAGCACGAGCGGTCTCCGGGAGATCCAGCAGTTGGTCGTCCGAAAATGGCACCAGGCAATGACCGGAAAAGCACTCCGGGTCGGAAGGCAGTATTGAACATAAAGTGGCTATTTCCTGCGCCGTATACTTGCCCGTGGCAGCCAAGTTCCGAGCTACGGCATGAACATCCATATTATATTGGTCCGTTAATATCACGGACTGCTCGCCGGACTCTTTGAATGCTTCTATGCTTTTCTCCCGCTCCTCCTGCAGCACCCGCTCCCGGTCAGTATCAAATCGCACCCGATCGAGCAGTTGTCCATCCAACTCATCCACCTTTGTTGACAACCTATCGATGGTCCCCTTCCCCTCATCCAAAAGCTTCTGTAATTCAACACAGCGGGCCTCGAGACTCTGCTTCTCGGCTTCAAGGCGCTCCTTAGCTCCCCGCTCCGCGCCAAATCGTTGTTCAGTTGGGAAACTTCCTTAACCGCGCCCATGACCTCCGCATCTTTCTCTTTGAGCTCGGTGCGTAAGCCCTCTGCGATTTTCGACCACTTACTGGCTTCTTCCCTTACCTCCATAACCTCCTTATTCCTGGTGGCAATGGTGGAAGCATCAGACTTAGCATGGGCGCTTAAGTAGAGGAGGTCATTGGCTATCTGCAAGCAAGAAAGGAAGAAAGTCAGAGAGGTAACGAATGAAGGTGGGATAATTTGGTCCAGAGGCAAAAGGCGAACCTCGGTCAGGGCCAGCCCGGCGTGGCCAACTGCGGTTGCAGGATTGGAGGTAGACAGAACCCTCTGTTGGTAGTCCGGAAAGTTTAGCCGACGCAACAACCCATCACCAACGTAGGCGTTATTGCTGCGGCGGCTATGCAGGTCAACCCCAAAGATCTCGGGAGATCGGGCAACCTTAAGACCAAACTCCTTTGCCCGCTCTCTATCGTCAATGAGCTCCACGGGGAAAAGAGTAGCACACATCCCACCTCGGGCAGGGGACACCACGGCAAATTCTGCCGAAGGGGCTTCGGTCCTCTGTTGTTTATCTTTGGGAGGCAAAGGAGGGTCTCCCGTTGCAGATCTTTTTCTTTGTGGCTCCGGGGTGGTTGTGCCCGCGTCAGAAGAAGACTGTGAATGACCGGTGCCAATCAGTCCCTTACCCCTCCCAACTGCGTGACGGGGATTAGGGGGCAGGTTGCGAGTCAGGGCAGGCTGTGCGGCCACCGCTACACCGGACTTATCTGTTTTGTCCGTAACCGGGAGCCTAATGCCCGGATCCTCGGTTCTATTAAGCTCGTCCCCTCTCCTTTTCTTCTCCCATTCCAATTGTGCCCTTGCCGCTTGCTTCTGGGCGGCCACGCTCTTGGGAGGCATTGTATCTTCGGGACCTGAAAATCAAAGGGAATTTAGCGCCCCCTCCGGATAGCATAAACGAAATAAGCACAGACAAAAGAAATAACAGCAAAGAGAGACCGGTTAAACCAGGGTCAGAGCACGCGTCCCCGTGGTTACAGAACGAGCACTCAGAAGCAAAAACAAAAGACTGATGAACCCTCCAATCGGGATCTCTCAGCAGGGGGACCATATCAACCCTAGACCCGCGATCAGGAGTACGACTCGGGGCCACCCCAGCATAAATCAAAAGGTCCTCATCATCTATGATGGCCTGTACATCAAAGACCTGAGGGACCACGACTTCCACTGTCCCATCTTCCCCCAAGACCCTCCTTGCGTGGCGAGCAAGATAAGACTCCAGGGCCTCGCTCAACTCGCGGCCCTCTTCCAGATCCAGAAAGTTTTTTCGAGAAACCGAGATAGGAGATATATTCTCAGGATGGGGAAAAGGCCAACCCAGGCGGTTCTGGATCACAAGAGGATACCTTTGCCACTGGTCGAATTTGTTAGAGGCGGCAGAAAAAATCTTCTTGGAGCGCGGTTTTGTTTTCAAGCTCAGGCAGCTCGCAGTTATCTGATGAGTAAAGTAAATATGGAGGGCAGACAACGAGGGCTCAAACCCGAGGACGCG
Organism: Campanula takesimana; assembly: GCA_026119855.1. NCBI lineage: Eukaryota > Viridiplantae > Streptophyta > Magnoliopsida > Asterales > Campanulaceae > Campanula > Campanula takesimana. Next base: position 250,883 of record JAOWBW010000436.1, on the reverse strand, counting down.
GCTAACCACGATGAAAGACACCAAATAACGAATAGCATTGGGAGTCAGGTCCATAGGCAGACACTGTGCGAAGTTCAGAAATTCGCAAATAAACGGGTCAAGAGGGAGGCGAAGCCCATTTTCAAACTGCACTGGGTAAAAGACACAAGCCAAGTTCTCTGCGCGGACCAAGGTAGAAGTCATTTTGGAGCCTCCGGTAGGCGATGCGTACTCACCCAGACCACTCACAAGGTAAACCTTTGGGTCGACATGATACTGAGACCGGAACTCGTCGTCAGAATCACCCTCGCCCTCATCCGCTAAGGACGCACCCGAGGTAGACGCCCCCATCTGACTGACCGCACGGTTGTCCGGCCCTTCAGGGAAAGAACTCACTATCTTGACCGGCGAGCGCCTCAAGCTCAACTTTCGGGCAGCATCAGGGGCCAGCCTCTCATCTGGCCCGCGAGAGTCCGTAGGAGTCTCGGAAGATACGGGCTCGTCGATAAGCCCGCGACCAATGTTGATCTCCTCCCCGACATCCGAAGCGTGATATTCCAATAAGAAACTGTCACCTTCAGCGATCGGTTCCAATTCCTCGTCCCCGCTAGACAATTCCACAACGCCCGGGGCCGCTGGAATATCCTGCGGTTGCTCGGTACTGAGCAAGTCATCATTCAAAGGAGTATCCATCCAAGTCAAGGGATTCGGACCAGTCGAGGACACACGGTCTCCGCCCTGCCTCACTAATCGCCTAGCGTTCCCGGCCATATCTACATTATCAGGGAATCGAGTTAAAACGGCCCTAACAAAAGTGCCCAGTTGCTCCTCACCCCCAGAACTCTCATCCTCCCTGAGTCATAATGAACCCCGAGGACCTGTTTCCCACAGCAGGGGTAGAATCCAGGAATCCCAGTTATAGACTACTCCTATGGTCTTGAAGGCATCCAAAGAAAGCCTCTTCCAGGCATTTATCAGATATCGATAAATCCCTCCCGTTCGTCGACAACAACCAAAGAGGTCAGGACGGAGATTGCGCCCCCAGGTCCAGTTCGTTCATATTTCCTGTTAGAAAGAAATAAATGGACCCGAAAATTCTGAGAAAGGCAAGGACCCGAGGTTCCAGAGAAAGGGGCTAGGAATTTAATCAAAAACCTAAGGACTCTTTCCCGAATCCGAAGAACTGGTGCTAAGGGGCTTACCCCAAAAAGACAATAAGGAAGGCCTCTAAATACCCAGGACGGACAAACCAAGAAATTAACAACGAGCAAAAGAAAATAAAAGCACTACCTGAATGACCGTCTGGAAGAAGAAGCGCCGAAAGCGGAATCGCGAAAGATTGCAAGCAAAGGTGGCAAAGGAAAGCAGGGGCAAATATTCTGAAAATGGCGAAAGTATTTGAACGAAGCCAGTTAGGGTTATTTATACCCCCAATGCGGGTCGGGTCTAGTCCCAGGTCCGTTTTTTGAACCGGCATACGACCCGAAAATGAAGAGGCGGGAACCAGCTTTTTCGAACTCCGATGACGGTTCGCATTTAATGAGCGTGCTCCTTGTCATATCAAGGACCTGACAGCTACGTCACTAGCCTGACTCGTGGGGCCCACTGTCCTGTCGTCAACCACCATTGTAAGACTCCCGTCCCATGATATTCCGTGCCCGTATTTACTACAGTTTGCCCAGGCCGAGACATGGAAGTGTAACTCCTCGCGCCGCTCATAAATAAGCTGACCCTCGGAGTTAGGGGCCACTGATAAGACCGAGCATCGCAGACCGGACCGGACCCGGTTAAAAGCCAGTACAAGCGAGCTCGACCACATCAAACCGGGCTCCACGATACCCATAACCGAGGTAGCTCTGCCTCCCGTTATTCGTAGGGTCCCGTGTTGATCACTCAACCATATGCCCGTAGCCCGCAGCAGCCAGCTGTCGCAAACGTACCACAGACGTTACCAGTTCGTACCTGACATACCATAACGGTTGGTGGTGGAACCATGATTCTCTGACAACACGCCACGTTTCCAGCCACTCCCCTGGCTGAGCCAATGAGGACCTGCCACGTGTCCGTCCGGTACAAGGGCGGTTAGTACCTTAACGCTACCTCTCCCTCCTATTCATATAAATACTCCTATCCGCCCCAAAGGGCCAGGTACGTGCTCTATCCTATTCACACACACAAGGCTTTCACAAGCTTTCTACTTAGGTTTTCCTCAGAGATCTTACTCTCACACCCGAGGGCCTAAGCCGGATTCCAACCCGACCTTGGTCTTAACGGTGTTCTTGTTTGTGTTGTGATCAGGATCAAGAGACAGCAAAGTTGGAGTTCTATCTCCGTGACCCCAGAAATCTAGGGCGTCATCATGTAGGTGATTTTTCTTTAGTTTTGGAAAGACGGTTTTTGTGGAGGAATTGTTGGAAGGGGCAAGACGATGATGCTGGGGAAAGGTGAAGAAGAAACGTTTTTGCAAATCGATAAATGAATCATATTATTGTTCTCATTTTCAATTTTCTTTATTATTATTTTAGTTGGTTATGGTATTCTTTGTTTATACCTTTTTTATGTAATTTTTTAATAGATGAGTTTATTTTTATTTGTTATGTCATTTTATAATTTATATAAATACTAACCTGATTTTTAACATATTAAAATAATTCTTTAGAAAAAAATAATTAAAATAATTGGTATAAAAATTTATTAAAACAATCATTTTTTTATAATTAAAATATTTTAAACAAATAATAATGGATTGTTTTATCTATATTTAAAATATTATTTAAACTTTAATAAATATATGTACAAATATATATATATTTAATTCATCTACAAAAATATTATGAATTTTAAAAAATTAGGTTTTATAAATAATTATTAAATATTGGAAGAAATGATTTAATATGGTTTAACTCTTTAAATTACAAAAGTTGCAGTTTGACAACTTATAACTAATAATCATTTCAAATTAATCTAGTTTTTTTTATCACGTGCACGGCACATGGTGTTTTAACAAGATTTCTAACGAATTTCGTCAAAAATCCCTGAATTGGTCAAAGATTTGCATTTCGAGCCCGGATTCGAAAAAAAAAAAAAACATTAGACCCCGCTTGGGAAACACCCTATAGAGTTCAGGCCCTAAATTGTAACTAACCCTTTATTAATCAACTATTTCTTATCGACATAAATTATTTGAATTTGGTGATAATTAAATTGTCTGGACTACATATTCCTTGTTTTTTATTTATTATTCTTTATGGAGGCAAATTATTTAAGGTTTGAGGGTGAGAGGAAAGGAGCATGGAGGTTACAATTTGTGAGTGCGTATTAATAAATGTCAAAAAAATTGCTTTTAATATAGAGACTTTGACTAATATGTCCCTCAAACAAATGAAAACGACTAGTAGGGACAAACATTTTCGAAACTCGCAAAAAGTCATTGGATTTTAGCTAAACCAAAATTCCCCCAACTTCAATTGCTCTACGCTACCCGTGTCTTGTGCGTTTGATAGATGAGTATTAGAATCCATTGCTTCGCATGCTCTCTTCTTTGTGCCATTCTCTTCCTTTTTTCCCCGCTCAAATTGAGGCGGGATGTCAGGTTTGAGCACTTTTAATAAGTACACTTTTTTTTGCATCTTATTGTAGTATGCATTTAAATATGGATTTTTTTATGAATATATAATTGAGTATTTAGTAACTTGTCCAAAAAGTAAACATTTCTTGGGAGAATTGTTTTTAGAAAAACGAACAATCTTTGTGTATGAAGTATTTCTTATATTAGTAACATTGAAAATGTTCACCAAAATTTTTATTTTGCTTACAAAATTTATTATTAGGACGTACCGCTTTATGAAGTACTCTTATAATCAAAATTAATTAATATCGCCTTTCCTAAAAAAGTTGTAAACATTCTTTTTAATAAACTTTAACATTTCGGTTATTCTTTAAAGTCGATATCATAATTTCATTATAAATATTAAGAAGATGACAATTAACAACAGTCGGAGACTCATACCAAAAATCTCAAATATGCAAAGTGCTAATTAGTGAGCATGCGATTTTCATTAAAACAGTTGAACTGTTAACTTTGAACAACACCATAATTAAACTTTTGTTGATATCCCTAAAAACAAGTTTTCATCGAATATCAAATGACAAATGATGCCCAAATTCTTTGAGTATTAGTCGAATACTGGCCAAATCTGGTATTCAAAAAAATCTCACAAGAGAAGTATTTAACTTTGAGAACATGATAGATTAAAACATTAGGGTCTGAAATAAATATCCAACCAAACATCCTAAACATTCCAAAAAGAAGTAATTCAAGCATTGCACACATGCTCTCACAACAATGGTTAGAACGCATAGACCATTCGACCCTTTCATGTTGAGCAACATAACAGAGGCGGGAAATTATTTGTGTTTCTAACTTACAATTTCTTTTACTTTATTACTTTCTGATAAAAAAACAGCTTTAACAATTCACATATAATAAAAAATATATTAGTACGAAGGTACGTGTTTTAAAGTTCAAAAGGGTAAAAGAGGAAAGATGATGAGCATGTACTTTAATGAATGTGCCCTCTCCAACCACAGACATACGAAAAAAAGGGACAAAAAATAACATACATATTAAGTAAATAGTTAAAGTTATTTAATTGTCTTACAACAAACAAAACATGTTAAAATTATTAATATCTCCTAGTATTAAATGTGTAATAATTGTGCACTTGTGAATAGATAATGAATAATTCATTATAGGCATTTTTGGTAAAAAAATATTTATGCATTTATATTTAATGAGAATTGTATCAGGTGAAATTTACTTACATTAAAGCATATATATATATATATATATATATATATTTGTATTTTTTTTTTTGTCAGAGGGAGTATTTGCTTAGGGGTGTGTTGAGTTAAATACTCTTTTTCAATTTTTTTCCTTTCGGTCACTAAACCATTTTTATTCCGATTAATCGTATGCATTTACAAGACATGTAGTCCGGCCGTTATATTACCATCCATTTATCTATTAAATTAAGTGATGTGGCATGTGATGTAAGCAATTTTGGTAACATGGCGATGTCATTACTCACTTGACAACTCAATCGTTACGTGGAAACATAGGGGGCCAAGTGTCCAGATTTAAACTAAATTATACCATAACTGCCTCAAAAATATAAATAAATAAATTCTTCATTATTATTTATTTTTGTTTTACAATAAATATTTGAACCTTCAAAACGCAAGAAAAAGTTGAACCTACTATTTCTCTTTATTACTTATTCACTGCAACATTTATTTTATATCAATTTTAATTTTTTGTTCCATCTTTTTTTTTACCGTTCAATATGACCAAATGTCGAGTTTCACCATGACTACCCCATCTTGCCACCAACATCCCACGTTGCGGCTTGCGGCCACCACCCCACCCCACCCCACCAAGGCCACTATCTCCACCCACCATTTCAACACTGCAAACGACCATCAACACTACAAATGCATACAATATGAATAAATCGAAAAAAAATGTTTAAGTGACCAAAAGGAAAAAAGTTGTATAGGTTAGGGATGAAAAGGGTATTTACCTGGGTGGGTGTGTGTGTGTGTTAAGTAGGAGTATACTAAATAGGGGTGTGTATAACAACACACAAGTTCGTTCGTTCTCCTCATATGATACACCGACCTAGGAGAGTGCAGCCCTAGCCTGGATGATATATAAACCTCTGACCGTGTCGCCATGACAACACACTAAACGGGGGGACCTGCTCTCAATTTTCACCCCCGGCCCCAACTCTCAATCCCTCTCCGGTCACTCTCAACCCCGTTCCCGTCATAGATTTCTGTTCGAAATCCCCAAATCCCTCTACCCAGAATACCAATTTTGATTTGATTTCTTCAATCACACCAATACATATATTAATTTATACAAATTTATTTATATATCTACAATGAGCGGAGGCGGGGCTAGGGTTTCGATTCCGGGCAATGTTCGGAAGATGATCGGCGAAATTAAGCTCGTTGCTGCCGGGAAGTTCAATGACGAGTTTATCAACTCATTGCTCAAGGAGTGTGAAATGGATTCTAACGAGGTTGTTCAGAGGCTTAAGATGATCAAAGACATTACGGAGATCGCCAAGAAGCATAGCAACGAGGATGTTCATCTCATGCTTAAGGAGTGTAACATGGATCCCAACGAAGCTGCTCAGAGGCTTTTGTATATCGGTACTTTTTTTTTTAAATAAATAAATAAATAAATAATTTTTCTTTATTTTTTCCGGCTTGATGTCTCATTGTGGTATTTTAATGTCTCTGTTTATTTAAGTAATAATTTGTGCTGTTGTTGTTATGTTTTTTGTATAAATTGTTTTTTTGGGTACCTGGGGTTAGTGATTGTATATGAAAACTGTATCTGTAGTGCTTCTTGATAAGGAAGAGTGATCTGTGGCCTGTTCCTGGGAACCAGAACTTAATTTACTGTTTTGAGTTTAATTTTATCTGAAAAATCTCAACTTTGAGTATTGGACAGATTGTGAGTACTTGATTTGTGCTAGCCGTTGATTCCGTTGAATGCTTCTTTAGGGTTTGTATTCCATTGGACATGGAAGGCGGCGGTGTTTATTTATTATGTTTGAATCTTTTTTATCCTTAATTTTTCATTGATTTACTTTCTTTTGGTGCAATATATGTCGTTTGATCCTTTTGAAGATTTAACGGTCCAAAGTTAGTGCAAAGTTCCGTTCTTTGGCCAGCTACGGTTGTCGCTTAGTTGTCGCTTTTCGACTGTTGAATAATCTGATATCTCTTTTTGCCCAACTTCCACGAGATTACGAGGCATTCGAGAATTTTGAGAAGTCTGAGGAAACAAGAAGGAAATAGTTCATATTAGAAGTGAACAGATTATTAGCCTGTGATATGGACAAATAATATTTGATTTTCAAAGAAAATCACTCTTTGTATCTGTAGGGTAATTTTTTAGCATAACGACAAGCTCTTGTATGATGTTGGGGTCACGACATTCTTTGTTTACCACAGGGTATTTTGCACATTTTGTCGTGCCACAATTTATTCGCTTTGTCGTACCACAATTTATTCTTATTGTCGTACCGCAATTCATTCGTTTTGTCGTACTCAATATAACTGGTTTCTTGTTTTGAGAAATCTTTAGTGTTAACTTTACTTGTTTTGTCTTGAAGTAATGTTAATTGCTTATTTTGCAGATACTTTCCGTGAGGTGAAAAAGAAACGTGATAAGAGAAATACGGTGAGCTTTTCAACCTAGTACCTCTGTACCATTAGTAGCTTTCTTAATATGACCTTTCAAGGGTTTGTATTTTGTTTTATTTGTCCTCCTTTCCATTCTCTTTGTCGTATTTATGATTATGTCTTGTGAGGTATGGTTTCTTGTGGATGCACCACGCTGCCTCGTAAATTATGGTTGCTTATTTATTAACTTTTCACTTATAATCTTGCTGCTAGTCAAATTGTAGCTTGCGGTACCTTAAATTATGTACACATACAAATCCAATTTAATATTTTGAGACTTTATACTAGTGTTTCCATAAAAATCTTAATGCAGAATATGAACAATGGAACCTATGAGGACTACAGGCGGGCACCGGGCAAGCAATGGCAGGGTGCTAGAGGTGGTCAAGGGAATCATTATCCTTCTAATGGTATATTTTTAATATTAATCTGAAACAAATATCATTTCCTTATGGATTCTTAAGTCGCTTGTTGCTTGTGTGCCTATTCTTGTAATAATGATAACACTGTGCATGTTTGGTTGCTGATTCTTTGACAAATGGATGTATGAACATCCTGAAAAAACCAAACGCCATGGTGACCAAACAATTATGGGATAGCATACTCTGTCCAGTTGAAACAACATTATCTAGTTTTTATTTCCTCTCTCTGTCTCTGAGCTGATTTTCTTCTGAACTGATATAGCTTTGCATTATCTTATTGGAAGAACCAATTTCTCCATGCCTAAGCGTTTTGATTGGATGTAATTTTCTCAGATGTTGGAGGTAGGAGGACTGTTAGTTCATTGAAGGAAAATGGTGGTAGAATCCGCAACCGCACAGAGAGAGTTCCTGGTTCATTTTTCACAGTTCAACATAACAAAGAAAATAATGTGTCACCTCAAATGGCGAGGTAGTGTTTATTTCTGTATCTCATATTCCCGCTCTGTCTTGTTATGTATTCATTCCATCTCCTACCGAGTGTCCATTACAAAAATGTTCCTTATCAGTGTCCGTTTTCTAGTGAACTTAATAAATTCAGCTATGCCAATATTGTGTCCTAATGAGCATTTCAATGATATTGCGCAATTATAAAGGGTCTTTATGCAATTGTGCGACTGAAAATTCTTAAAAAGTCAACTTACTTGATATTATTCTTATGGGTTTCAGTTCCTCAGCTGTACATGTCAATGGTCCTGCGATGACTCCTGTTGAGGCTCCGTCCCCGAATATGCAAAATGCGGGAGTAGTGGGTACAAAAAAAGGTGAGGCTGATAACCGAAGTGGTATTGCTGAAGCAGTCGCTACTCCTTTGGCTGAGAATGCAGGCATTATTGTTCACAATGTTGTTAATGATGGGTCTTCACCAAATGAAACCTTGAAAGGTACCTTTTTTTGCTAGACACCGGTAGTACTTCATCTTCTGCGCTTTTAGCGTCCTGCTATATTTGTCTGTGCTCAGAGTTACTTGTATGTTTCTGTCAGTGATGTGATACATTGTGCATGCCACATTTCGGTCAATGCTAGATAATCATATTCGTGATAAATTGGAGTGCACTTGTAGTAGTAAATCCTGATGTTAGTGTGTAACCTGTAGGGGCAATGAGATGCAAACTTTACGCGCTGTTTCTAGTTAATGGTCGTTTTATATATCCAAACAGTAAAAAGTTGATAAATACAAATTGCATTTTCAGTTGATGGTCATTTTATATATGCAAGGGATACACATACTGTCCGTGCAACAATCTTATTACTTGTCATAATGTTCGTAACTTAAACTCATCAAATTGAAGTAAAATTCACTGCTATGTTGTGTAAATTTGATTATCTAAGTTGTCGACACTGCAGTTATTGCATCTGAGCCTGTCACTGCAACAGTTGCTGTTTCCGATTCTACTATTGGGGGGGAATCTATGCTTGAGGAATCAAATCCGAAGCTTGAGATGAAGCTAGAGAAGTTAACTCTATCTACTTATCTGCCAGTTACTTTTCCCGATCATCTCCAAGTCCCGGATATTTTTAAAAAGCGTTTAACTTTTGGAAGTTTGGATGCTGCTCTTAATAACGAGAATTCAAGCTCTGCCATTGAGCCTGTTCAGGAGAATGATGTAACAGAACCATCTATGAGGTAATGACATTTTTTATTTTGTTTTCATTATTGTTTTCACACCACCATTGATGCAAACTCAGGATATTCACATGCTCATCTCTGTAGCAGTCAAAATGCGATGTCAACTGTTAAAGAAGATGAATCCCAAAGTCATCCTCTACCTCCTCCAAATGCGCCTGAAAGTGCACTTCCTTCAGAAGATAGTGCCCCGTCTGATTCTTCTCTGACCCCGGAGGAGTCAAAGCAGGAGACAGTGCCTCCACAAGGAGCATCTCAGTTCCCATTTGCCCATTCTGCTGCAAATTATGGGTTTGGTCTTCCCCCTCATTATGGGATTCTACCCCCTGAAGTACCACAACATCAGGCAAGTAAATCTATTTCGGGTGCGGTGGTTGGGTGAATGTGTTTTGGGGGGTCTTTCTACTTTCATACTGGTGTGGACTCTTTGCACTTGAAATGTTTTGATTTTCCATTATTTATGTAAAATGTATTTTCTTATTGATCCCATACATCAAAACATCCCACCTGACTGAATTTTATCAATTGGGCCATTGTAGTTGATTTTACCCCAAGTCTTTTGATACTTGTTTTACCTTTTTGTCCTTGCCACACATACTTGCTGAACCTTTATTTGTTCAAGATAAGTATTCATTTATTTCAATACTTAAAGGAAAGTTCTGTCTCTCTTTAGAGTTACAGCTCGCTTGCAGTGCCTGCATCAATCGTTGCAGTACACTGTACATGGCAGTTTTTTCAGGATTGAAACTTTTCACACACTATTAATCCCAAACTTGATGTCTAATAGGAAACTGGACTTTTGGTACCCTAAGCTAAATTGCTACTTCTTGCAACACCACCGTAGAATCTGTTTGTGACTGTATATTAATATTTGTTTTGATTTACTTGCTCAAGTGCTATATGAAAGTCGTGAAGTACGAACTCATTTATGCTATTGCCTGCTTGTCAATAGTAGTATTTTATCATGCTGCTTTCCATATTTATTTGTTATTTACGTTACTGACTGTATATACCTATTTTCAGATGCAGAGTGGGAATTCACTTGTTTCGCCTACATCATCAGCTGCAACTCAATCTTCTGGGGCTGCACCGACTTCCTTATCTCCACCACCCTTTCCTCTATTTCAGCAACCTTTCGGTCATGGTTACTTCCCATATGGCCCTTATTATCCGCAATACTATTGGCCCCTAATGCCCACCATTTGATGGGCCATGGTGGTTTTCCTCAGCACCCTTTTGTCATTCCACCAGGCCTAAAGTTTCCTGTTCCGTCCCCATACGTGCCAGGAACTAATGCAGGAAACTTGGGTCACTTTGGAATACCATCTGCTTATGGGACATATCCTGCTGCTGGTTATACTGCTGATGCAACTCCCGGCTCTGCTGGTAATAATGAAGATGATGTAGCATCTCAGACAGAGGAAAAGAGCATTAACCCTGCTAAATCTCCGGCCCAACAGGTTTGTTTGTCTTCAACATGTTGATCATTGTGTTAACTGTAACTAGTTTATATACACTAAACTGAGAAGTTGATGTACAACAAATAGGTAGGGAACTTATGTCTATGAAGCACTCCCTCCGTCCCAAAATGATCTTCCCACTTTTTTCACCCTTACCATGAATGAACTTTGAGCAATGATTTTAGGTTGATTTAATTATGCTAATGAAAATCTAAAAATTTGTATTGATAGTATTGTTAATGGTGTAACTTTAACATGTTTTCAGGGAGATCCCTTCCTATTGTTGCAAGCTGTTTCCATGTGCTCCCCCCTCCTTTCCTCCCTCTTCCCCTCTTTTCATGTAGAGTTTAAAAGTTACTGAACTGCAATAGCTGAGTAATTGTTGTTTATACGTTTATGATGTAGGGTGAAGATGCACATGTTTGGGCAACAGCTCCCACCCGAGAGATGCCCACTATGCCTAATTACTTCTACAACCTCCCTCAAGGACATCACATGACTTTCTCCCCTGCAATATATCATCATCATCTGTCCCAGGCATTGGCTGCTCAATCAACTGTACAACCACCTCTGCATCAGTCTGAGCCTAAGGAAGCAGGGTCGTTAGAAGCATCCGTTGGGCCTACATATGAGCAGCCTCAGCATGGACAACAAATCAGCTAGAACATTCTGAATGGTAAGGGAAAAAAACGTTTAATGATGAAAAAATTTCCTTAGGTATACTATTTCTGTAGGAAATATTTAGGACAATATGTTGGTAGAAAATGTCGGCCTGACCCTGAGAGTGTATATACTTAATGCGGCCCCGAGATATTTGAATGTTGTTATGGTTGAGAAGATTATTAGAACTATTTAGCCTTGTTAAACTTGGTATTTTGTTTAGGTATTTTTGTTGTCATAGTTAGACCCGAAGTCGAGCAGGTGGGATATATTCCATTTTTTTTTGTTGGGTCTTTTGGCAGGTAAATGTATGCTTATGGAATTTTCGTAGGGAGGTTTTATGCTTGTGTAACTGTGTTTAGGAAACTACTATTTGGTCCAGACCTGTTTGATCATCATCATATCACTAATGCAGCTCTCCTAGCCGATTTTTTTTTTTTTTTTTTTTTATCAAATGCATACTACATTTTAGGCGTGAGATGGTGGTTTTATTTGTTTGATTACTTAAAAAAGTTGTGCTTGCAAATGTTTTTTTTTTTTTTTTTTTTCAAACACTAGATTTCCTCAAATGCATACTATAATTTTGGTGTGAGATAGAGATTCTAATTAGCATTCTCCGTAAAAAAAAACTCAATAGTACGTTATACTCTCCCGTCCCATTTGAACTCACATACTATGAGCTAGGCACGGAGATTAAAGAAAAATATTAAATCACTGTGAATAGTGAGAATAGTGAGGTAGGAGAGAGGAATTTGAATGTAGAGTAGTAAGTTTGAAGTTGTGAGCATCACAATGATTAAGGTAACGTGTAACCGAACTATGAATTAGGTGTCGTTAATATGAAAAAAGTGGGTAGGAGAGAGAAAGTGAAGTGTGAAATTATAAGTTTGAAGTCGGTGTGAGCCTAAAAATGTATTACTACGCCTGTTTTACAATGAATAAACTTTTGGGAACAAAGTTTGTTTCACAGACAAAAATTTATTGAAAATGGACATTGATTTATGGATAGCGAGTAGTATATTTGTAAGCTAGGCTTAAATTTTTCAAAACATCTGACATTAATTACAAATGCCAGTAGTCTCCTCCAACCTGAAGAATGATTAAACTTGATGATATTATCAAGCCAAGCTATAAAATTAATGCTGTAGTAACATATGTACGATCGGAGATGCTAAGGTTAGCCGTGTTCTTCTCCGTGCAGCTCTCTCTCTCTTTCTCTCATATCGTCATCTCTGGTCAACTGATCAGACAATAGTGGAGGGGGCGTCGACTACAACAGGTTTCTCGACCTTGTCTTCGTCTTCACTTTTTGGCTTGAAAGTTGGTAATGTTGGATCAAGAACCTTGTCCGTTGGATCGCGTGGTCGTTTCAAATTAAGCGAAGTGTAAACGGACATCCCACCGATAGCTACAACAGCTCCACATATACTTAGGAATCCTGGATCAGAATCAAAGAGAAAATAGCTTCCAAGCATAATCACACATGTCTTGAACTGTCCTAAAACTACATGCGTAGTTGCCGAAGTTGCCCTGCAATTGTATAATCAACAAAAAACATGAGAAAAATCATAAAATGGTGGGAAATAGGTTTTGGTGTCTCTGCAGTTCAACTGTATTGTATAGAAATCCATTTGCTTAAGGGTGCATTGCATATTATATCTTTCACAAATGAGTAGTCCCGGTTGGTTGAAGGTGAGGCTCAAAAGACAATTTTACCTTAATGAATAATCTAACGGTCCAAATTATAACAGACTGGGATTTATACGGTCCTGAAAATGGTTTCGATGACGCACCCGAGAGCCAGGGCACCTGACCATTGTAGCAGAAAGCCAAGCAAAGCCGATACAAGAACAGCAGTGGCATTAGTACCATCCCATTTGAAGAGAAGTACACCGGGAGGGTCTAACCATGGCATCAAAGCTAGCAAGAACAAAACAGTCACGGGGGTCGTCTTCCACATCAACCTGCACTCATCCCACATTCTTGACTATATATAGATCAAAGTTAACGACACTTAAAAAGAATGTCGCAAAAAGCATAATACATATATAATACATACGCGAGAGCTGTCCAGTTGCCTTGCTGCTGGAGAGTAGACCAGAGGATCTTGTTTATGGCACTCGGGATTATCCATGCGATTGCTATACAAGCTCCAAACAAGTTGAACTCCAAATCGGTCACCGTTGCCACTGCCACACCTACTGATACAACAAACAGTGCCAGAACCTGGACATACTTGTACAATTTCAGAATTCACAATCATAATGTATGTATATGTACATATAGATACATATATAATGTATAATGTATGTATAGATCATTGAAACTGACCTTGTGAAGAGATACGGTTTTTCTGAAGAGAAGGAACTCTGCAAGGACAATGGTTGGGGTGACAGAAATTTTAGCCATCTGGTAAAAACCAACACTGCAAATTAAGCTATAACTAGTAAGAGAACTGGACATACATATTAACAATCACAAATCAAGATTATGATAAGTATATCAGACCTATTATGCTTTAAACTAGTATTGGCAAGGCCAGATGCAAAAGCCATGACAGCTCCCAAAGCAAACAATGAAGAAAAGGGTGTCGTTTTCGAAGGAGGAGCTGCGGGTAATATCGACAGTGTCTTGAATATGGCTAGTAAAATCCAAGCCGTGACATAGTGAATTAATGTCAGAAAGATTGGAAAGTTAAATCCGACTCGCCCCATCACCTGTAAAACCTCAAAGTTCAAGGAAAAGTATTCGAAAAGATAACGAGATGTTTAACGTCGTTAAGGAAATTGTAACGGACCAGTTTGTTTGCCATGATGATTCCAACAGCAACCATGAAATTGAATGACAGAGCCACCACAGGACCGCAGAATCGTTGTTGTTGTCGCTTGGCTCCTTCTGATGTTCGAAGCTCATTGTACAGAGAGCCTCTGAGTTCTTCCAGTGCCCTCCCTGACAAATTTTCAATCAAGGTTGTATTTTTATTTCGAGGGTTCTTATTCAAATTAACAAGAAATCATTGAAACATTTCTCTTGACTAACTTCCATAATAATAAATAAAAAGATAAGAAAATCAGCATTAAAGTTCAAATCTTTAATGTACTCTCTGCCTCTGAGACCTGAGTTCTTCCTTTCTCCACTGACAATTTTCTCAAGCATTTTTATTTCAAATTAACAAGAAAACTTTGAAATTTGCACCAGTGTTTGATTTCAATATATAAACAAAAAAATTAACAATAAAGTTCAAATCATTAATATTTTTCAGATACATTGGCAGAATAAATGAACCTGCTTCGCCGGCATCGCTATCTTTGCGTTTGATGAATCTGCTTCTATCATCTTTTCCCAGGAGAAAACTGAAGAATCCCATTCCAATTTACCCAATATCAAGCATTCTTCATACAAACTATCAGACCCATAATTGGATCAATGATCATAGTAATATAAAATCCAGAAAAGATTGCAGAAAAAAATACGTTTGTTGAAATCAAAAGTTGTTGAGATTCATTTGAGTGCATTGGAAGCTTAATGTAATTATAGTATTTTGTATAAATCACATGAAATTAAGGATTTTTTTATTTTTTTTGTTATTGTTTGCTTGTGTGAGAATAAAGTTTAGCAATCTAGATTTGTTGTTGTTGAAGAGTTGTGATAATCATAAAGCTAGTGACAGTGGCGTGCCGACAGCAAAATATGATGACTGATTAATTCAGGTTTCATTAGTTAAATTGACAGATAAAAAAAAAAAAAAAGGTTAACTTCTTTTTTACCACCTTGTCTTTAGTAAGTTGCTGCATGTGGGGGTCTTTGGTTCAGTTTTTTGCATTTAAGGCTTCCCGTTCAGTTGTGGACAAGTAACTGATACTTTGATGCATCAGTTACTTGTCCCAGACTAAGGTTCTTAGTTGTTTAATACTTAAAATGGACCGTGGGACCCACTTGTAATTCTCACAACAAAAACTCCCTACCACTTTTTCTCTCCTACTTTCTCTTACTTACTTTTCATACTTACAACATTTACTTTTTCTTAATCTCCGTGTAAAGTCAAACTAAGAACCTTAGTCGGGACGGAGAGAGTACTTTTTTAAATTAATGAGCGGAATTCACTTTACCAATGTAGGGACACTTCAGATCGAATGAATTGTGAAATAACAAAAACCACTGTAACAACAACGATTTAAAATTTGTTGAATTGGGGCTCACTCACTCACAAGAGAAATTTTTGGGGGAAACTAGTTTCTCCATAAGTTATAAAAAATCATGTTTTTATAGATTTTAGGGTTTAGGGTTTTAGGTTTGGAGTTTAAGGGTTAAAAACAAGACTTTTTATAAATTATGAAGGAACTAGTTTCCTCCAAAACACACTCCACTCACAAATGAATTGATGCATGTGCGTGCAGTTGCAGTTGAACTGCACAACAGTTTAAGTTCTGGGAGGTCGCAGGCGGTAGGAGTAAAGGTTAAAAAGATAATATGCCTTTAATAAAATGATCTAGGGCCGAAAATGAAATGCAATATGTTGAGTCAAAAGTGAAACTTTAGAATGCAATGTGCAAAAAAATGAACCCAGGAGCCTTTACGTGCAACAACATGAAAACCTGGGGATAGAAAAAGGGAAGGAGCTGATTTAGGTCACGGTTTTTTAGAAATAGTCACAAGTCAAAACTCAGAAGTCTTTTTTCTCGGATCTGTGCGATTTTGTCCAGTTAAGATCCTGGCAGCCAATCAGCTTTTGCCAAATCAAATTGGAAACTTCCATATCGTTAAAAAGGAATTGCAGTATGCAACCGTACCCGTAGTGGGGACCGTGCCGACCCGCAGATCAGAATTAGACTCATGAGTACCCATAATTCGTAAAAACCCGTACTCGTGATGTAGGCAGTTCGGTTGTTCCCCTTTTAAAACCCGCAACCCGATAATTCCGACCCCGTATAATTGTACCCGTACCCCTGTGGACCCGTGTCAGAACCGCGTCAAAAACCGTCATATTTTTTTTGGAAATTGTCAATACTTATGTTAGTTTCTAACATATTTTTCTAACACAATATGTTTAAAATTTATCATTTTATTTATTTTAACAGAAAATATTACTTTTCAAACAGACTCTGTTAAGTTTTCAACAACTTCTGTAAATAAATTAACAATTAAATTCCAAACAAAAAAAGATGAAGGAGGACCCGTAACCTTAGGACCCATACAAGGACTGTACCCGTACCTGTGCATACCGTGGTTCAGGTCCGATTCCCCTTTCTTGGACCCGTACACGACGACTCAGACCCGCACCCGTACCCGAATTTGGCCATGTCTATGCAATAGTATCAGACTAGCGTTTCGAGTATAAAAACTCGTACTATTAAATTTTAATCTCAAAAATTGCTACTAGTACAGACATAACCCTTCCATTCCAAAATATTTTTCTTCCTTCTCCGACGTGCTTGAACCACTCCCACCTTGAGATTTCGCCAACCCACCGAGGCCGCTACCGGCAGCCTGTCTACCTCCACCTGCTCAATCGGGCAACCTGGATGGTAGTCCGACCGAGGACCCGACCCGGCCACCGCGACAACATACTCCTCCCTCTCACTCCTCCCCTCTTCTTTCTCACTCCTCAAACCCCTCCGCTTCTCCGACGCCGTCTCTTTGCAGCCATCCTTCTCAAACTCTGCAACTCCTTCCGCTTTCACCACTCCTTCTCCGTCTCCACCGACAATGATGGCGTCCTCACCAAGCTCGAATAACTCACCGTCGATGCCCAAGCCAAAGCATCATCATCCCTAACAATCGGAATCATCCTGACAATCGAAGAAGACAGCGCTAACTTACTCTGGTCAACACCATACCGCCCACCCAATGACAATCGAAGAATCAACTCAATCTCATTAGATTAGAAGATCATTGATATTTTTTATTGAGACTAAGAAAGTGCTCATTAAATATGAGTTGCTTTATTGTATTGCTAAATCATATAATGAGACTTTATGTCCGTATCTTGAAGAACAAAATAATAAATATAATACTCCCACTGTCCCGGAATGATAGTCAATTTTTTTCCGTTGTTATTACGAATGGACTTTGAGCAATAATTTAGCATACTTTTAGTTATCTTAATGAAAATTTAAAACTTGTTGTTGATACACCATCATAAATACTATCAATTCATTAAAATAATTAAGAGTAGCCTAAATTATTGTTCAAAATTCATTCATAATAACAACGAAAAAAATGGATTATTTTTCTGGGACAGAGGGAGTATAAATAATGAGAAATTCAGATCTAAGGATGTAAACGTTACATTCTTATAGTATTGAAGTCTCGATCAAATGATAAAGAAATGCATATCCAAAATTTCATGAGACGAACTTTTATATTCACATGATTTTGAATCATGTGATATAATCTTGGGAATTGATCAAGACACATTTAACTAAGAGTGGTGAGAGGGGAGTATTCTTTTGGACTAATACATATTGATGTATATAGCTCATTAAGTAGCAATGCTATGAAGAGATTTTGATAAATCATGGCAAACTAATTTTCACACCATTAAAAATAATTTTAAAGTATTTTTAATTATTCATTTCAAAATAATTTTCACACTTTTTTCGCTGTTACGACAAAAAAATTAATAATTTTAAGTTATTTAATTATATTAAAATCGAATTTCTTTTATTGATACACCACCAATAATGCACTCAATAACAAGTTTTAAAGTTTTATTTGAATGATTAGATAAAATTAGAATTATTGCTCAAAATCTATCGTAATTAATAATTTTAAGCTAGTTTACTTATACTAAAATTAAATTTTATTTGGATAATTAAATCTCTAACTACGCGAAACCGCTACTTATCAAATCCCTCCGGACTCAATTATAAGCAACAAAAGTGGGTTTTTTTTTTTACCTAAATATAAGCAACTCTAAGGGATTTCAAGACTATTTAATACTCTCTTACCAAAACTGCCCCTATTTAATTATTCATTTTCAAATACAAGTGCACATTTATTACACATTTAATATGAGGATATAGTAGTAATTTTAACATGTTTTTATTATAAAATCTAGATAATTAACTAACTTAACTACTTTCTTAATTTCTTAATAGGTGTGATTTTAGTTATTTTTGCTTATATTTGGGACCGGAGGGAGTACCTCTTTTGCCAGAACTCAACGGTGCCGGCCGCCGGGAAAACCCATCAGTACCAACAGTGGAATCCGCCATGGCCACCACGGCAGAACAAGCCTCCGGACCCTCCCTACCAGATCCATCATCCTCTTCAACAGTATACATTCCTCCAATTATAACAGGTCAGAAGAAACAATCAAACCCTAATTCCCCCCCCCCCCCCTCCCACTTTACCCCTTATTTCGTTATGATTTTATCTAATCCCAAGCTATTATTTAAAGGAAATCTTAAGGAAATGTAAATCGTATCAAATTCGTATTCTGATTACTTAATAATAAACTAATTCTAGTTCGAATTGAACCAATTGATAGTGGTTTTGACTTTGTTCAGCATTTCACATATGATGAGTAACTTTAGGTATATAATCAGTCGAACTCTGCAATTATATATTCCCACAAGAACGATTGAAAATGATTGTCCTTTTTCAAAATAAAGAAATATTTATAGTGCAATTTTAACATGTTACAAACAATGTACAAACACTTGGAACGGTGTTCTAAAAGACCCCCGCTTAGGCGCTAGGCGTTCATGAAACGCCTAGGTCCCGTCTAGGATATTATAGTTATCTCTGAATTCTCGGCCCCGCCTAGATCCCGCCTAGGCGCTAGGCACCCCTGCGGCGCCTAGCGACCACCTAGCGTTTTTAGAACCTTGCTTGGAACACATAAAATGATATAGGCTGCTCCATTAGGACGGAGGGAATGCATTTTTAGTTATATACTTGTACTTGATTTGACAAAAGTCTCTTTTCTTTGTACCTAACAAATAGTTAGAGAATCACAAAGAGAGTTCAAGCTAACTTGTAGGTAATGTTCTTACTTGGGCAAGAGAAAACCTCTCAATCATGTACTTGACATGGTATGCCTGGTTTACTGGTGGTCAAGTGTGGGTACCAAGGGTGTGTCACAACTAAAATATTATCCACTCTTCTAATTTGTTGCCATAGAATTCATGTGCTTCAACTATATATCATTCATCTCGGTAACTTATTGTTCATCGAATTGTATTTTCTACACATACCATGAACCCTCGTTAAAGAAAAAAACTATACTTCAGATTCTAGCTTTGGTGTTCATAGATCAAGAATATGGAAGATCACGAAATCGAGGACTCCCCGTTGCCTCTTCCAACGATCGGGTCAATGCAGATTACGGGTAGAAGTGAGTGTGTTCACAACATTGATTTGACGTCACACACTTGCCTTAAAACATGATGTCACAAATTGATATAGAAGATGGCACATTTCGCTCCGCCAGAGATCGTCCCCTCCCAATATTTCTCAAGGTAATTTAAATATTTGACCATTTACACATACAAAACGATTTTTTTCCCTTCATTCATGTGCTTGTACTGTAGTTCGAAGATGTGGAGTTCAAGGTGAAGATTAGTCAAGGTGGGCAGAGCAACCCGGTGAAGGCGGCAATGACGAAAGTAGCCTCGCAGTTGAAGATGGATCAAGACAATTACAAGCAGATATTGAAGGGTATAACGGGAAGTATAGGGCCTGGTGAGGTACTTGCTCTAATGGGTCCTTCTGGTAGTGGGAAAACAACATTGTTAAAGATCATTGGGGAAGACTTCATGAAAATGTTAAAGGAACTGTCACCTATAACGACATTCCGTACAACCCTGTTCTTAAGAGAAGGTAAGGTAACACAATGAATTAGGGTTAGTCTTGCACTCTTGTTCTTTGTTTTGTTTAGAAACTTAAATAAACTTAAGTTTTTACCTTTATTTTTTTGAGAATAAGTTTTTACCTTTAAAATATGTATAAATGCTGCATTTTTAAAAAGCAACATGATTTTTGGCTGGGCTGTTTACAGGATTGGATTCGTATCACAAGATGACATTCTGTATCCACAGTTGACAGTGGAGGAAACATTGATTTTTGCTGCTTTCTTAAGGCTTCCGAGCAGCATGGGCCGGAGGCAGAAATGTGAACGAGTGGAGACAATCGTTCAAGAATTAGGCCTTGAAAGGTTAGCCAGAAACTGTATATGGCTCTATAGCATTATTGTTTACTTTTAAGCATTTAATTTTCTTGATTGATCATATACTTTTACACACACAAACGAATAGATGTCGCAAGACACGAGTAGGAGGGGGATTCATCAAAGGGATATCGGGAGGAGAGCGAAAAAGAACAAGCATTGGTCATGAAATCCTTGATGACCCTTCGTTGTTGTTGCTTGATGAGCCAACCTCAGGCCTCGATTCCACCTCCGCCAACAGGCTCCTACAAATTCTTCAACGGCTTGCCAAGGTATATACATACAAGTTATTAACACCTCTAAATTAATTTCAAATGAGGCTGCGTAAAATCCTATAAAATTTACATGCTTGCTGTGGATTGATTGTAGGCTGGAAGAACGATTATTACCACAATCCACCAGCCATCAAGTCGAATGTTTCATATGTTTGATAAGGTCTTGTTGATATCTGAAGGCCACCCACTGTACTACGGGCAGGCTAGAGATTCAATGGAGTATTTCTTGTCTCTGAGATTCGTCCCCGAAATTCCGATGAATCCAGCTGAGTTCTTGCTTGATTTAGCAACTGGCCAAGTGAATGATATTAGCTCCCCGGATGATATTGTTGCACCTCTGGGGACCAGTGAACATGAACGGGAAGTACTTAGGGTAATCTCTTCCTTTTTTTCTTGGGCAAACAATAATTTATTAGTTACTTCCTTCAATTTTAATTGATTGATTCTGTTTTTGCACATTTTATGCGGCATACTATAAATAGTATCTACAACTCAAGTACAAGACAGAAATAGAGCAGAGAGAAAAACAAGAGAATCATAGGTCATCAAAGGCACCAGAGAGTCTTCGTATAGCTATTCAAGTGAAGAAGGATTGGACGATAAGTTGGTGGGAACAATTTCGTATACTATCAAAACGAACATACAAAGAGCGATGGAGGGATTACTTTGACAAGCTCCGGCTCATTCAAGCTATTGGTGTTGCCCTTTTGTTAGGTCTTCTCTGGTGGAAATCCACTTCAACACCGAGGCTCATCTCCGTGATCAGGTCTTTTATATTCTCAAATAATTACTCCATTACCCTTCTTTTTCTTTTTCATCTTCAGGATTGACCAAGAAATCTAAGTTTTAAAAACAGTTTATCGAGCAAAGTTTTAAGTTTGATTATGGGATTTGTTTTGTGGTCAAGTACAGATTGGTTTGATGTTCTACGTCTGCATTTTCTGGACATCAACATCCTTGTTTGGAGCAGTGTACGTTTTCCCTTTTGAGAAGATATTTCTAGTGAAAGAACGAAAGCGGACATGTACAGAATGAGTGTGTACTATGTGTGTAGCACATTGTGCGACATGACCGCACATGTTTCTTATCCAACTATTTTCATGTCAATCTTGTATTTCATGGCTGGATTTAAGAGAACTGTGCAGGTGCTTCTTCATGACTGTCTCTGCAATCCAATTAAATCGCAGTTACCAGCCAAGTAAGTTAAAATTTTAGCCATTATTGTTCGAACACTATAGTTGCAGAAACTCATAAAACGAATGCTCGTTTAATTTCTTGTTTGCTACAAATGAATCATGATTCCATTTCATGTTATTAGCATCATCACGGAATGTTTTTTTTTTTTTTTTTTTGTACTAAATGTGTACCGGAAATAAGCACTATGTTTTCCTGTGTAAATAGGGGGCAGGAGAACTCTTTGGAGCAGCTGTAATGAGCATCAGAAGAGCAGGAATGATCGCTTCACTAGTACTAATGTTGTTTTCTCCTCACAGAGGATACTACGTTCAGGTATATTTTACGGCTTCTTTGATGCAGCATTTTGAAAATGATCCAAAGACCTTGAGCTTTTCCATAAACTTGATTTAAATACATATTTTTAAGGTAAAAACCTTTTCAATATATGTGTGTGTGTGTATATATATAAAAAATATATAATGCGTCACAAAAAATGTGGAAATGCTGAAAGGACATATTTCTTGTAAACTAAACCTTTTTTTTTTTTTTTTTTGGTTTGCAGCATATACCAAAATTTATGCAGTGGTTGAAGTATGTATCGTTCATGTACTACGGATTTAGGCTGCTACTGAAAGTGCAATACTCAGGAGACGAGTTATACGAGTGTGAAAGCGTAGGAGGATGCAGGACACTTCAGAGTTCACCTTCGTTTGACACGGTCAACTTAAGGGCGGACTGAAAGAAGTTTTATCCTACTTGTAATGGCTCTTGCTTATCGTTTTTGCGCCTACATTTGCCTTCGAAGAAAGATTAGTGTCTGCAATATTTGAAATCGAAATTGAAGTCAGCTACTGTTTTAGCTTTTGGACATGGCTCTATTTTTATTTTTATGAAAGAATTGTCAATATGTCATGTTGGTGCATGATTGAATAATTGTTGTTTTTGGTAAATCAAGTATTTGTGAAATAGCAAATATAACATGTATTTTCTGGTAGTGTGGAGGGAGAAGGAGAAGCTGCTTGGGAGTTTACCATGAAAATGAAATGTTCACACCTTTTTTTTTTTCCTTGTTATTATTCTTACTATTATCTATTGGAGATGGGGACGGAAATGTTGCAGCCGAGATTACAGTTAAGAATAATACTAAGGGCACAAAAAAATCACAAAAACTCGCTCACAAAATCCTATGTGCAGTGTTTTAAAAGACGCCCGTTTAGGCCGCCTAGGCGCTAGGCGTTCATGAAACACCTATGTCCCGCTTAAGATATTATAACTATTTCTGAATTCTCGGCACCGCCTAAGTCCCGTTTTGACCCCGCCTGGGCGCTAGGCCCTGCTGCGGCGCCTAGCGCTTTTTAGAACCTTGCCTATGTGTAATGATGTTATTGGTGTTTTTAGTTAGAGTGTGGCGGATTCATTATCGATACAACAATAAAATATCGCCACCATCATTTTGTGAGCAAGATTTTGCGACGTGCCCTAGCATTGCTCGTATAGTCAACTTGATTACACTTTGACCATGAATTTAAATAAAAAATAATTATCTTAATTAAAATCTAAAAATTGTTATTGAAAATATTAGCAATCGTGATATAGCAACAATTTTTAAATTCTCATTAAGATCATTATTTTTTCTTCAAATTATTTGTCAAATTGCAATCAAATTGACTAAAATCGTTACTTGTGATGGGACGGAGGGAGTACATAACATTATTGTTAAGTCGAATAAACATAAATAAACTATACGAAATATTGATTAACTAGAGATTAGTAACTCAGCAAAACTGGAAATTTCAATCCCTTACCAAAATGACCATCAGCTATCACAGTCTAGACAACTAATCACCTACCCTAAATCAATGCTGTACTGAAATTTCCTTCTCCCTATCTCTCATGGAAGATATATACTCACACTGTCACAAAATAAATATCCGTTTTTTATTTTTGAATTTATGCTTAGTCAAAAAAAAATAAAAAAAATCGTACATTTATTTTAGGACGTAGATAGTATTATAATATTAGACGAACAATTTCATATAGTAATGTCAAAAATACTGGATCTTTTCTTCTTCTTTTCACCCTTCATAATTTTGGCCAAGTGTGTGTAGTATTTTTGTGCATGAGAGGCAACTTGTGATGGTGTCTTGGTAGGCACAAATTCTTGTGATATCAACCTCCATGCTCCTTTCCCTCTCATCCTCAACCTTGAAGAAATTGTCTGTATAAACAATAAAAATTAAATAAACAATTAATATATATTTAAGAAAACTTAAATACCACCAAATAATATATGTATATATTTTCTGTAATTCAATATATGAATAAGCAATCAACATATTTGTAGTTTATACTTGTATTACCTGTGCTCTTCTTCTGTCCACCGTTGACCACTGTTAGTAGATGACTTGGTTACTCGCGATATTTTCTCTGTCACAATTTGCGGTGAAGCTACATGTTCAACTTCAATTTTGGAGGGCTCTCCTCGCGATTCCCTATGAAAATTGTTAAAATTCATACAAGCCATATTAACAATATCAAAAGATCCTCGGAGGAGTTGGTAGCAAACTGGCTTTGTGAAGTTGGAAGAGGAGTATCAAATGGTTGTTTTTCGACTTCATTTGTAAGGAAAAACGAGGAAATTGTAGGATCAATTTCCTGAAAGGTTGGAAGAGGAGTATCAAACTGATTGAGCTCTTCCAATGTCCAATTATCACTAGGCATTGTGAAAATTTCGTTTTCGACTTCATGCGAAAACGACGAAGGGATTCGGACCAATATCCCAAAATGTTGGAAGAGCGCTATCAAACCGATTTACCTCTTCTTCCAAAGTCCAATAATCATTGAACATTGTGAAAAAAAAAAAGATTTTCAATAATGTTGGTTGTAAGAATTATATGATACGAAGTAGTTGCATGAGTGCATGGGGTAGGGAGTTTATGAATTTATAGTACACAAGATAAGATAAAAGGAAGAGATAAGTTGGTCGAAAATATCATTATTTAATTTAGAAAGTATTAAAGAACATGACTCATTATTTCATGTGTGTGAAAGGGAAAAGAAAAAAAAAAAGATTGACTCAAGTTAAACATATTAAGAAGTAACCCAATTCAAACGGATTTACATAACATGATGACTGGATTTAATATATATATAGGAAGTGTTACATTTCCTA
Organism: Campanula takesimana; assembly: GCA_026119855.1. Classification (NCBI taxonomy): domain Eukaryota; kingdom Viridiplantae; phylum Streptophyta; class Magnoliopsida; order Asterales; family Campanulaceae; genus Campanula; species Campanula takesimana. Next base: position 225,623 of record JAOWBW010000436.1, on the reverse strand, counting down.
AATCGTGTTGGTAAACCATTAGTTTGATAAATCCAAATCTTATGTAATATTTTGCACTTTGTCTAAAAAGAAAAAGATTATCCAATGATATTATGGGTTTTATTTATGTGAATATTTGGTGAAAAACTTGTTTTACACTAGCTTTAGTGTAACTTGTTTTTCACCTCTTGTAGAAAATCCGTTTTTTTTTTTTTCATGAAAAACAAGTTTTACACTAAAATTAGTGTAAAACAGGTTTTTCATAAGAATGATTTTTTTTTATTTATTTATTCAATGATATTATGGAGTATACTATGTTTTAAATATTTTTTTAACGTGTGCTCTTAAGGCATAGAATAATATTTATATATGGACGTAAATTTATGTAATTATAAAAATATGTAGTAATTTGTTGAGATTTCCTAACTAATATTACTATAATTACATATATTACTATAATTACATAGATTATGCCCTAAGTACATACTTTTTGTTTAAAGACCCTAAGGACATACGTCTTTTTTTTTTTTGAAGCACCCTAAGGACATACGTTAGAAAATCCAATATTTTAATAAGTTATTATTATATCAAGCGGTCACGGTCAGAACATCATACCATTGTATATTGTACGATACAAAAATATTTTGGGAAGTGACTCATAAAATTTTGTTAAAAAGTGTATTTCGACTGTATCAAAGATGAGTAACTTGGTTTGTATCTATACCCTCTTTTGCTTAAGAATTGTAATGATGTAGTGACCGTTAGAGAAGTTGGTTTGTATCAAGGTATAAATATGCATGTAAAGTAACTATGTTAATTGTTTTTGGTATATATGGATGTGTTGCTTAAAAAAAAAAAAAAAAAAAAAAGTGCAGCCGCCAAAAATTTGTTTAATATTTATTCAAATGGTTTTCATATTATTTTTTTTCTTCAAGAAAATAAATAAATATAAAAATAAGTACTTTGTTCTGGTTGATTCATGCGTCTACAAAACTATGGCACTTTTTTCCCGTCCCGCCTTGTTTTGACAAATCAACTGCAACACTGAAAACACTGATAAGTGGAATGCTGTCACTAATCGCAAAAAAGGAATAATTTCATAAGTAGGGGCGCACAGAATTGCTTCTGAATAGGAGTTTACTCCCAAAACCATTTTTTTTACACCAATCATTCATACAATAGAAGATGTCTCAAAATTAGTACAATTCAGCTCTTAACCAAAAAGAGGAGAAGGATGTTCAAAGAAAAATTCACACATTAAGAACCAGAGACACTTTTCAGTTTCACAATCCAATCTCCATTTTTTTTTCACCACTGCAGAGTTTTATTTCATGTATTTGTGTAGAAACTTGCGGTGGAAGTCACTACGAATAGTGTCGTTGATAAAGCGCTTTGGAGTCTTGGCTTCCCCACGAGCCTGGTTCTTGAATACAACATCATCGTCCCACCTGCAATAAAGAAAATATTAGAGATCGATGATGAAGATAGAGTTGGAGTTAGTGAGAAAACGAGTTGCAGTAGAAGAGAGGGTAACCTTCGTTTCACACTAAAGGAGGTAGGGTTATTAAGCAAAGGATTTCCTCTTATTAGTTCTGCTTCTTTGAATTTAAGCTCCTCTTCTTGCTCTTCCCGTTCCTACACAAAACGAATGCATTAAACATCTGAGGAACAATTACTACAGATTACTAAAACTGAAACCCAAACTTACAACCAAGTGAGTAAGATACTCCCACCGTCCCAAAATGAAAGTCCAAAACTGAATTTTTTTGGACATTCAATTTTGGAACGGAGGGAGTACAATATCGGATTGCTGTTTGAGAAACTTAGGTGAGAGATGCTATAGTACATTAGGCGAGACAAATCCATGGTACTTACTTTTCTTAGTTTCTCCTCAGCTCTTTCCTTTTTTATTTGTGCAAGTTCAGCCAAAAGAGCTTCTGTATCGTCCTCATCGTCGTCGTCATCGTCATCATCACTGACCGCATATAACATAGTTTTAGTACATTAACTCCTACTAAAAAGTCTACCAAAAATAGTATGATGATGGGGGGAAAAAAACCAGAACCCTAAATTGATCTATTATGCAACTTCAAGTTCATTAGTTTCTAACTTTTCTATCAAATTGGAGACATGGCAACCCCAATTAGCATGATTCTTACCCCCCCCCCCCCCCCCAAAAACCCATAATGTCTATAAAGATACTAGAAGGGAGGGTAAGAAGAGGAAACCAGACAAGTGAAAAGCAGGTGGTGTTCTCATGATAGGACTTAACTATTTGCCGAGTAAAAGAAATCAGTGTTACAGACAAGTTACACAAAGCCCAACAAGAATATGACCTTTCAGCAAATTTCAACACATGTTCCCGGTTATATATATAAATGGCATTGTTGTTGTTATTTTAATGGGAAAAAAAAAGAAGCAGCAATAATTTAGTGTCGAACCTCTCGTCATCGCTTTTCACATCTACATCAGCATCATCGGCATCTGCACTGCGTGGGACAATGCGGTCTTCAAACTCCCTCTTTGTCCCTGTCAAATGAATTGCACAATCAAAAATGAGAAATCTGAAGATACAAATGGCACTAACTGGAATGTGCATCATGATATCAGATCATCGAGTCGTACTCACCTTCCAAGAGAAGATGCCCTCCTTTTCTACGATCCCTGTCATCTGCAACCATATCAATATGTGCTAAGGTCAAACACTGACAGACTGCAACAGGAAATGACAGGAGAAGAACTGAAGAAGTACAAATGAGAGAAAATCAGAAACCATCTTACCATTATAGCCCTTATCCTTTGACGAGAAATGCCTTCGCTCACGCTCCTCCAACTCATCCCTGAGATTCCTCTTCTGCAGTTCATCCTGAGTGTCTTGCCCTTCCTTTCTGTAGAAACACAATCAATCAACATAAAAACGCAGATATAGCACCAGAACAATGTGGTAAACATAGAAAATATGTCAATGCATTAGTGATGCACTTAGGATACAGTGATACACACAAAGATTGAAACAGGCTCTTCTCTGAGAACCAGTAGAATATAAATCAATTCAGGCTCTCGTTTCAGTTTCAATAGTATCAAAACACTCAAATCATCATTTCAGTTCAATAGTATTAACGCACTCCATGTCATTCCACTGCAAACTATAATGAAAAAGGAGGTTATTAAGGCATCCACAATGAAAGGTTCATTACTTGCCAAGGACCCTTACAGTTAATTGGGCTACATTTGGGAGGCTTGTGCTTGGAGGTTTATGCATGAAAACAGGACGATCAACTTTAAAGGACATAGAACAGAAGAAAGCTTGTGGATCCTCCATCATTCAACAAATTCTCTGGATAAGTAACTTCAATTGTATTGTTGATGACTAATGGCTTTACTAAATAAACAACTTCTCAGAACATGCCCTTTTAAGGGGGAAAAGAGCAAAAGAAAGAAGACGCTTTCACTTTCATATTTTGAAACAGTAATATACTATCTCCGTGGAGCATTAGAAAAGGCTAGCAACTCCCTACCCTTGGAACACCACTTCGATCTACCAATAGGCTGAGGCTATCCCAAACAGCAGATTTTTTATTTATTTTTTTTTCATTTTTTTAACATACATCATATATCTTCAGGACAAACTCATAAGGTGGTAACGACTGAAGCGGGTAAATGACCTAGAAAACATAAATCTTGTTCAAAGACACAAAAAACAACTTTACCAAATTATATCCGTTTTAATCCAAGAAATGACTGATTCCAGAGTCGGGAATCACATTACCAGTTTAGAATTTTAAATAATGTCATACAGCTCCAGGCACGTATCCGGTATCCATACGCTCTGCAGACATTCTGAATCCTAACTATATGACAACCTTAAAGCAGCACAATTCCCGAAACAATAGCAAAAGGTTGGGAGGATTGGGGGGGGGGGGTTAGACTTGAGAGAGAAGAAATTAAGCATATCTAACCTGGGCTTAAGGTTTGTATGAGCCGCAATATCCCTGGAAGAAATACTTCTGGGATGGTCCGAAAATACGAGTCCCACCCTGTTCATTTCACCTTTAGCAGGTGCCCACGTTGGTCTAGCAGCAGTTGTCATGTCTTACCAGTATTCTTAAACGCTGTCAAACCAAATCAACTAATATCATCGAAACTACCGTTAAAAAATCGTCCAGACTAACAAATCTAGATAATCAGGTCAGGAACCAAACAAAAAATTGGGGGAATTTAGACTCACAGAGACAATATTTACAAAGATAAAAGTCGAAAGATTTGTAGCTGGGATCCAAACAAATAGTAAAATCATTTACTCTTTCAGAAGTGATTGCAAAAACATACCAGAAAACGAACAGTTATGTTGCTTTCGGATTGAATAATCTAGGGTTTGCTTAAAAGGTTAAATAAAGAAACGGATAGGGATTTTCTTAATACGAATCACGAAGTCGGTTTCAGTTTACCCGATAGCACTATTATATAAAAGTCTCAGGGATTTGGGAATCTCAATATCTGCGATTATGCTATACAGAAGCGACCTAGAAGAGGTGAAATGACAAAATCGAAAATCTAAACCCTAATTTGCGATATGCTGAAACCAAGTTAAGTTTACAAGACGTAAATTTGGTTTGTACCTTGATAAAGTTCACCGTTTGTAGAAGAATTCGCCGGCGGAGGCGGAGGAGCGGAGAGGTGGGGCAGGAGAGTCGATGATTGAAGCTTGAAACGGGAAAATAATCAGAGAGTGGAGGGAATTACCTGATATACCCTTGCGTCAACTGTCGGTCTCACAACGAAAATTCGTTAACGGTGCTACGGCGTCGTATTATGTGTTCTCCAACTAAGTCCACATTAACTTGGGCCTCAGACTAAGATGGGACTCATTTTGCGCCCATTAAAAATGGCTGTAATAAGTCATAAGGCCTCTTAATAGCCCAAGGTCAAAAATACAGATTATATCCACGCTAGAAAGAGGCGAGGCGAGGAGTGGGATTAAATCCTAGCGCTCACCGATGGTGAATCTTAGCTTTACCACTGGGCTATACTCTTTTAGGGAAAAGAGACCATTTTGAAAGTGCAAATAGTGCAAATAACATCATCAACCGGGCATCACAATTGAAAGTGCAAATAACATAGACCCTGATATAAAACTGAAGAACCAAGAGCATAATTTCAATAGATAATATTTTATTTCAAGACTATTATAGAGAGTGTACAAGAGTGAAAGATAGATGTTAAGAACTTCTGAAGTCTATCGAAATGAAAACTAGAGCCTACTATTTATATGTGAAAATTGACTTCCTCTATAAGCTTCCGTAAGGATAAACACTATCATTTAGTAAGGCTTCCTTAGTAAGCTTCTCTGAAGATATTAACCAAACTTCCCTAGTAATCTTCGCGAAAGATAATCTTGCAAAGCTTCTCTTGTACACTTCTCGTTCAAAGGACATCCACATAATAATAATATTATAACACTCCCCCTTAGATGTCCGCAGCTAAGTAGCATGACTCATTAAAACCTTACCAGAGAAAAACCCTGTGGGATAAAAACTTTAGTGAAGGAAAAAGAGTACATGATTTCTTAGCTTCATGATGCCCCCCTTGAACAAAACATTACTTACGATCTCTTAGTCGCCTACTCCTCCTTGAGATTTCCTATTGTGTCCTCATTAAAAACCTTCCGAGCAAAAAACCTTTAGGAAAAATAATCTCGAAGGAAAAGAGTACAACTCACAATCTTTTCAATAAACGCATTGCCTCGTTAAAACCTTGGCGGGTAACAAACACGGTGGGAAAAATAGCCCCGCGCGAAGGAAAAAGAGTACAATGAAATCTGAGTATCGTCTGGATACTCCCCCTGAAAACTACGAGGTGGAAGCTCTAACAATCTGCGTAAGCCAATTGTTTTCACATATTTCTCAAAAGTGGATTTAGGTAGTGACTTCGTGAATCAGTCACCGCAGTTGTCTTGACTTCTGATCTGCTAGATCATTATCTGATAAAATATCAGAAATCTAATAACTTCCATAACGTGAGAGTATGTCTTATCAAAGTCAATCTCAAGCTGTTGAGAGAAACCTTGTACCACAAGGCGAGCTTTATATCTCGTAATCTCATTTCTCTCATTCATTTTCTCGTATATACCTATTTATATCCCATGGGTATAACCCTAAGAGGTGTAGGAACTACTGGTCCAAACACTCCTGTTTTCTTTAAGGAATCAAATTTTGATTGGATTGCTTTCTCTCATTTAGGCCAATCAATTCTTTGTTTATACTCATTTACGGAGCGAGGTTCAATATCATTACCTCATATAATCTCAGTTGCTACTGTATAAGTAAATACATCGTTGATAATTGTTTCATCCCGATTACATATCTCATATATGCATGCATGACTAACTGATATTTCTTTATTCTCAGAAACGGATGTCAATGTCGAGGCGTCCCCCGACTTCGTTTTCCAAACGAATCCATAATCTGGAACAATATCATGAGATAGATCGGATGAGATTCTAATTTTTATTATCGCTAACGGGATTTGACTTTTGTGCATTCACCCGTTTACGGGGATGCGAATCCTTAGAACCAATTGGCCTCCCTCTCTTCTAGGCAGGGATATGTATTTCGTTAGGTGAGATCACTGGCCTTCCTGATAATACTCCTTCTGGGAGTTCTATCCCCCGTAGGCACATTTACGCTTAACAGCTATTGAAGTTTTTTTCTGGACGTCCAATAACATTTAGATTAACATAAATAGCCGTTATAACAAATCCTAAAACAGATTTTCTAATGAAAAATACATGGGTAAATAGGATCATTCTTGTATCCTTCTTTTGCCAAGTATTCACTGAGACAGTTATACCACATCCGTCCAGATCGTTTTAAACCATACAAAGATATTTGTAATTTAATTTAACAAACTTCTCAAGAATTTGAATTGCATGCATTATACATCTTGAATCCTTCTGGGACTCTCTTAAATCCTTCAGGGATTCTTATATAAATATCATTGTCAGTCTGCCATACAAGTATGCAGTGACAACATCCATTAAACGCATATCAAGCTTTTCATGTATTTCCAGACTAATGAGATAGCGAAATGTAATTGCATCCACCATAGGAGAATATGTCTCCTCATAATCAATTCCAGGTCTTTGCGAAAAACCTTGTGCAACAAGACGTGCTTTATTCATGTGCAACAAGACGTGCTTTATTCTTGTGCAAAAAGACGTGCTTTATTCTTATGCAATAAAATGTGCTTTATATTTATTTTTTTCCCGCACAAAGACCTATTTGTACTCTACTAGTTTTACACCTTCAGGTGTATGGACTACAGGTCCGGAAAACTCACGCTTCTAAAGTGAGTTGAATTTTGCTTGAATTGCGTCTTTCCTCTTTGGGCCAATCATTTCAATATCGATACTCGTCGATACACCTAGGTTCATGATCCTCGTTATTTTCCATAACATTAAGCGCTATATTATATGCAAAAATATTGTCGACAATTGTTTCCTCTCGGTTCCATCTTTTTCCTGTACTGACATAATTGATCGAGATCTCATCATTCTTAATGATTACAGGTACCTGAACTTCTTCTGGAAGTATTTGATCAGATTTGTCATGTATCTCTTCAGGAGATTTTTTTACCTCGACGGGGCTTTTCTCATAATTTGCTCATTTTCTCTTTCGAGGATTTTTGTCTTAGGAACCGATAGGCCTTCCATGCTTCAGGAATGGTTTAGATTCATTAGAGGATTGTCCAATCGGAACATCAATCTGATATGAGCATTTACAGCTGGAACATGTGACTTTGTCACTCTTTTTAGGTCAGTAAATGCGTCTGGCAATTGATTCGCTATCTCTTGCAAGTGGATTATCTTTTGAACTTATGGTTCATATTGCTTTATACGAGGATCAAGATAATATTTCAATGTATTCCACTTAATTTTCTTTTCCAGCTTATTACTTTCTCCCCCTAATGTTGGGAATATTTCTTTCATCAAAATGACAATCGGCAAAATGTGCCGCAAATAGATCTCCTATTAATGGTTCAAGATATCGTATAATAGATGAAGAATCATACCCAACATACATCCCCAATCTGCGTTGGGGTCCCATCTTGGTGCGTTATGGTAGAGAATTGGAACATATAGCGCACACCCCAAAATTCTTAGATGGGAAATATTTGGCTCCTGACCATAATGTTGGGTTTCGAAGTAACATGCGCAGCGGAATTTAACATTTAAAATTTATGAAACCCAAAGCCCATAGATCCGTTCATATGATTAAGTCAAATACAACATATGAATAGAGGAAAAACTAACCCTTGATGACTTTGAATTCTAGCTCTGATCTTGGTGGAGATATGAAGCTTGATCAGGATGGAAGTAGAACACGAACTTTGAAGATGATGAGCTTCACCCTCTAGCGGTATCATCCACACACGAACGAATATCAAGAACACTTGATTTTGGTTGCTAGACCAAATTGTGAAACACGTTTTCACAATGAATATGACTATATGGAATTTTTATTTGTGTATTATTTTGTTCTTTAAAGGATATATTGGAACAAAATAAACTCTCTCAAACTCTTTGGAGACTCACAAAATCATTGGTTAAGAGTGCTTGCCGAATTTGGTCTTTTATACACAAGTAGGACCTATTCCATATAAGAAACTTGTGTCAAAATCTGTCCAAAATTCGTTTCCTAATCAATTAGGAATCTGCCTCCCGACAGCACTGTGCCGGCCGCCCAGAATCCACTGTGCGGTCGCACAACTATCTGAAATAAACTGGTACAACAAACTGAACTAAGTGTGCGGCCGCCCAGTCCATACTGTGCGGTCGCCCACTTCCCCTGATTTCCAGAATTTCCAAAATTCCAATATAGTACTTTTAAAGATTCGTTCTCTTGTGTGTGACCCTCTAGGATTATACTAAGTTGGCAATGGGTTCAAACATGAAACCATAAGATATGATTAGGTTCTAGCAAACCGTCATACCTACCCAAATAGTATAACTAGATACAAGTTCGCATTCCTTTTAGAACATGTCATAATCCCTTTGTCCACGATGTCATTGAACACAAGTCATGGTCAAACAGTCAACATGTTTTGTTCAATACTTTCTCGATTCCGAATATGTTGATAATCCAAATGACATTGATCCAATCAATTCATTTGAGTCCGGCCGAACATTCATCAACATCATTCCTACGAGAGGCCCAAGCTTGATATCTCTCCGTAGAGGGACAAATCCATTTGGCTTATTATTTTTCCCTACGTGAATCCGATTATGCCAATCATACCCTTTATAACTACCCGGTTAAGGCAGCGTTTGAGTATGTCAAACATAATGTTCATTAAGTGGAAGACTATAATAACTTCATGTCTAAGGATTCGAATGACATAACTAATATGAGATATATGTTCGACATAGACCCATGACATAAATCTCATACAGCGGTCATGTACAGTACCTTGTTCCAAACAAGTACCCATAAATCTAACATGATCATCCCATGATCATTTAGCCTTTATACTAGTGCTTAACAAGTACTAGGGACGGAGATTATTATAAGTAACATGAACAACAATAATAATCAAAATATCTCTTTATTGATATGAAATAAACGATAACAATTACAACGTTTATTAAACGTGCCTAGGGCACCACTACACACTACCAACAATCTCTCACTTGCCCAGGCCCAATCTCCCATGTATCTAATACCCATGGACCTAACATGACCATCATGTTTGGCTTGTGGAAGTCCCTTTATTAGCGGGTCCGCAACATTGTCATCAGTAGGTACTCTGCTATATTTACGTCTCCCTATCAACGATCTCTCGAATGATATGAAAACGCCTAAGTATGTGTTTGGATTTCTGATTTGCTCTTGGTTCCTTTGCTTGAGCAATAGCACCATTATTATCGCAATAAGGTCTATTGGATTAGCAATACTAGGAACTACTTCAAGTTCAGTGATGAACTTCTTAATCCAAACAGCTTCCTTTGCAGCATCCGATGCAGCAATATACTCAGATTTCCGTTGTAGAATCAGCGTTGTACTTTGCTTGGAACTCTTCCAGCTTACAGCTCCACCATTTACATAAACACAAAACCCGATTGCGATCGGCTATCATCTTTGTCGTTTTGGAAAACTTGCATCCGTGTAAGCATTTACAACGAATCATCTTCCATTCCTCCATAGACCAAAATGAATCTTCTTTAGTCCTTCTCGAGTACTTAAGAATCGCTTTTACGGCCACCCAGTGATTTTCACCGGGGTCGGATTGGTATCTACTTGTCATGCTCAAGCATAAGATACATTCGGCCTAGTACAAATCATGGCATACATGATGGACCCAATAGCCGAAGCATATGGAACATCATTCATTTTCTCACGCTCTCTTTTGTCTTAGAACATTGAGTCTTGCTTAGAGAAACTCCATGTAACACTAGTAAGTTCCTCTCTTAGAATTTTCCATACGAATCTTCTAATGACCTTGTCAATGTATGTACTTTGGCTTAAACCAAGTAGGCTCCTTGATCTATCTCTATAGATCTTAATGCCAAGTATATATGCAGCTTCACCCATATCTTTCATCGCAAAACACTTTCCTAACCAAGTCTTCACAGACTGAAGTGTGGAATGTCGTTTCCAATGAGTAATATGTCATTCCACCTATAAAATAAATAGCACTATGCTCCCACTAATCTTCTTGTATACACAAGGTTCATCTTCGTTCTTGATGAATCCAACTCTTTGACCGATTCATCAAAACGAGATTCCAACTCCTTGAAGCTTTGCTTCAATCCATAGATGGATCTCTGCAATTTGCATACTTAGAATTCTGTTCAAAACCTTCTGGTTGTGTCATATACACATCCTCTTGGAGTTTTCCATTTAGGAAAGCGTTTTGACGTCCATTTGCCATATTTCATAGTCATGATATGCGGCAATGGCGAGCAAAATTCTTATAGACTTGATCATTGCTACGGGTGAAAAGGTTTCATCGTATCAATACCATGAACTTGCCTATAAGCCTTCGCTACAAGTCTATCTTTGTAAGTAGGTCACCTTCCCATCCATGTCAGTCTCTTCTTGAAGACCCATTTGCATCCTATGGTTTTTTTACACCTTCGGGCGCATCAATCAAATTCCAAACTTGATTGTCTTGCATGGATTGTTTTCGGATTCCATGGCTCCAAGCCACTTGTCCGAATCAGGAGAAGACATCGCCTCTTGGTAGTTGACGGTTCTCATTCTCAATGATTTCTACCTCATTACTATCCGTTACGAGAAATCCATATCTCTCGGGCTCGGATCGTAACTACTAAATCTGCGAGTTGCTTGTGTATTTTGAACAGGTTCCCAACTCCTTGTGGTTCTTGTTCTTGCTCTACTATTGGTTCATGTTATTTTCTGGGTCTCGAATTTCTTCAAGATTTATTTACTACCATTTATTTATTTGGAGAGAAACTCTTCTCTAGGAAGACACCAGTTCGGGCAACAAACACTTTGTTGTCCTCTCGGTTGTAAAAGTAATATCTCTAGTTTCCGTTGGATATCCCACGAAAATACATTTGTCAGATTTGTGTGCAAGTTTGTTAGAGACAAGTCTTTTGATAAAGGCTTCGCAACCCCAAATATTCATGAAAGATAAACAATTTTCTTTCCGCTCCACATCTCATATGGAGTCTTTTAAACTGATTTAGTTGGAACACGATTTAGTGTGAAAGCAGCGGTTTCTAGATCGTAACCCCAAAAGGATATTGGAAGATCAACTTGACTCATCATTGATCGAACCATGTCTAACAAAGTCCGATTTCTCCTCTCGGACACACCATTCCATGTGGTGTTCCGGGTGGAGTCAATTGTGAAACTATCCACAATTCTTTAGATGATTATCAAATTCTTGACTCAAGTATTCTCCACCTCGATCTGATCGAAGTGCCTTAAGGCTTTTGCCAAGTTGTTTTTTCTACTTCATTTTGAAATATTCTAAATATCTCAAATGCTTCACTTTTATGTTTCATTAGGTAAACATACTCAATCTACAATAATCATCGTGAAGGTTATGAAGTATTGAAATCCTCCCCTAGCATGAAGTATTCATCCTCCCCTAGCACTGCTACTTAATGGTCCGCATACATCGGAATGTATCAACCCAATAAGTCGCTTGCCCTTTCACCTAACTTGGTAAAAGGTGTCTTAGTCATTTTTCCAAGAAGACACGACTCGCAAGTATCATATGACTAGAGGTCACATGAACCCAAAAGTCCGTCCCCATGGAGTTTTGAGATACGCTTCTCATTAATATGACCAAGACGGCAATGCCACAAATAAGTATGATTTACATCATTAGGTTTAGATTTCTTATTTACATGATAGACATTGTCATTATTTTCATTCTTGACATCTAAGATATAAAGGCCATTAAATGAATTAGCAATACCATAAAGCACATCATTTAAATAAATAGAAAATTTCTTATTCTCAATAAGAAACTTAAAACCTTCATTATCCAAACAAGAAATTGAAATAATATTTCTACTTAAATCCGGAACATAATAACAATTGTTCAAAACAAGATTAATCCGGAAGGTAAAATGACTTCATAAGTCCCTACGGCTAATGCAGCAACTCTTGCTCCATTCCCCACGCGCTTCACCATCTTTAAGCAGTCTTCCTATTCTTTAGACCCTGCACATTTAAACAAATGTGAGAACCAAATCCGGTATCCAATACCCAAGAATCAGTGGTAGAAAGGAGAATATCTATCATATAGATACCTGAAGTCGACTGTCGCGCCCCGACCCGTGGTCCTACTTGGCCCCACGTCCGAGACACGCACGGAAGACGTCCCAACTACGCTTTAGGAAAAATTTTCGAAATATACTTTCATAAAAAGTCTTATATAACAAACAACATTTACTAACGTGACTACAAGTCACAAAACAAACTCTCACAAACAAGTACTAAGCCACTTGGCTATAACTACTAACTTTTCTTACTTAATTACAAACACGAACATCTACTGAAAGAGATGATACAAACCAAGTCATGGTTACACTACCCAAAAGGTATTACATTTACATAATGTATCCTTTACTTACACAACATTTCCAAAATGTCTTACCCAAAAGATCTCCTCGACGTCCTCCCTGTGTGTGTAACTATCCCCTGGGCTCCTTCTTATCTAAAACAGTAAACAAATAAGGGTGAGAATAAATCTCAGTAAGTTACTAAAATGCAACTACATTCCATGCTAATATGATAAACATAAAGGAACAATGCCACAAATGATTATATAGCACATAGCACATAATATGAGAGGCTCCCTATCGCCAACCGTCCCATACCGGTTAGAAATAACGACCAACTCATCATGCAACACATAAAGCGGAAATGAACACTCATACATGGATACTGAGCCAAGGTTCTCAAACCAAACAATAGGCATCTGAGAGGCATCAACTGAGCAGCATCGAAGAGCTGGAATGGTTCCGGAACCAAACAACAACAACAACAACGGGGGAAATGACACAAAGTCATAAGCCAAAGTGCCCAACTTTGGCCGAAGGAAGGGGGTTAAAAATGGGAAACCAATGATAGGAGCCTTATAATGTACTTGGCTCGGAGACCATTATAATCCCTATCACTGCCCAACACACACAAAAGTACCAGCTGGACTTTACACGCAAGCACCACATAGAAATACTTGCTTAAACAACAACCAGGGACAATGATTCCAATGTAGGGAATCATGCCAAACACATCAAGAAGATGAACTACTCCAACACATTACAAGTGTTCAACAATGCTCATTTAATCACTTACTAACATTTCACAACACTTGTGTTCACAAAGAAACCAATTCTACCACTTTAGTGATCCATAACAATCATCTAAGTACTTTAGGACACTACCCAAAAACTAGACCAAGATTGACCTCTAAATCCTTGGATTTGAAAACTCCAAACTTTTTCAGACAACTGGGCGGTCGCCCAAACTGGGCTGTGCGGCCGCCCAAAGTGCCCTGTTCCAAGAAGAAAAACCTTCAGATAGATGTGCGGCCGCACGCCCACTTTTGGGCGGCCGCCCACATCACCCGGCAGGCCCTAAAAACTAAACCAAATTTCACTCCTTTTGTTTCACCACCCAAAATCACCAATACTTATAACTCTTAACATCTACACTTACACAAAGGCTAAACTTAGCCTAAGAACCATATTAGCACCACAAGAACCAATTTCATACTACTCCCTTTGTCTCAAAATTACAAGTATAAATAAAATATTCCAAAACATTGTTTTAACACTATACAGCATATAAAGCATACTTATGACCATTTTAACATTAAAAGGGGGATTAGTAACTTACTTATTTTCTGGAAAAGATGTCAAGAAAAATAATATGGATCGGTAGATATGATCTATTCAACACCCTGAACATTTATATATAATTAGATTTGAAAATGGAGTAGTAATAAAAATAGGGAAAATAAACAAAACCAAATCTTACCTAGCTCTTTCTTCTTAACAATGGAGGTTTCTCAGAGAAAAGAATTTTTTGGGAAATGATGGTGTGCAAACTAAGGGGAGGGAAAGTGAAGAAGTCTCATGAAGAAGTGTTACCCAATTCTCTCAAATCAATCATCCAAGTTTTAGTTTTAACTATTAAACCCCTCAACTCCCACTTTCACTAAAGCCCCCATATATTCCACTAACTCAACTAACTCCCCAATTACTTTACTACTAACATTTTAACTAACACAAATAGTCAAATAAAATGTGCAATTCATATAAGATGATGCAACACATAAAATGCACACAAAATTTTAAATAAAAATTATCAAAATATAAAATAAATATTAAAATAAATAAAACGGATTTTGGGGTCGTTACATCGACGCAGCCTTGCTGCCCTTCTTCTTCTTTTGCTCTTCCAAGAAAGCCTTGCAATTACGTTTCTAATGACCATTTCTTGACAATGGAAACAGATTGCATCCTTTTGTGAATCGGGTTTTGCCTCAGAAGCCTTGGCAACACTTGCCTTGCTTATTTTGGGTTTGACAACTTTCTTACCCTTTCCTTTGGCACCAGCCTTCTTCCATCATGAACTAAGAGCACGGGAGAACCTTTCTCCGCAATCTTCATCTCCGCAGTTTTAAGCATCCCATGCAACTCGGATAGATTCTTATCCATTCCATGCATGTTATAATTCATCACAAACTGATTATAACTTTTAGGCAATGAATTAAGAATGAGATCCGTGGCTAGCTCCAATGAAATTGGATAGCCAAGTTTCTCAAGGTGCTCTACATAACCTTTCATTTTCAGCATGTGAGGACTCACTTGTTTCCCTTCATTCATTTTGCAACTAGTGAATGCAACAATGGTCTTGTACCTCTCTTGCCTAGCTTGTTCTTGAAACATAGCTCTAACTCCACGCCTATCTCATAGGCTTCCAAATGTTCCAAACTTTGTTGGAGTTTTGATCACATAGTAGCAAGCATGAGACAGCTTACATCTCTAGAATCATTACGATGTTTCTTGTAACTGTCTCTTTCTGCCCTAGGGGCAGTGGGTTCTGGTTCAACAGGAAGAGGCACATCGAGAATGTACAACTTATCTTCTTTCCTTAGAATAATTCTAAGGCTACGGATCCAATCCATAAAGTTCGTACCATTCTCTTGGAGCTTATACTTCTAAAGGATCGATCGCAACGAAATTGATTGAGTGTTAGTAGTCATTATCTACAAATATGCAAAATTTCCAAAATTTAATAAGTGCCGGTTTTCATTAAAGAGATAAATAATGTATTTTTCAAACAAAAATACTCCCACTAAATTATATAACCTTCATATACATCCAATGTATAATATAATTTAATTGGGCTAAGATCCAACTTTAATTTATCTTTTGAGTCCACGGAGGCGGACCGCTCAAAACTAAATTAATTAGGTAGACAATCATGTCAATCATATCCCATATGATTCTTAGATCCTTTTATGAGATTCTTTGGGAAATCCAATTTCGAAAAGCATGTTAAATCCCATCTTTGCCTTAAGCCCAAAACTGTTTTGACGCTTAATTAAGTCCATCCATTTTAAACGTATAGGAACCATTCAATTTAATGTACCTTGCGGAGGCAAGCCCACATTAAACTAATGAACCTCATCTTGCTCATACATGAATAATATTAATGCACCTCGCGGAGGCGAACCCACATCAAGATCACCCATGTATAAACAAAGTGTTTTAATCATGGCATGGCAATGAAGGACTTAAAACTTTCTTTGAAGGTTTATCACATATAGCATATAACACATTTATGAGCACATAATAGAAACATGTTACACATCAAGTTTAGCCACTAAATTAATCTCCATTAATTTAAGCATGATATTTATGTGTCATTAGTTTCTCTATAATTATGAGGATGAGACTATTTCAACTTTGGTTATTATTTCCAAATCAAGACAACAAGAAGTGCGGCCGAAACTAAGCCATGAGGCATCCAAAATTCTACACTAATTCAAGATACCAAGAAAGTAGTCCATGTGGCCGAAACTAAGCAATATATGGTCTCGATGAACGTAGGCCAATTGCATCCACAATTCCACATGGATCTCCAATAATTGAATCAAGAACTTTGTTTCTTAATTTTAGCAATTATGAAATCTTCATAATTCTAACTTCGTTTTATCTTTGAAACTTTAATTGCGATCAAGTTTGGGAAACACAATCTCGATGAACGCAGATTAGCCATCCAAACCTTGAACCAATCTTAGAATCACAAGACTAAAACAAATAGGAAAATCAAACCCCAAAATCCACACACAAACCAACTACCCAAAACCCATTCCAGATCAACAGTTCTGGACTGGTTCTGTTACTGGTTTTGTTGAATTTTTTTTCTTTCGAAAATTCCAAATTCTGATTTTTACAAAAATCAGACAATCTGATCAATATGTGCGGTCGCCCAAAAATCACTGTGCGGTCGCCCAAACATGTGCGGCCGCCCACGTGATTCTGTGCGGTCGCACAGTAGGATCAGAAGGCAATTTTAAAGTTCAAAAATTTGTCTCAAAATTGTTTTTCACTGATTATTAAAGCCATGATCCAATCAGAATTAATAATCAAACAATTCGTAATCCATCATAATATTTATTGCGATTGAATCGTGCGATTAAAGTTACAAAACAATAAACCACATAAAATCACAAAACACATAAACATCATATATTCCAATATTCATATCATGTTACGCACATAAACAATTTATATACACACAACATGATCTAGGTATTGAAATAATCAACATGAACGGGGCTCTGATACCACTGTTGGGTTTCGAAGCAACATGCGCAGCGAAATTTAGCATTTAAAATTTATGAAACCCAAAGCCCATAGATCCGTTCATATGATTAAGTCAAATACAACAATATGAATAGAGGAAAAACTAACCCTTGATGACTTTGAATTCTAGCTTTGATCTTGGTGGAGATATGAAGCTTGATCAGGATGAAAGTAAGAACATGAACTTTGAAGATGATGAGCTTCACCCTCTAGCGGTATCCACACCACGAACGAATATCAAGAACACTTGATCTTGGTTGCTAGACCAAATTGTGAAACACGTTTTCACAATGAATATGACTATATGGAATTTTTATTTGTGTATTATTTTGTTCTTCAATCAAAGGATATCTTGGAACAAAATAAACTCTCTCAAACTCTTGGAGACTCACAAAATCATTGGTTAAGAGTGCTGGCCGAATTTGGTCTTTTATACACAAATAGGGCCTATTTCAAATAGGAAACTTGTGTCAAAATCCGTCCAAAATTCGTTTCCTAATCAAATTAAGAATCTGCCTCCCGACAGCACTGTGCGGCCGCCCAGAATCCACTGTGCGGTCGCACAACTATCTGAAATAAACTGGTACAAAACTGAACTAAGTGTGCGGCCGCCCAGTCCATACTGTGCGGTCGCCCACTTCCCCAGATTTCCAAAATTTCCAAAATTCCAATATAGTCCTTTTAAAGATTCGTTCTCTTGTGTGTGACCCTCTAGGATTATACTAAGTTGGCAATGGGTTCAAATATGAAACCATAAGATATGATTAGGTTCTAGCAAACCGTCATACCTACCCAAATAGTATAACTAGATACAAGTTCACAATCCTTTTAGAACATGTCATAATCCCTTTGTCCATGATGTCATTGAACACAAGTCATGGTCAAACAATCAACATGTTTTGTTCAATACTTTCTCGATTCCGAATATGTTGATAATCCAAATGACATTGATCCAATCAATTCATTTGAGTCCGGCCGAACATTTCATCAACATCATTCCTACGAGAGGCCCAAGCTTGACATCTCTCCGTAGAGGGACAAATCCATTTGGCTTATTATTCTTCCTTACGTGAATCCGATTATGCCAATCATACCATTTATAACTACCCGGTTAAAGGCAGCGTTTGAGTATGTCAAACATAATGTTCATCAAATGGAAGACTATAATAACTTCATGTCTAAGGATTCGAATGACATAACTAATATGAGATATATGTTCGACATAGACCATAACATAAATCTCATACAGCGGGTCATGTCCAGTACCTTGTTCCAAACAAGTACCCATAAATCTAATATGATCATCCCATGATCATTTAGCCTTTATACTAGTGCTTAACAAGTACTAGGGACGGAGATTATTATAAGTAAACATGAACAACAATAATAATCAAAGTATCTCTTTATTGATATGAAATAAACGATAACAATTCCAACGTTTATTAAACGTGCCTAGGGCACCACTACCAACACATAAGCCAATTGTAATGGGGAAAACTTATGATAACTCGATGGCATGATGCGTATAAGTGCTGTTGCATGTAAAAACAGCATGTCCCCAAGCTACGACAGGTAGCTTTGCTCCCATAAGCAATGGTTTAGCTATTAACTGAATTTGTTTAATAAATGCTTCAGCTAAACCATTTTGTGTGTGAACATAAGCAACTGGATGTTCAACATCTAATAGATGTACAATAATTATTAAAAGCCTCTGATGTAAATTCACCAGTATTATCAAGGCTAATTGTCTTGATCACATAATCTGGAAATTGTGATCGTAATCGAATTTCTCGCAAACGCCAGGTTGCGAGTTGATAATAAACTTATGTGTGACCATTTAGTAGATGCATCTACTAAAACCATAAAATATCTAAATGGTCCACACGGTGGATCAATCGGTCCACATATATTACCTTGAATTTGTTCTAAAAACTTTGGAGATTCAACTCCAACTTTTGCTGGTGATGGCTTAATTATCAATTTGCCTTGAGAGCAAGCAGCACATGAGAATTCATTAGATTGAAAAATCTTCTAGTTTTTCAATGGATGCCCATGTGAATTTTCCATAATTCTTCGCATCATATTACAACCGGGATGCCCCAACCGGTCATGCCATATAGTAGAACCATTTATATCAGTAAACTTCTGGTTTACTGGTAAAACCATTTATATTAGTAAACTTATGGTTTACTGTTAAAACCATTTATATTAGTAAACTTCTGGTTTATTGTCATTTGTACTTCAATTATGCTAATCTTTGTATAGCATACTTTAGAGGAAAATACAGGTAACTTTTCTACCACATATTTGTTACCTGATTCAGTCATTGTAATGCATAAATATTTCATCTCTCATTCATTACTTGTCTCAATATGATATCCATTTTCACGAATATCTATAAAGCACAGTAAATTTCTTTGAGACATAAATAAAAATAATGTATTATTATACTGATTTTTGTTCCTCTTACTAGTACTATGTTAGCTCTTCTTGAGCCATCAATTATCTTTATACTACCACATATTGTACTAATATTAACATCATTTACATTCAAGTATACTTATAAGTAAAAGTAAAATATGTTAGAACACACACACACTGAAATAATAGAACACACTTAAGTAAATTATAATGAGTAAGATACTTTAGTTAGTTTGGGTTTCTCCCCCATTAAGTATGTAATCATTTACATCTGGATTGAGAAAATCTGATATATCCAGATGTGTACTTGTAGATGGATCTTGATTCACGTCATCGTTTTCATAGACAAAATTTGTTTCAACATCTTTCCCTTTATTCAGCATTGATGCTTGATACAACTTAAGAAGATGTTTAGGCGTACGACAGGTACAGACTCAATGACCTTTCATTCTACACTGATAACATAAATTCTCAATTTTTATCGGTTGCTTAATTTGTCTAGTCGATGATATTTCATTCTTACCTTCTCTATTCCACTTCTGGTGGCGAGAAATATTTTCATCATTATTGGAGTGATTGTCATTATGATACCAGTTATAAAATCTCTCCCGACCACGGCCGTGATTACGTCCACGGCCACGTCCACGACCACGTTCTCGGCCTCGCTCAGTATTATCATATATACTCGCGTTCACTTCAGGGAACGGAGTAGAGCCAGTGGAGCGGGCTTCGTGGTTTTTAATAAGATCTCATTATTTTGCTCAGCCACATGAGATCAATTCAGAATGTCTTTTAAAAAAATTTCTCGATATTGCTACTGCAGGAGCAAATCAAATAAGGAATGTGGAAAAAGTTTTTCTCTAGCATATCATTATCAGTTATTCTTTCTCTCCATAGTTTTAACTGTGTTGTAATTTTAAACATCGTAGAATTATATTCACTTATTATTTTAAAATCCTACAAACGTATATAAGATATAATTTTGAAATAACTTGAAAAGAGACTAGGTAGATCTTAACGATACCGTACCTATTTCGGTGACTATAGCTCAGGATCTGAAACTAGAACGAAGTCGTGCTGATAACGTGTTATAAAACTGAAGAACCAAGAGCATAATTTCAATAGATAATATTTTATTTCAAGACTATTATAGAGAGAGTGTACAAGAGTGAATGATAGATGTTAAGAACTTCTGAAGTCTATCGAAATGAAAACTAGAGCCTACTATTTATAGGTGAAAATTGGCTTCCTCTATAAGCTTCCATAAGGATAAACACTATCCTTTAGTAAGGCTTCCTTAGTAAGCTTCTCTGAAGATATTAACCAAGCTTCCCTAGTAAGCTTCGCGAAAGATAATCTTGCAAAGCTTCTCTTGTACACTTCTCGTTCAAAGGACATCCACATAATAATATATTATAACAGACCCATATTTTCGATATTTTCCCCCAATGGCCGCTGGTCCAACTAGTATAATCTATATTTTGAAAGTGACAGATGCCACTACAAAATTTGGTCACAACTTACGAAATATTTGTAGAAATATTGAGTTATAACTTTTTGCAGTGACTACTATCTAAATTTAAGAGACGAAAACGTCATTTTATTGTTTTTAAAATTTTAATTTCATATTTTCAAATTTTTCTTATTTCCTTATCGTTAGTGAGTTTAATTGTAGTTACTAGGTCATTGTATATATGTACGTGTGTTAAGAATAATGGATTAAAACATTGTTTTGAATTTTAATTAATGAAAGCTAGTTTCTTCCTGAAACTATGTTTACATTTTACGGTTGAAATCTCTACCATTCAGTCATTTCTCACAAGTCTTTTGACATTAATTTGTTTGTGTCACACTTATAGTCTTATCATGCATATTTTAACACTTTCCTCACGTGTATACGTGGATATTTGTGTAGAGGTACGATTGAGCCAATATGTACTCTAAATAATATTTTTTTTATAGGACAAATACAAGCGGGAAGATTCGAACATTAGTCTTTACCAAACATAAAGATCTGACACCATTTTAGTAACCAACTCATAATAGTTTAAGCTGTTACAGAGAGCACCAACAATGTAAGTATAATTTTCATATTAACATATTTTGATTCCTCCCTAACCTTATTTCGACTCGTGATCAATCCGTATTTTACCGTTGGAAAAAAAAACACCTTTTGTTGGTGATTGGGAGTTTGTCTAAAGTTATTACTAACTAAAGAAGAGCCATGGCCCTCCCTCCACCAGACGCATCTAATGGTTGAGTTTGGTAGCCAACTACTTATTCCCCCCCAATAACTACTCTACCCGCCAAAATTTAAATTCTCATCACACGCTATATTCTAGGCCAAGAAGAATAAGTGCAATTAACTCAACGTTAACATCACAAAACTCAAAACCTAATTTTCTTTTTATTCCTGTTTTTATCTTATTTATTTAATTATTAAAAATCAAAAAAATCAAAAAAAAAAAAAAGGTTTGGCCAACGGCTATTGTTACCCTTTCTCATTCCCTTTGAATCAAAGCAAAGCAGTTTGATTCTTGGTCACCATCTGCAACCCTAATTTCACTCTTTTTCCTTTCTTGTTAATTCCTTCACACTCATCTCTTCCCCTTCCCCAATTTAATCCTTTTATTTCCCCCATTTCGATTCCGTCCCCTTTCAGTTTAAACCTATTATCCGATTCCCTCTCCTCATCTATATTCATTCTTGAATTTCAATTTTTTAATTCAGTCATATTGATCTTCTTGGATTGATAATGTACTTGCATTAGGGTCCACTTCCGCAATGAACACACGTTATCTTTTTATGCCAGAATCGATATGCAGTTCGCCTCAATTTTCATCGATTTCGGCTGTGGGAGAAAATCGAATGATCGTAGGTACGCGAACCCGGTCGGGTAGGGTTTCACCACCTTCATCTTTCTTGATTAGGATGGCAATGAGGGTGTCTAGAGCAAGATGGTACAATTTCCTTAGAAGGGTGTTTCATTACCAAAACGGGTCAAGATCGGATCTTGGGTCTAACCCGTTTAACTCTGGAGCTTGGATGGCCATGGAGTTCATTGCTTTGGTTTCTCAACTAATAATCATTTCTTATTCTCTGTTTGTTTCCAGAGAGGAGATACCCGTTTGGCCCATGAGAATTTGGGTTCTCGGGTACGGTTTGGGCTGTGTTCTTAATTTGGTTCAACTATTTTGGCGGTATCGGGTTTTCCATTCAAGTCAAAGCTCCATTGACAATGAAGAATCCAGGTAATCATGTGGTCTGGCGACATTTATGCTTCCTCTCTCTCATAACAAGTGTCAGTGCTTTTTTTTTTTTTCTTTTTCATCTGTCACATAATAAATGTTGCATGTGTTTTTTTTATCTGTTGATGCCTTGTTTGTGACGTGGAAAATACAATATGGACAGGAACTTGCATTTGATGAACAATTGTCGGACAATTCTAGAGCTATTCTTCGCGATATGGTTCGTGATGGGGAATGTTTGGGTGTTTGAATCGAGATTCGGGTCATATCGAAGGGCTCCTAAACTCCATATGCTTTGTATTGGTCTTCTAGCTTGGAATGCCGTTAGCTACTCATTTCCGTTCATTTTGTTTATGTTACTATGTTGTTGTGTCCCGATAATTAGTAACTTACTAGGGTACAACATGAACATGGGATCGGTTGATCGTGGGGCATCAGATGAGCAACTCTCGAGTTTACCTAGCTGGCGATATAAGGAAGTAAGCAATGATTTGGAACTCGGAAAGTCCGCGCAAGATAGTGCAAACATAGTAAGTACAACACTATAATCCGCAATAAAATATGTTATCAAATGGATATACGCTAGTTTAAGATAGTGTTTTACTTATTTGTACTGTTATAAATTATATTAAATCACTTTTTAATGAGATGTTTTTGATGAAAAAAAGATAACGTAGCAAAAAATAATGGAGGGGGTAGGAGAGTATTAAGATTATTAGGACCATCTCCAACGGTACTCTAAAACTCCAAAAATAGAGTATTGTTTTACTCCAACGGAACTCTAAACATTGCTCTATATATAGAGCACCTCGATCACTTGCTTCAAATTTGGTGCAAGGGATAGTGCTGCGCTATCCCCCTTTTCTTATACTTTTTCTTTTAAAATATTCTGTTTTTTGTTTTTCTTTTTCATATATATGAAAATATTTTACAAAATAAAATTATATAATGTACTATTATTTATATATGTGAAACACTAATGAATATTTATATTATATTGTTATTTAGTATAAAATTTGAAGCAAACTGTTGGAAATATTTAGTGTAAAAATTGCATTATTATAAAAAATAGTGCAATTTTTGCACTAAACTGTTGGAGATGGTCTAAAGGGGATCTAACGAAAATTCATTTATTATTTGACAGGAATGTTGCATATGTCTAGCCAAGTACAGGGACAAAGAAGAAGTAAGACAATTGCCATGTTCACATATGTTCCATCTCAAGTGTGTGGATCAATGGCTCAAAATTGTATCATGTTGTCCTCTTTGTAAACAAGAACTAGAGAAGTGAAAAGAAGAGTGGCAAATAATTTCAGATTCATTTTACGCGATAACTCCTGCGAGCGTGTGTGTATACATTGGAGATCGGCTCAATTAGATAGTCGGAGTGATCAATTTTACAGAAAAAATATATCCGGAAAGGGTTAGGTAAATGATTGTCGTGGTTGTAAGTATTTTTCTTGCTTGCTATGTCTATATTTAGGAGTTAAGGAAGAAGGGATGTGTTTATCTCTAGAGATACTAAAATGGGGTCATTGAAACATTGTCGTGTGTCAAATATTTTCTCTAAAATTGAAGTAAATAATACATGGAAAAAACTACGTTTGGCTAGATATTGTTGATATCATCTGTACAAGATGAAATTTGTTAACTCTTCTTTTAATCGCACACAAATGTGTTAAAAGAATATAAGAGTTAAAGAAAATAATTTTGTAAGATATTCTTTAGTAACATCAGAAGTTTATACTCCTTCCGTTTCATAATACATGACGTTTTAGGAGCAATTTTTTGTTCCAAAATATTTGACGTATTACTATTACCAAGAAAGAATTACTCTTGTTTACCTATTATACCCTTATTCATTAATTGTGAACTATTTCTTGTATAAGCATTTAAATGCTTAGGTAATTGGATACTTTTAGGGGCACATATGTCTTTTTAATATGTGTTAATTGCATTTTTTAATATGTGTGAAGAAGTCTAAAACGACATGTGTTATGAAACGGAGGGAAATATACACATAAAACTTGTGAAAATTAACGTAATAAGCTTCCAAGATGCTTTAATTTGTACATTAAGAAGAACATCATTGATCGAGCTAGATGCTCAAAATATTTAACTTAAGATGCTTATATTTGTGTGTCTATGTTTAGATGAGTTGTTAAATTCATTTCTAACACATACTCATTTGCCTCGAAAACATGAGTCAACATTAAACATAAAAGTAAAAATTAACTATTATACGAAAACAAGGGAAAAATACTAAAAAAAACTCTTCTAAAAAAAATTCATATCTAAAAAACCCACAAAATATTTGTTCAATCTAAAAGGTCCAAAAATTAAATTATCAATACCAAAAAGCCCAAACATTAACGAATTGACTAACACGGTTAGATTTAGGTATTCATATTAATAAAAAAAATAACTTTCCTTTCAATTAATGGCGTATTACAAATACAAAAGCTTTTTGCAATGGAAAATAATTTAATTGTAATATTCTTAGATATAATAACATTATAATATTTATAACAACAACATATATATATATATATATATATATATTTAATTATTATTACTATTTTAGTTAATTAATAATTTTTAATAATACAATTAATAAGAATGAAAAACAATTATGAATGTGATAATATTGAAAAGAATATCATCATAATTTTTATTATTTTTATGATCATTCATAATAATAATACAAAAATAAAAAACTTAAAGAAGCACCTTCCAATTACTTCTCTAATATATCAAAAAATTATATTTTTATTATTAAATATTAGGTATTTAAATAATAATGATTAATTTTTGTTGTTTCTATAACTATTATTATTTTATTATATAATAATAATAATATTATTATAATTATTTTGCGTTGTAATTTTTTTTAATATTAGATAGTACAAATAGGTTGAATATATAATTTTTTTAAAACACAATTCATTATGCGAGTGGATAAAAGTAGGTTGGAAGTGTTGGTGTTTTTGTTTGTAATTGTAACGACCTGAGCCCGACCCGTTACATAAGCACCACACACTGGCCCACTGAGCACAAATAACTGGGGTATTACAAACACCCCAACTTAAATCCTTGCCATCCCCGGCAAGGCCCAAACAATACGGCACGCAAGCCTTACGGCGAGGGGTCCGCTCTGATACCATTTGTAACGACCTGAGCTCGCAAGCCCGACCCGCTACAAAAGCACCACACACTGGCCCACTGAGCACAAATAACTGGGTTCACTTGGCTTACCACAGGCCCACCGAAAAGTCCATGGATGTTATTGGTGCTTAATGGTGTATAATGGAGGCTTATATATCACACTCAAAACTCATATCTTTCCGATGTGGGATGAGGTATTACAGTAATAAAACGGATATTATAAGAATAAAAATGTCCAAAACACTATTCATCACTTGTTATTTTAAAAATAAAACTCTTACTTAAGACGTATAAAAAAATATATATAAATCTTACTCTTAAAACAGAAAGAGTATCATTAATTAAATGAATAAATGATTGTATTGTAAGTTCAAATATTAAATAATTTAAACACCAAAATTTAACTTTTAATTAAAATTATAAATTACTACTATATGAGTATTTTGTTTTCTTATTGCTCTTGTCAAATCGCGTTTTATACTCCCCTTCTTTAGGAGTTAGTCTCATGTAAAACGTGTTTTTCATAGTGATTAGGAAAAACGTGTTTTTCATAATCAACTGGCGCTCCTCAACAGACTCGCTGGACCTTCATAACACATCAACTGGTCATCCTAAACACTTTTACTGACTATATATTAACTACTTTTCAAATTTGTTCTCAGAAAAAACTTTCCGGATATCACTTTCAAAGGTTCTGGTTATCAGTCTCAAATGTTCTGGATATCAGTCTCAAAGGTTCTTTTCAGCTTTTTTTTTCTCACTGGAGATGCTTCATAAATTATATCCAGAAGACTATATTATCTATATCCAGAACCTCTTGAGCTTGATATCCAGAACCTTATTAACATATTGTTATGTTTGAATAGTGATTAGCTGTTAAGGACTTTAGTTAAATTTTTGAAACTTAAAAGGTTAAAAAACTTAATAAAATAATGTTTGAAGTTATAAAAAATATAAATTAAATATAAAAATAAGAATTTTTTTATGCATATTTAATATATCAATATTTTTTGCCAAAAGATAATACTTCCTCTGTCCCATAACAATTTGCACAAAATTGAAACCATAACAATTTGCACAAAATTGAAAGTGCACAGAAATCAAAGAGGAAAAAGTAGTGGTAGATGTTGTGAATATGAAAAGACTCAACCACAAATAATGACTCTTATTTATTTATTTATTAGAAATCGAAAGGACATTGTTCCTTTTTTGGGTTGCTACCTAAAGCTGTAGGACATGGAATCGTCACACTAGCATATAGACCACAACAGCAACGTGTTTCTTTTGGAAATGATTTGTATGTTTTGATGACATTAGTTTAAGAAAATTTCGACACATGGAAACTGACTTAGTCACGGAGTGTTAGAACCTAATTAAGAGTATGTTGGCTTGTGCCTAAAGGCTACCTCCGGCATGTAGTCATGAACAACGCCACGGGCTGAGGTTTTCCATTTAGAGAAGAGCCAATGTCGAGTGGATATTGGAACTCATAATATCATTTCATTTTTTTAGGATTAACAGAAAATCCAGTACCCAAATTTAACATAATCAAGCAATTGTGTTAAAAACTAATACCTATAACATTTCGAATCTCTATAGTTTAACTGAAAATTCAAAAAAACAATTTGAAATCCACAACACGTCTTAACTATTTGATTTTAGATGATGGGTCTGATTAAAATGATGAAATTTAAGGGGAAGGGAATGTGAGAGATAAGCGGTATTAGCATAAGTGGACAAGAATGAAGGACGGGGGAAGGGTTGGTAGGGTGGGTCTGGGCTGAGAGTGTTCGACCGAAGAAGAAGCACCAGAAAGATGGAGTTTAATCGTAGTTTGTGTTGAATTGACCGGTATATTGAACATAAAAATTCATCACACTCGAAATATTGTTCCATATATGTCCAGGATTGACCGAGTGTAACATAGATGCGATTGTTGATTTGATTTTTCGTGGGGATTATTGAATATTATCTTCATTGATTTCTCTTGTGTGTTTATTTTGTAAGGAAAGAAGAAGAAGAAGAAGAAGAAGAAGATGCAGACTAGAGATTGAGATTTACGTGGAACAAGAAGAAGAAGAAGAAGAAGACGATGAATAAGAAGAAGAACGAAGATGATGGTGTAAATAAATTGGGAGATCTGCTTTATTTTGATCTTTTTAACCTTATAAAATTAATATGCACGGCACATGACCAACTTCACCAAAAAAATTGATGCCGTTAGCCTGAAGACTTCCGTTGCACACACGCCAAACACATATTTCAGCCACTAAACTTTATGTCATTTTCAATGTGCTCACTAAACTGTATTTTTTTTTTTTTTTTTAATGTCATCATTAAAATTTTATACTATTTCAAATGTGCTCACTTCATCCAAAAAAATAGTTAAAATTGTAACGAAAATTAGTCATGCGAGTATAAAATTTTAATGATGGTATTTCAAATAAAATAAAATTTAATGAGCACATAGAAAAATGGCTTAAAGTTTTACTACTTCTGTTTCAAAATAAATGTTGTTTTAGACTTCTTCACACATATTAAGAAATGCAATTATTACATATAAAAAGGACTTATGTACCACTAAAAGAATTCAACTACCTAGATATGTAAATGTTTAAACAAGAGATAGTTCGCATTTAATGAATGAGGGTATAATTTGAAACAAAATTTAACTCCTAAAAAGTAATGTATTTTGAAATGGGGGGAGTATGACCAATATATGGGTTTCGCCTTGCACAAATTGGCCAATTGAAGTATTATTATTGCAACAAAAATGACATAAGATATCAAATTGGCACAAATAAACCAATTAAGGTATTATTATTTTCTTGCATTATTCCAAGTCACAATAAAGTTACCATCTTGAGACTTTTATAACTTTGAGTGAGACACTCAAATGGAACGTTTTGCAACTTAAAATGAAACGAAAATGGTCTAATATTGGTTATAAAATAGGTATTGTGAGTATGAA
Organism: Campanula takesimana; assembly: GCA_026119855.1. Lineage (NCBI taxonomy): Eukaryota > Viridiplantae > Streptophyta > Magnoliopsida > Asterales > Campanulaceae > Campanula > Campanula takesimana. Next base: position 196,480 of record JAOWBW010000436.1, on the reverse strand, counting down.
AATGGGGTAGGGTATGACAAGCAGGTCCTATTAATTAAATGATACTCCTTAGTCCCTCCTATTATAATTTTTTCTCCAACACGAAAATTATAGAGAGAATATATATATTCAAAAATCTTGTGGGTGGACAAGTGGTTGTGAATATGATGATTTGAAAGTGAGACTCATAATATAAATGTATGAATATGACAAGTGGGGTATGATGAAAAAAGAAAAATTAAAGTTGGATATTTAGAAAAAAATAAACTTACCAGTAAGACACCTAAAAAGGAAATAGGTGCAAATTATTATGAAGAGATGGATTATTATAACTTTTTTATTTTGGGAATGTGTAGTACCAAATGAGGCAACTAAAGAAGAAACTTATGTAGTTTTATGTTGGAAATATGCATTTGAATCAATGACGATTGGTTAAGGATATGCCCGCAACAAGTGTAGTAATTCCTGAGACTTGAATCGTGCAAGAAAAAGAGGAGAAAATCCGATTAAGGAAATCCTTTTAGTACAATATTATTAGTACAAGGAATTGTTCAAGAATTAAGAAAGACGTTTCTAATAAGGATAGAATTGCCTTGTACAGAAGAAATATAATTCTTTCTCCTTTAAGGTTTTAGGTTTTTATTGCTATAAATATTACCCTCTCACCTAGCATAATTTAGGTTGACGGAATTATTGAGCTTAATAATTCGTGCAACTAGATTAGTGTGATCGTCTTTTGTAATTGTAAAGTAATATATTCTCCTTCCACCCGTGGACGTAGTCAAATTGGTGAACCACGTAAAATTCATGTGTTCTTTTATTTTATATGGTTATTTCGCTTTTCGCCGTATATTTGCTCTAACATTTCGCATGAATGGAAAAATTAGTATTATACCGTTTCAATTTAAGAATTTTACTTTTCTTTATTCCATAAATCATACTCCCTTCTCCCCATTTGAAGCTTCACCTTTTACTTAAATGAGTGTCCCGTTAAAAGCTTCATCATTTTCTAAAATGGTAAAAAATGTAGGCCCCACTTGTCATACCCACTAACTTCTTCCTCTCACATACTTAAATTATGAGGCCCACTTGTCATACACACTAACTTTTCCCTCTCACATAATTAAATTGTAGGTCCCACTTGTCATACCCAATAACTTATTCCCTCTCACAACTCTTCTTACACTCATCTATTTCCTTAATTTGTGTGCCATCACCAAAATGGTGAAGCTTCAAATGGGCGGAGGGAGTATACGGTGAACAATGTTTCAGGAATAATACTAGGGACTCAAAAAGTCACAAAATCCTAGGTGTAATAATTTTATTGGTATTTTCAAGTAAAGTGTGGCGGGTCCATTATCGATACAACCAATAAAATATCGCCACCTTATTTTGTGAGCAAGATTTTGTGAGCTTATTTTGTGCCCCTATCATTGCTCATGTTTCATATAACTTGTTCTTGTAAATTTTTTAGGATTACAAAGCATTGTTGCTTACTTAACATACTTTTAAGAGTCGTTCTTACGTAGAACGCGTTCTACACTAGCGTTAGTGTAGAACGAACGACTCCGCTCAAAATTACACACACTAAACACACAGATCCAGACGTCATGGCCTTGATCAAACGCCTGCCTTCTCTTTTATTTTTTATGCCTTCTCATTCATTTTAATATGTCTGTTATTGATTTGATTTATGTCTTGCCTAAGTCATTGCCTTGTTTGTATGCCTTGGCCTTGAGCAAATGCCTTGTCCTTGTCTTTCATTTTTTTATGCCTTCTTGTCGCGACCCCGACCCCGCGGGCCCGGAGTACGCGAGCTGGACGTCGACTTAAACAATAAACTCTAAAATAATGAAGATAAAATTTTCCTTTTATACCAAAAGATGATAACACAAAGTTTTGAAATCTAACTTGAACAACAAAATATAAACTAGTGTAAGCTCCATAAGCTTACACCCAAAATAATAAAATATACAAATTCTTATGACGTCAAGTTTGGTACAACTATTCCAAAAAAGGTTACACATTTATGTAATGTAAACCCACCAATAACAACTTGCCCCAAAAGCTCAACCCTCGCGACGTCCTCCTCGTGATCAGCGAGTCTAATCCTTTCCTCCTGGGGGGGGGGGGTTAAGGAAAAACAAAGATAAAAGAAAAGGGGTGAGATAAATCTCAATAAGTTACTAATGCAACTACATGACATACTATGATGCAATAAGCAATAAACAATAATAAATATCACTGAGCACATAGCATTTATCAATTAACAGATAGCAGCAGAAATAAACAATTAACAAAGGATATTAGCCAAGGTTTCCCAAGTGAAAGAACCAAATAAAGGTCGCTGCGCAGCTTCAATAATCAACAATCAACATCTTCATAGTAGCATGAAGCTTGAAGAGAAAACCCCCGGTACCGGAACCAATAATAATAAGGGGACAGTGACACACAGTCAAAGCCCAAAAACCAATAGCTAAGATGCTCACAAAGGGGCTAGCTCATCTCACATCCAAGGCCAATCTGGAGGAGGGAGATAATGGGGCAAAAACAATGGTCAACATCATAATGGACTTGGCTTGTGCCATCATAATGTTTCGCATCGCCCGAAACACACACAAATACCAGCTGGACTTTCAAGTAAATGCTAAGTAATAAAATACTAGCACGGTAAACAACTAATGGTTCCAAAGTAGGGAACCGTTCCAAACAAATCACCCAAAACGGTGCATCAATCCAATAATACATCAAAAAGATGTTCCAACAAACCCAAACCATTTTTTAATCGAATTCCATAACACAATCGATCACAAATGGATCATTCTCGAACACTAAAGTGTTCCACAATATTAACTTAAGTCAACTAGGGTGATACTTCGAGCCTAGATCGGGCTTGTGTTGGGTTTCGATCAAACATGCGCAGCGGAATTTAGCATTTAAAATTTTGAAACCCAAAGCCATAGATCCGTTCATATGATTAAATCAAATACGACATAAGAATAAAGGAATAAACTAACCCTTGATGGCTATCAAATTCTCTTGGTCTTTGGTGGAGGTTTGAAGACTTGATCACGATCACAAAGCTTGAACACGAACTTTGAAGATGATGATTTTCACCCTCTAGCGGTATCCACACTTCGAACGAATATCAAAGGAGCTTCTTTGATCTTGGTTTCTAGACCAAATTGTGAAACACTTTTCCACAATCAAAAGAACTATATGGAATTTATTTTTTGTATTATTTTGTTCCTCAACCAAGAATGTCTTGGAACAAAATAAACTCTCTCTCTCAAACTCTTTGAGACTCACAAAATCATTAGTCTTGAGTGCTGGCCGAATTTGGTCTTTTATACACAAGTATGACCTATTCCAAATAGGAAACTTGTGTCAAAATCCGTCCAAAATTCGTTTCCTAATCAAATTAGGAATCTGCCACCCGACAGTACTGTGCGGCCGCCCAGAATGCACTGTGCGGTCGCACAACTATCTGAAACAAAACTGGTACAAAATTTGGCTAAGTGTGCGGCCGCCCGGGGAAAGCTCTCCGTTCCTGGTTCTCCTGTAGCTGGATCCTCCGGAACCACAAGAATCCTTAGTTAGAATGGGATTCCAACCAGTACCTTTTGATAACAGATTAATTACTAATCTCATTGAAATTCAAAACTTTTGTAGGCCAATTCTTACCGCAAGCAAGAAAGGCCCGCCGGGGCAGAGAACCCGCCGCTGTCTCGGCTGTACGACCTACTACCGGAGGCTCTGGAGTACCTTGCGGCTCGTACTGTTTGTTGACCATAATTCATGAACTCAGTTACCATAGGGAACATATCAATAATCCGGCAAAAGGGGGATTATTCAGGGCGGGTTCAATGGATAACGGGGATGGAATACCTGATAAAATATCTATTACGAACACTTAAGGGTTATAGCTCAGTTGGTAGAGCACCTTGTTTACACGCGCGCCAATGTTTTTCAAGGGAGTCCATCATTCAATCAAAAGAATTGGTCGGCGATTCCCATCGCTATAGACCTGCGCGATCTTTGTGCATAATGGTCAAAGAGATTCACTAATGTATGGAATAAAGAAATAAACGACGTCATCTTTTATAAAAGAAAGAGAAAAGAATAAGAAGAAAATGTTTCGAACACCATGCATTGATGGGTGGTGAGGTCCGACTTCCGGGATCAAAACCCGTCGCCTTACCACACTTTATGAAATGTGGAGGGAAGTGGGGTAAATGGCCAAGACTACTGGAAGGATTCCTCTTTGGATAATCGGTACTGTAACTGAGTAATTTAAATGGAGTTACCCGGAGAATGAACTCCGGGAAAGTAGAGTCAAAATGAAAAAATAGTCACTTTCGAAGAAGAGTTGAAACTAGAGCCATCTTTTGCTCACCAATAGCTTTTTCAATGCATTTATCAAATTCAAAGTGGATTCGCCCGCGGAAACGCTCTGATGTGATCAATTTTTCGTAGGGGTATTGAATAGTTACAGGTAAACGATTCGCGTGTGATAAGGTAATCATGAAACCTTGACCAATGTACCTTGCGGCTCGATCTCTTTACTTGTATGACTTATGGATCTTGGATCGAAAAGCAAGAATATGGGCTCGTGTGAGACTCATCGACCTTCGTCGCTTCTAAATCAGCTCGAGACTCATCGACCTTCGTCCTTTCTAAATCAGCTCGATTGAGCTCTGAGAAAGGTAAAAAAAAAAAAAAGAATGGGCTTAGTAGTTCTACGCGGTTCATTCGTAACATTCCCTGGCGAGCTTAATCGCTTTGAACGAGTTTTAGAAACACGTACGGTAATGAGGGGGGTTCGCGTCTATACGTGTAGTGTGGTGGTTGGGCCTACCCACGAAGGCACCCCTCTCTTTCAAGAAGATTCGCGCACAATCCCAGGAGAGAAGGTGCGATAATAGACCGATAGAGAAGAAATCCGAATCCGAGAAATCCCCATTATGTGCGGTCGCCCACTTCCCAGAAAGTCCAGAATTTCCAAAATTCCAATGTAGTACTTTTAAAGATTCGTTCTATTGTGTGTGACCCTCTAGGATTATACTAAGTTGGCAATGGGTTCAAACATGAAACCATAAGATATGATTAGGTTCTAGCAAACCGTCATACCTACCCAAATAGTATAACTAGATACAAGTTCGCATTCCTCTTAGAATATGTCATAATCCTTTTGTCACGATATCATTGAACACGAGTCATGGTCAAAGGGTCAACTTGTTTTGTTCAATACTTTCTCGATTCCGAATAGGTTGATAATCCAAATGACATTGATCCAATCAATTCATTTGAGTCCGGCCGAACATTTCATCAACATCATCCTACGAAGAGGCCCAAGCTTGACATCTCTCCGAGGAGAGACAAATCCATTTAGCTTATTATTCTTCCCTACGTGAATCCGATTATGCCAATCATACCCTTTATAACTACTCGGTTAAAAGTAGCGTTTGAATATGTCAAACATAATGTTCATCAAGTGGAAGACTATAATAACTTCATGTCTAAGGATTCAAATGACATAACTAATATGAGATATATGTACGACATAGACCATGACATAAATCTCATACAGCGGGTCATGTCCAGTACCTTGTTCCAAACAAGTACCCATAAATCTAACATGATCATCCCATGATCATTTAGCCTTTATACTAGTGCTTAAAAAGTACTAGGGACGGGGATTATTATAAGTAAACATGAACAATAATAATAATCAAAAACATCTCTTTATTGATATGAAATAAATGATAACAATTACAACGTTTATTAACGTGCCTAGGGCACCACTACCAACAATCTCCCACTTGCCCTAGGCCCAATCTCCCATGTATCTAATACCCATGGACCTAACATGACCATCATGTTTAGCTTGTGGAAGTCCCTTTGTTAGCGGGTCCGCAACATTGTCATCAGTAGGTACTCTGCATATATTTACGTCTCCCCTATCAACGATCTCTCGAATGATATGAAAACGCCTAAGTATGTGTTTGGATTTCTGATGTGCTCTTGGTTCCTTTGCTTGAGCAATAGCACCATTATTATCACAATAAAGGTCTATTGGATTAGCAATACTAGGAACCACTTCAAGTTCAGTTATGAACTTCTTAATCCAAACAGCTTCCTTTGCAGCATCCGATGCAGCAATATACTCAGCTTCTGTTGTAGAATCAGCGGTTGTACTTTGCTTGGAACTCTTCCAGCTTACAGCTCCACCATTTAACATAACACAAAACCCGATTGCGATCGGCTATCATCTTTGTCGGTTTGGAAGCTTGCATCCGTGTAAGCATTTACAACGAGATCATCTTCCATTCCTCCATAGACCAAAAACGAGTCTTTAGTCTTTCTCAATACTTAAGAATCGCTTTTAAGCTATCAGTGATTTTCGCCAGGGTCGGATTGGTATCTACTTGTCATGCTCAAAGCATAAGACACATCCGGCCTAGTACAAATCATGGCATACATGATGGACCCAATTGCCGAAGCATATGGAACATCATTCATTTTCTCACGCTCATCTTTTGTCTTAGGACATTGAGTCTTGCTTAGAGAAACTCCATGTAACACGGGCAAGGTGCCTCTCTTAGAATTTCCATACGGAATCTTCTAATGACCTTGTCAATGTATGTACTTTGGCTTAAACCAAGTAGCCTCCTTGATCTATCTCTATAGATCTTAATGCCAAGTATATATGCGGCTTCACCCATATCTTTCATGCGAAGCACTTTCCTAACCAAGTCTTCACAGACTGAAGTGTAGGAATGTCGTTTCCAATGAGTAATATGTCATCCACGTATAAAATAAGGAATAGCACTATGCTCCCACTAATCTTTTGTATACACAAGGCTCATCTTCGTTCTTGATGAAACCAAACTCTTTGACCGATTCATCAAAACGGAGATTCCAACTCTTGAAGCTTGCTTCAATCAATAGATGGATCTTTGCAATTTGCATACCTTAGAATCTTGTTCAAAACCTTCTGGTTGTGTCATATACACATCCTCTGGAGTTTTCCATTCAGGAAAGCGGTTTTGACGTCCATCTGCCATATTTCATAGTCATTGATATGCGGCAATGGCAAGCAAAATTCTTATAGACTTGATCATTGCTACGGGTGAAAAAGTCTCATCATAGTCAATACCATGAACTTGCCTATAACCTTCGCTACAAGCCTAGCTTTGTAAGTATGCACCTTCCATCCCATCCATGTCAGTCTTCTTCTTGAAGACCCATTTGCATCCTATGGTTTTTACACCTTCGGGCGCATCAATCAAATTCCAAACTTGATTGTCTTGCATGGATTGCAATTCGGATTCCATGGCTCCAAGCCACTTGTCCGAATCAGGAGAAGACATCGCCTCTTGGTAGGTTGACGGTTCATCATTCTCAATGATTTCTACCTCATTACTATCCGTTACGAGAAATCCATATCTCTCGGGCTCGGATCGTAACCTACTAGATCTGCGAGACGCTTGTGTATTTTGAACAGGTTCCACAACTCCTTGTGGTTCTTGTTCTTGTTCCACTATTGGTTCAATGTTATTTTCTGGGTCTCGAATTTCTTCAAGATTTATTTTACTCCCACTGATTTCTTGGAGAGAAACTCTTTCTCTAGAAAGACACCAGTTTGGGCAACACACACTTTGTTGTCCTCGCGGTTGTAAAAGTAATATCCTCTAGTTTCCTTAGGATATCCCACGAAAATACATTTATCAGATTTGTGTGCAAGTTTGTCTGAGACAAGTCTTTTGACAAAAGCTTCACAACCCCAAATCTTCATGAAAGACAGGCAGAGCTTCTTTCCGCTCCACATCTCATATGGAGTCTTTGAACCGATTTAGTTGGAACACGATTTAGTGTGAAAGCAGCGGTTTCTAGGGCGTAACCCCAAAAGGATATTGGAAGATCAGCTTGACTCATCATTGATCGAACCATGTCTAACAAAGTCCGATTCCTCCTCTCGGACACACCATTCCATTGTGGTTTCCAGGTGGAGTCAATTGTGAAACTATTCCACAATTCTTTAGATGATCATCAAATTCTTGACTTAAGTATTCACCACCTCGATCTGATCGAAGTGCCTTTATACTTTTGCCAAGTTGGTTTTCTACTTCATTTTGAAATATTCTAAATATCTCAAATGCTTCACTTTTATGTTTCATTAGGTAAACATACCCAAATCTACTATAATCATCAGTGAAGGTTATGAAGTATTGAAATCCTCCCTAGCATTGCTACTTAATGGTCCGCATACATCGGAATGTATCAACCCCAATATGTCGCTTGCCCTTTCACCCAACTTGGTAAAAGGTGTCTTAGTCATTTTTCCAAGAAGACATGACTCACAAGTATCATATGACTCTAAGTCACATGAACCCAAAAGTCCGTCCCCATGGAGTTTTGAGATACGCTTCTCATTAATATGACCAAGACGGCAATGCCACAAATAAGTATGATTTACATCATTAGGTTTAGATTTCTTATTTACATGATAGACATTATTTTCATTCTTGACATCCAAGATATAAAAGCCATTAAATGAATTAGCAATACCATAAAGCACATCATTTAAATAAATAGAAAATTTCTTATTCTCAATAAGAACTTAAAACCTTCATTATCCAAACAAGAAATTGAAATAATATTTCTGCTTAAATCCGGAACATAATAACAATTGTTCAAAACAAGAATTAATCCGGAAGGTAAAGTGACTTCATAAGTCCCTACGGCTAATGCAGCAACTCTTGCTCCATTCCCACGCGTAGATCTACTTCACCTTCTTTAAGCAGTCTCCTATTCTTTAGTCCCTGCACATTTAGACAAATGTGAGAACCACATCCGGTATCCAATACCCAGGAATCAGTGGTAGAAAGGAGAATATCTATCATATAGATACCTGAAGTCGACGCAGCCTTGCTGCTCTTCTTCTTCTTTTGCTCTTCCAAGAAAGCCTTGCAATTACGTTTCCAATGACCAATTTCTTGACAATGGAAACAAATTGCATCCTTTTGTGTATCGGGTTTTGCCTCAGAAGCCTTGGCAACCTTTGCCTTGCTTATTTTGGGTTTGACAACTTTCTTACCCTTTCCTTTGGCACTAGCCTTCTTCCCATCATGAACCAAGAGCACGGGAGAACCTTTCTCCATAATTTTCATCTCTGCAGTTTTGAGCATCCATGCAACTCAGAGAGATTCTTATCCATTCCATGCATGTTATAATTCATCACAAACTGATTATAACTTTTAGGCAATGAATTAAGAATGAGATCCGTGGCTAGCTCCAATGGGATTGGATAGCTAAGTTTCTCAAGGTGCTCTACATAACCTTTCATTTTAAGAAAGTGAGGACTCACTTGTTGCCCTTCATTCATTTTACTAGTAGTGAATGCAACAATGGTCTTGTACCTCTCTTGCCTAGCTTGTTCTTGAAACATGGTCTCAACTCCACGCATATCTCATAGGCTTCCAAATGTTCCAAACTTTGTTGAGTTTTGAGCACATAGCAGCAAGCATGAGACAACTTACATCTCTAGAATCATTACGATGTTTCTTGTAATTGTCTCTTTCTACCCTAGGGGCAGTAGGACGGTGGTTCAGCAGGGAGAGGCCCATCGAGAATGAACAACTTATCTTCTTGCCTAAGAACGATTCTTATGCTTCGGATCCAATCCATAAAGTTAGTACCATTCTCTTCGAGCTTATCCTTCTCAAGGATCGATCGCAACGACATTGATTGAGTGTTATTAGTCATTATCTACAAATATGCAAAATTTCCAAAATTTAATAAGTACCGATTTTCATTAAAGAGATAAATAATGTATTTTTCAAACAAAATACTCCCACTAAATTATATAACCTTCATATACATCCAATGTATAATATAATTTAATTGGGCTAAGATCCAACTTTAATTTAACTTTTGAGTCCACGGAGGCGGACCGCTAAAAAATAAATTAATTAGGTAGACAATCATGTCAATCATATCCCATATGATTCTTAGATCCTTTTATGAGATTCTTTGAGAAATCCAATTTCAAAAAGCATGTTTAATCTCATCTTTTGCCTAGGCCCAAAACTGTTTTGACGCCTAATTAAGTCCAACCATTTTAAACGCATAGGAACCATTCAATTTAATGCACCTTGCGGAGGCAAGCCCACATTAAATTAATGAACCTCATCTTGCTCATACATGAGTAAGATTAATGCACCTCGCGGAGGCGAACCCACATCAAGATTACCCATGCATAAACAAGTGTTTTAATCATGGCATGGCAAAGAAGGACTTAAAATTTATTTGAAGGTTCATCACATATAGCATATAACACATTTATGAGCACATAATATAAACATGTTACACATCAAGTTTAGCCACTAAATTAATCTCCATTAATTTAAGCATGATATTTATGTGTCATTAGTTTCTCTATAATTATGAGGATGAGACTATTTCAACTTTGGTTATTATCTCCAAATCAAGACACAAGAAGTGCGGTCGAACTAAGCCATCAGGCAACCACAATCCCGCACTAATTCAAGAAACCAAGAAAGTAGTCCATGTGGCCGAAACTAAGCAATAGATGGTCTCGATGAACGTAGGCCAATTGCATTCACAATTCCACATGGATCTCCAATCATTGAATCAAGAACTTTGTTTCTCAATTTTAGCAATTATGAACTCTTCATAATTCTAACTTCGTTTTATCTTTGAAACTTTGATTGCGATCAATTTTGGGAAACACAATCTCGATGAACGCAGATTAGCCATCCAAAACTTGAACCAATCTAGGAATCACAAGACTAAAACAAATAGGAAAATCAAACCCCAAAATCCACACACAAACCAACTACCCAAAACCCATTCCAGATCACAAGTCTGGACTGGTTCTGTTACTGGTTTTGTTTGAATTTTTCGAAAAATTCCAGATTCTGTTTTTCAACCAAAATCAGACCTTCTGATCCCCTTGTGCGGCCGCCCAAAAACCCTTGTGCGGTCGCCCAAAACTGTGCGGCCGCCCAAGTCGTTTTGTGCGGTCGCCCAGTGCCATCAGAATGTGCCGAATTTTCAAGTTCGAAAATTTTGTCTCAAAATCGTTTTTCCCCGATTATTAAAACTTTGATCCAATCAAAAATTAATAATCAACAATTCTGAATCCATCATAATTTATTTATTGCGATTGAATCGTGCGATTAAAGTTGCAAAACAATAAACCACATAAAATCACATAACACATAAACGTCATATATTCCAATTTTCACATCATGCAAGGCACATAAACAATTTATATACACATAACATGATCTAGTATTGAAATAATCAACATGAACGGGGCTCTGATACCACTGTTGGGTTTCGATCAACATGCGCAGCGGAATTTAGCATTTAAAATTTTGAAACCCAAAGCCATGGATCCGTTCATATGATTAAATCAAATACGACATAAGAATAAAGGAATAAACTAACCCTTGATGGCTATCAAATTCTCTTGGTCTTTGGTGGAGGTTTGAAGACTTGATCACGATCACAAAGCTTGAACACGAACTTTGAAGATGATGATTTTCACCCTCTAGCGGTATCCACACTTCGAACGAATATCAAAGGAGCTTCTTTGATCTTGGTTGCTAGACCAAATTGTGAAACACTTTTCACAAATCAAAAGAACTATATGGAATTTATTTTGTGTATTATTTTGTTCCTCAATCAAGAATGTCTTGGAACAAAATAAACCCTCTCTCAAACTCTTTGAGACTCACAAAATCATTGGCCTTGAGTGCTGGCCGAATTTGGTCTTTTATACACAAGTATGACCTATTCCAAATAGGAAACTTGTGTCAAAATCCGTCCAAAATTCGTTTCCTAATCAAATTAGGAATCTGCCACCCGACAATACTGTGCGGCCGCCCAGAATGAACTGTGCGGTCGCACAACTATCTAAAGCAAAACTGGTGCAAAAACTGAGCTAAGTGTGCGGCCGCCCAGTCCATTATGTGCGGTCGCCCACTTCCCAAAGTCCAGAATTTCCAAAATTTCAATGTAGTCCTTTTAAAGATTCGTTCTATTGTGTGTGACCCTCTAGGATTATACTAAGTTGGCAATGGGTTCAAACATGAAACCATAAGATATGATTAGGTTCTAGCAAACCGTCATACCTACCCAATTAGTATAACTAGATACAAGTTCGCATTCCTCTTAGAATATGTCATAATCCTTTTGTCCACGATGTCATTGAACACAAGTCATGGTCAAACAGTCAACTTGTTTTGTTCAATACTTTCTCGATTCTGAATATGTTGATAATCCAAATGACATTGATCCAATCAATTCATTTGAGTCCGGCCGAACATTTCATCAACATCATTCCTACGAGAGGCCCAAGCTTGACATCTCTCCGAGGAGGGACAAATCCATTTAGCTTATTATTCTTCCCAACGGGAATCCGATTATGCCAATCATACCCTTTATAACTACCGTGTTAAGGTAGCGTTTGAATATTTCAAACACAATGTTCATCAAGTGGAAGACTATAATAACTTCATGTCTAAGGATTCAAATGACATAACTAATATGAGATATATGTACGACATAGACCATGACATAATCTCATACAGCGGTTCATGTCCAGTACCTTGTTCCAAACAAGTACCCATAAATCTAACATGATCATCCCATGATCATTTAGCCTTTATACTAGTGCTTAACAAGTACTAGGGACGGGGATTATTATATGTAAACATGAACAACAATATAATCAAAACATCTCTTTATTGATATGAAATAAATGATAACAATTACAACGTTTATTAAACGTGCCTAGGGCACCACTACCAACAATCTCCCACTTGCCCTAGCCCAATCTCCCATGTATCTAATACTCATGGACCTAACATGACCATCATGTTTAGCTTGTGGAAGTCCCTTTGTTAGCGGGTCCGCAACATTGTCATCAGTAGGTACTCTACATATATTTACGCCACTGTAGATACCCCGGGGAACCACGGCTTGGCTAGAGCGGTGAATTATCCTAGGATGTCTAACTTGTTTAGAGTCGCACCTATGTTTTGAGGAACATAAAAAAACTATTGATTGTAGCCTAAGTTTGATTACGAAAAACAGAGATTCTTTGTTTTGAGGTTCGGGGGTTAGATTACGAGATGGGAAGTACCGAAACACCCATCTCGCCCAACTAAAGTTGGTCTTGCTTGATCAAAATCTATATGAATAATAACGTTCTTCTTCTTCTTCTTTAAGTCATGAAAAGGGGGTTTAAAATAGAGTTTGGAATGTAGGAGATAACTCCTTAACCAACCTCAATGTGATGAGGTGGTCATTAGAGTCATGTCCCAAAATGATTTGGGTGATTGCACATTTGATTAGAGTAAAAGAGAGAGAGGAGATGAAGTAGAAAAGAAGGAAAAGATGGACTTTTACCTACAATTCGAAGACCTTCAAATGTTGCTTGATGAGATCCTTGGAGAACCTTTAGAAAGTGATTTTGGTATAGTTTTTGTAAGTTCAATTTCCGGTCCTTGAAAATGGAGGTAAAGAGAGGTTTTTATAGGTGAAAGAGGGGTGTTTTTGGTGCCAAAACTCAGTCACCAGAAATCCTTCCCGGCAAAATTCCTGTAAATTGAGCAAGGGAGGGAATCCTGGCCAGAAATCTGTAACTGACGCCCAGAGGCGCGCGCTTCCTGCTTTGGGGGCGGGAGGCGCGCGCGCCTGGCTCCTAGTGTCGGAGGCGCGCGACTCAGAGAAGGCAATTTTGACAGAATGGACTAGAAAGTCAGCCCTGTCATTCAGTTTAGTCCCTGGACTTAACGAAGTCAATCAGGAACTTAACGGAAGAGACAGAAACTAACGAGAAACACTTAAAATGGGGAGAAACACAAAATCAAATGTGCAATCGGGGTGAGCGGTCCAAGGCGAGGTGTCTACAACTACTACCATAATATTTTGTACTTACTTTGTGTAGGAGAAAGTTAGGATATCAAGAGAAATACAAAATAGTTTATAGGAGGGGGCCTAGGAGAGCCATAGGGGGCGATCCTACAACCCGGCCACGACTATGTTTGTATATTCTTGGGGAGAGGAGATAATAATGTATTGGCAAGAGATTATTATTGGAGAGTAGCCATGCTAGATCTATGTGAGCGCATGTGCTAAAGTTGTAATCTTTACATATATTATTATAATGATATCCTGGCTAAGTGCCCCAGATGTAGTCATGTGTTGATGAACTGAGTTATCAAACATCGGTGTTATTTGTTACTTCATATTATTATTTCATGTATTGAATTATTCTCCTATGTTAATAACTGCTAGTATGGGCTAGTGGATGCGTAGATCCCAAAAATTTCCCAACAGACTTAACCAATCTACCAAAATGATTGAGAAAATACTTGCACGAGAGAAAGGATAGATGATAGGAAAAAAGATACATTGACAAAGAATGGATTGCGAAATACTTTTTATTGATAATCAATACTCCCTCTGTCCCGCTCGAAATAGGATTTTGGTAAACTTGACTTTATTTTGACCAAGTCTTTTAACGAAAGATAATAACCCAAATAAAAATATAAAAATTGTTATTTTTTCACAATTAATAAAACTCTCAATAACTATTTTAAAATTTATATTAGGATAATTATTTCTAATTTAAATTACTTGGTCAAAGTATGAAAAACGCTACCAAAATCCTATTTCGGGTGGGACAGAGGGAGTATATACAACAATTAAAAGTCCTACAAAATCTATCCACAATTTCTCTTTTAAAGGATTGTTGTTTATTTATAATCAATATGTACACCAATTAAAAGTCCTACAGAATCTATCTACAGTTTTGTTCTTAATTTCATCGGAACATCATGAAAGCAAAGCGTACTCGTATCCAATCTGTTTGGTATTCAAAAACTTAACCCACCGCAACCCTCCTCTCCTCCAAATAATAAATAAGATACAACGAAACTTAAAGATGTAAATATTGACTATGGTCAACCACTTTGAATACCAATAACTGGACTCACTCAAAGCTAGCTGAAGATAAATATTTCAAACACTATGCATAACAATAGAAAATGAAACATTAACTCAACCATATAATAATATCAATAAGCCAACCTCACTGAGCATACATACATATTATAAATCAATTTGCAGTAACAATCTGTCCAGTTCGGAGGAATTGATGCAGATGACACGTTTTACCATACCTTAACTATAGCTCACTAAAAATTCAGCATCCGGAGAAGCTTTTGGAAGATTGTGGATCCTAGATATTACCTCTGAACAATACCGAGTCTCACTTGGCAAAGCTGAACTGTCCCTTACGAGATTGAAAAATTTCTCAACTTGATGCATTGCATATCAAAAAGCGGACCAGTCTAATATCATCTAATAACCCTGCAAAGTTTTTTATCCTCACCTCTAAAAGGTGATCTTGAACAAAATTACATACCTGTTGGAGAAAATGTATTTACAAAGTAGAAAATTATTTACCTCCATCTCCACAGTACATGAATTTTCAAGATCTAAGCACATAGTTTTATGGCGAACTGATATCATGAGCATGCTTTGTAGGAGTTCAACAAGGCCCATCACTTCAAGCTTTAAAGATAACAAGGATTGCCCAAACAAAAACAAAGTCGGAGGTAACTTGTAACACTCTTCACATTCTTGCTCACCATTTTCACCATTTATGAGCTCGTGAGTTCTATGGGCAAACTTTAGATCAAGGTTTTTCAATTTACCTCTCATAGCTTCATCTAGTAATAACTCAACGACCTCATAGTGATCAATGTGACCACGGATCAAGGTATAGATTCTAAACAAGTCTAAATTTTTCATGTTATGATGTGAAAGAGTTAGCAGCAAATAGTCTATGAACCTATCACTATAGCCAGAATATTCTGGTGGATTTTCCCTCTCATCACCAGGGTCTAGAAAAACCGGAAAAGTGGACCAAAGAGAGTTCCATTTATGTGACAGGACAGAAGTTCTAACGGCATACCTAGTTGGGAGAAGTGACAGAACATGGTGGATGATCGGTTCTGGTAAATGGCTGATTTTGTCACCTTCAATCATCATCTCCTCTTTGACTTTGCTTTCTTTATTATCACTGAATTTGGTTCTTTTAGTCCTATGTTCCATTGTTATCTGCAAACATTGAGTGCACTGACACAAATTTATAAACTGATCATCATGGAACAAGAGGAAAGTCCATGAATTCGTGGTTTACATGGTAAGTAATATTAGTAGATTACAGAACAATTAGAAATCTGTTTAATTGCATTTAATGTGGTTAGTAAAAATTAAGTGAATAAAACTGAATTTTAGGCTCATTGCTTAATTGTCTTTTTGTGAAATTTGTATGGGCCTCTAGATTAATTGGACTTTGGAATTCTACAAATATGTAACGTAAAAAATAGTTCCTTCTTTTTCCCTCTTGATCCTTCCATACAAGCATAAAAATTCAAATGCATTATAAGAAATTACTCCCTCCGTCCCCTGCCCCACTTAGATTTTTGGACCCGACACGAGAATTAAGAAATCTAATATATATATATATATATATATATATATATATATATTAAAGTTGGCCAAAAGAGCTATGGTATTGACATGTGGACAAACAATGGAGAAAGCTTGCATTTGGAGAAGCAACATCAACAATATACTAATAAATAAGTGACTTTTCATTTTCTTTTCATTAACTAATACTATTAGCTAATAATAATAGTTACTATAAAGGGTAACTATAATAGTTAACTATTATACTCCCTCCGTCCCAGAGTAAGAGTCCTACTTTCCTTTTTGGTACGTAAGAGTCTTATTCCTAAAATGGCAAAGAATCTTTACTATTCACCACACTCATTCTCTCTCCTATTTTACTTTTATACTCACACCACCAATCAATTCACTATTCTCTCCCACTCATTCTCTCGCCTACTTTACTTTTACACTCACAACATTTACATCACTTCAAATATTTATTAATAAGCGTGCAAATGAGGGGTAGGACTCTTACTCCGGGACGGAGGGAGTAGTAACTATTACTATTATTAGTAATAGTTAACTATAATAGTTAACCATTATAGTTAACTATTACTGTTATTATTAATAGTTACTATTATAGTTAACTATATTAGTTAACTATTACTATTATTAGTAATAGCTATTATAATAGTTACCTTATGTAGTAACTAATAGTATTAGCTAATGGTATTAAGCAAAGAACAGTTAACTATTAATAGTAAGAGTATTAGTTAATTAATTATAATAGTTATTATATAACTTAAATATTAATTTTTAATATTAATTAATCATAATAGTTACTATATCAATTAACTATTACTATTAATAATATTAGTTTATTATGATTATTATTATTCCCCCCGTCACAGTTTAAAGTTCTTACTTTCCTTTTTGGTGTGTCCCAATTTATATTTAACTATTATAATTAACTATTAAATAAAATAAAAATTACTATTAATAGTATTATTTAATCATAATAGTTACTATATATATATATATATATATATATTAATTATTACTATTAATAGTATTATTAGTTAATCATAATAGTTACTATATAAGTTAAATATTATTATTAATAGTATTAGTTAATCATTATACAATAAATGTTAATATTTAATATTAATAGTACTCGCTCCGTTCGAGAGTAAGAGTCATACTTTCTATTTTTGTACGTCCCACTAAAAGCCTATTTCCTAAAAGGACAAACGATGAAAAAGAATGAATAGTGTTTTGGACAATTATCCCTCAACACATTTGCAATGTTTACCAATTTTCTATTGTGTATTTAATAAGTGTGCACAAACAAGGTAGGACTCTTACTCTAGGCGTAGGGAGTATTAATTAATTATAATAGTTAATATAGAGGTTAATTATAACTATTAGTATTATTAGTGAATAATAATAGTTATTATATATGTTAATAAGTACAATTAATAATATTAGTTAATTATAATAATTATTTTAATTATTACTAAAAAAATTAACACAAAACCAATCAACTTATTATTCCCTCCCATTCATTCTCTCTCTTAATTTACTTTTACACTCACAACACTTACTTTACTTCTATCATTTCTTAATCTCCGTGCAAATAAGAGGTAGGACTCTTACTCCGGGACGGAGAGAGTGATATTTATCCATTATAACTAACTAATACTATTAAGAGTATTAGTTAATTATAATAGTTAAATATAATTGTTAACTATAATAGTTACTATATAAGTTAATTATTATTATTATTATTAATAGTATTAATTAATCATAATTGTTATAAATATATTAACTATTACTATTAATTATATTATTTAATCATAATAGTTAATATATGTTAATAATACTATTAATTCCATTAAGTTTTATATATTCATACAACAAACTTAAATATACTTCTAAATTAATTAAAAAACATATTTATTACAACTATGTACAACCAAAGCTATGAAAATGTTTTGATTAATTGAAAATATACATATATTTTCAAATAAAATTATTATTTTAATTTATCAATTAAAAACATCAAAAAATAAAAATACAAAAACATTAACGGAATAGATTCCCGTGCGGAGCACGGGTTACCTACTAGTACTACTAAAATAAGAGAAAAGAGAATGAGTGGAGGAGGTGTTATGAGTATGAAAAGTAAATTAGGAGAGAGAATGAGAGGGGAATAGTAAGGGGATTGATGTTGTGAGTATGACAACTGGGTCACATTGAATTTAAAAGTAATATAATCTTTCCATTTTTTTATGTCCTAAGTCGGGTGGGACGGAGGGAGTATAGAATAGTTGGAAAGCCATTTAGTATTATATTCCCTATGTTCTAAACTGAATGTCCAAATTTTCTTTTGATGGAAATTATCACTGTCAAAATTTTCTTTTGAAGGAAATTATCACCATATTCATGGAGATTATGTTAATATTTACAAGATTGATTAATATATTTTGTTCAACTTTTTTCTTTTTCTCAAGCACAGTCTAGAGTTACTTTCTATTTGTCATTATTTGTTTTTGTCCACTGTACATTGGCGACACTTTCACATTTACCATTGCAAATTTTATTACATAAGAACTTTTCTTTTAACATAAAAACAACTCCTATGTCCTAAAGTCTCCACCTTTCCTTTGAAGACTGTCCCAGAGTAAGTGTCCCTTTCATAAAATGGCAAAAATTCTTTATTACTTCTCCCACTCATTCTCTCTCCTACTTCTTAGGCGAGGGTTCCGGTATGAGGGCAGAGATTGTGTCTCTTCGCGATGAGATTATGATATGTAGATCGACGGCTCTGAAATTGTCAAAAAGGCCTGAAGTCAGTAAGTGATATCCTAACTAATAACAACACTTACGATAGCACTTCTGGAAAAACACACTTACGAAAAACAATTTGAAAATCAGAAATGCAACGGAATTTTAAAGGAACAACAAATTATTTTTCTCAAGTTATATAAATATATAACTTGAGTGAGCCACGAAGGCAAGATCCACTATTTGATAGTTCTTTTATAATCGCACTACTTCTGTGTCTCGCCTTTGATTTGGGTCGAAACCCGTTAAGTTGGACATGTCTCATTAAGTTTCTGACTGAGTTCATTATTTAGGGGCCAAAACGAACATTAAAACTTCTGCAGAGGGCAAAATTGTGATTCCAGCACAAGATACCTCGTACAAAACATCTAATGTCTCGTACGAGACATCTCCCTTGACAGTCGGGTTTTCAGCAATTTTCTTGTTGATCTCAACCTCGTTTCTTGGAAAACACTCCACAATTCGGGAAAGATGGAAAGGACGATCTGAGAGTCCAAAAGCAACCTCTTAGGAATTGAGTCATTGATTTTCATCCAAATTTACCTCCTTGACTTGATCCCTAAGTCTCTAAACCCTATAAATATAGAGGTCCTTGCTCCTAAAAACCCTACTGGTCATTCCTCCTCTCTAAACCACTCATAATCTGATCAAAACACCCTCCTAATCAGCCTCTCTCTCATACCCACGAAATTTAGAGGAGCATAACACAAATCAAGTCAAGTTCTTTGGATTATGAAGGCCTTTTGTCAAGGCCATCCATAGGATTCTCGAAGAACGCTTAGGTAATTCCTTGTTTTCTTCCTCCTTATCTCTTTCTTTGCTTTGAAGTAGTGTGATTCTATCAAAAGGATCAGCCTAGAGCCTCTCCAAATCATGGAGATGGTCTCGAAGCATATGATCCGACATTCCTAATAAATAAGAAATCATTTATTTGGCTTCTTTGGTACATGTTTTGCCTGATTTTGAGACAACGATGATGATTTCTTAGCAAGACCAATCCTAGATTGGATGGATTGGGTGCTCCTTGACCTTCCAAATCCATAACTTAACCCCCGAATCCAAGATCTCACGGTCTGTGTTCCGTTAAACATGGTGGCGACTCATACAAATGGAGCACAAACAATTCCTCACAACCGAACCCGCACCCGCGAGGGGGCGCGAGCAAACAGTGGCGACTCCGTTGGGGATGATCACAGTAAGCGGGTTAGACTTGCGATGAAAAAATCATCGTTGTTCTTAGAATTTTGCACTTTCTGTACTGTTTTCTGATCCCAGACTGGGATGCCTCGTACGAAGGATCTATGTCTCGTACGAGACATCTCAGTTCTGTCCAACAGTCTGGTTACTCCTTATTTAAAAAAGGGATTCCGTTCGGTTCAAACACACACACAGGGTTCCAGATCTATCCCCCCCTTGTTTCTGAGTATTAGGACCTTCCTAATGACAAAGAAACTCCCTGTATATCATAAAGTTAACCTTTGTTTTGCAGGAGTATTTGCTAACTTGAAATATTTCTTGCTTTGCTTTTGTTATGCTTTATGTGTGAACTATGAAGGCTTGAGTTCCTCCACAAGAGGGAAACGTAGGCAGCCACTTGGCCCGACCATTGCATGTTTTCTGTTTTGTTTTCAAAAAAAAACTTTCTATTTTCTCTTTAACACCTAGAATTTGACTCTCACACACGTGCACGCATGTAGAATAAGTGCACTACATACCCTATAACCCGGGTCCCAATCGGAGGACGGATGTCGGTCAGCACCCCCACTCTATGAGTGGCACTCGCCGGTCTCTCCAAAGATGGTGTACCCACTCCGTGACACGCTCCTAGACTGTGTTCATGGGGAGCCTTAGCCGTAAGCCCTGCATCAACCTCATGCATACATAATAGTCAATTGGACATTCCTTGAGACCGGTCGGTTTGATTCTTAGGGTTGTTTTAATCTTTGCCCAAGATAACGCTTCTTCTACAATCTATAATCCTCCCTTCATGAATTCTTGACGGTTGTCCCTTCGGCAATAAATTGTCGGACAAAGGGGTGCGATGATGAGATCATCAAGGTAGCTCCACACTCCCAACACAATGCCCGTTCGTGAAGAAATGGCCCTGCGAGAGATCTCCCAAAGCCTGCGTTTCAAAATGGAGGCCACTAGAGGGTGGAAGGAAGGTTTGCCCAACGGCGAAGCCCTAGAAATCAATGTTGTGCAGGAATTCCGCTTCAGAGGGCTTGATTATACCTCTTATTATGCCCACGGCTAAGATGTTAATGACCAAGTCAAAGAACGTAATAAGCAAAGCGAGAAAGACTGGGCTGAGATTGAGAAAATGATTGACGGTAGCAAGCTCAAAATATTACAAGCCGAGTACAATCAAATGAGTAAGTGGTACAATGCTGATGTCAAGAGGGCCCAAGACTTAGAAGAAATCCAAGAAGAAGCCATCGACACAGAAGTAAAATATTGCATTAGCCTACTCTACCAAGACCTCAAAGAGCAGATGGAAGAGGAACAAAGCCACCACCTCAACGTCATGATGGACCACTACCAAAGCATCATACAAAGCCTCCAACCCAATCCCCAAAGGGATTATGCGGACTTGAGTCGCATCCGACTTGGAAGAGCATTCCGCGAGCTTGAAAGGGAAGGCAACATATGGGATGAGATCCAAGATCTTATAGACCAAGGCACTCTCCAACTAATAGGCGATGGAATCGGCCTTGTATTGAAGAATGAAGAGTCCAAGTCTCCTGCTTCTTTTCCGCTCCATTAGTTAGAAGCTCGATAGACTAGTTATTTATTTTGTTTTCTTTTCTTTTGATACGGTTAGTTGTTTTGTTCTTTCTATTTATAGGCTAGTTGTTTCTTTCCTTTTTAGAATAAAAAGGGATCATGCTCACCCGATTGGCATTGTGGGTGAGAGCGTGCCCTCCTATTTGTTTCGACTTTTCTTTTAGTAATAGTCAGTTTCTTTTAAGTTTTTTACATCATTGTCCTTTGCAAAGAAAAGAAGCGTAGAAACGATAGAAGCACGCAACGAAAATGACTATTCAAAGGCAATTCCATTCTCTGGAATACGCCATGTGCTTAATATGATGATAAAAGAAGGATACTTCCCCGATCTCGGACTTGGCAAAAACTTGTAAGGGATAAAATAACCACCACCCATTGTTCTATACCCATCTGAATATGGTCTAGGGTATGAGTCACCACTCAAGAGAATCCCTAAGGAAGAATGGGATTGGACTTCATATATAGTCCCAATGGCACCACCCTATCGAAAGACTCTAAATGGGTATTTTGTACGCGAGGGGGAAAACTTGCCATACTTAATGTTCCCTGAACCGTGGATTGACCATAGGGGGAAGCGACAACCGGGCTTTGAGATCTTCAATGACTGCGACCGGTACTCACTTGAAACAGAGTCGATGCACTTCTCGTGGCTACCTCGAGAATTAGGGGGTACCAACGCCGAAGCATTCAGTGAATGGGACTTTATGTTGGGAGAAGACCTACTGTGCCAATTTCTCAACCTTTGCAAGCTAGAGGACACTCAGATCAATGCAATAAACAATAGGGACACTCCAAAGCAGGACTACACGAAGCTCATCGAGAAGAGCAATGAGCCTATCTGGAACTGGTACACAACTGGGGGACCCATAGCAAGTGAAGACTTCCTGATCAAAGAATTATGATGCACTCCCCATCCCCATAGGGAAAGAAAATTTGTAACCCTTACCTTAGAGTCGGATACTGCTACCGATGAGCTCACCCAAGAGGACTTGGATGCCATCGCGGAACGTGTATTCCCCTACTTTCTTAATGAAAAAATAGACCTTTCCGAGTATCCAGAGATTGCAAGCGTCTTAAATGATGAATTAACTAATAACTCTAATGAATTAGATAATAATGAGTCATATGATGAGATAGATTAAGAAAACGAACAAATCTTAAAAGAAATTAATAAGCAAGTAGGTCATCGTGGCGGAAATGGTCCTATTGATGCCGAAGAAATGCAAACAGTTAATCTGAGGACGGATGACGATCCAAAAGAGACCAGGATCGGCAGTTTCTTCAAGGGGGAAGACCGACAAGACCTCATAGCGCTTCTCCGAGAATTCGTAGATGTGTTCACGTGGTCCTACAAAGATATGCCGGGGCTATCCAATTCGATTGTTGAACATAAGATACCGTTACTTCCTGATTCAAAACCAGTCAAGCAGAAACTCCGCATAATTAAACCTGAGTGGTCGGTACAAGTCAAGCAAGAGATAGAGAACTCCTGAGTGTCGGGTTTATAAAGTTGATAGACTATCCAACCTGGTTGGCTAATACTGTGCAGGTTTCCAAAGCTAATGGAAAGGTCTGTGTCTGCGTAGACTTCCGCGACCTCAACAGGGCCTCTCCGAAGGATGACTTTCCTCTTCCCAACATATACATGCTCGTTGAAAATACAGCAAATTCCGAAGTCCGTTCATTCGTAGAAGGATTCGCCGGGTATAACCAAATCCTCATGGCCGAGGAGGACCAACATAAAACAGCGTTCACTACACCCTGGGGGACGTTCTATTATACAGTCATGCCATTCGGACTCAAGAATGCTGGAGCCACTTACCAAAGAGCTGTAAGTGCGTTATTCCACGATATGATACATAAATAAATAGAGGTGTACATTGACGACATGATCATACACTCTAAAGGCTCCGGCAGGCAGAACTTCATTGACCTTAGAAAATTCTTCGAAAGGTTGAGACACCACAAGATAAGACTTAATCCGGCCAAGCGCACATTTGGAGTAGTGAAAGGGAAAGTCCTTGGGTAGATGGTCACCGAGCTTGGTATAGAAGCTGACCCCGCCAAGATCAAAGCCATCATTGACATGCCTCCACCTAAGACGCAGAAAGAAGTAAAGGGATTTATGGGTCGCCTCCAATACATCAGTCATTTCATCAATCAACTCATGACAATGTGCGAACCCATCTTCAAACTCCTAAAAAAGAATGCATCCCTAGAATGGACCGAAGAGTGCCAAGAAGCCTTCGAAAAGGTCAAAGGATACCTCATTAATCCTCCCGTATTGGTCCCACCACATAAAGAGATGCCGTTGACTTTGTACCTAATAGTCAATGACACTGCATTAGGGGCTATGCTAGCACAAGAGCTACCCGACTCGAGGAAAGAGAATGCCATCTACTTTGTCAGTTATCGCTTTCAAGGGGCTGAATTGAACTACTCTGCGCTAGAAAAGTCGTGTGTTGCACTAGTATGGGTGGCTGAGAGACTAAAGCCATACAAGGAAGCATTTCCCGTGAAACTGATTGCCCGGATAGACCCAATGAAGTACATCTTTGAGAAATCACATGTCTCCTCTAGAATAGCTAAGTGGTACTTTATGCTCGTGGGGTACAATATCACTTACATCACACAGAAATCCATGAGAGGAAGAGTCTTCGCTGATCATTTAGCCGAATTTCCATGTGATGAAGCGAAGGGGGAAGACCCGCGATGCCATGATAAAGACATCATGGCAATAGCAGAAAATAAGTGGCAATTATTTTTTAATTGCGCAGCAATAAACGGGGATACGGTATTGGAATGTTACTAGTAGATCCCTCAGATTTCTACACTCCACTCGCGATCCGCCTTGACTTTGAGGCAACTAACAATATTACCGAGTATGAAGCTTGCATAGCGGGGCTTGAAACATCTTTGGAAAGAAATGTGACCTAACTAGAGGTGTACAGAGATTCACAACTCATAATCTATCAGTCACTCAAAAAGTGGAAGATACAAGATCCTACACTGCAGAAATACAACGACCATCTCCAAGACTTGGTCAAGCAGTTCAAAGAAGTCACCTTCTGCTATCTTCCTAGAGATAAGAACCGCTTAGCAGACTCGCTAGCCATGGTAGCATCACTTGTGGAGATTCCCGAATGGACTGAAGTCAAAACTTTCAAAGTCGCGAGACGAACGACTCTTGCTTATCACTCGATCATAGACTTGCATGACTATAAAAAACCGTGCAACTCTGTTTCCGTGAATACCGTGGACGATAAACCGTGGTATTACGACGTATGGAGTTTCCCCCTAGACAGAACATTCCCATCAGAAACATCAACTAAAGCAAAGATAGCTCTTAAAAGAATCGCTACCCAATTCGTGATTATAGGTGATCGCCTCTATAAGAAACATCACAAGCAGTGTCTACTCTATGCTGATGAGCACGAAGCCGTAGAAGTCATGGACCAAGTCCATCAAGGAGTCTGTGGGACCCACATGAATGGTAACATGCTAGCAAAGAAAATTATCCGACTAGGGTACTATTGGGCTACGATGGAAACCGACTGCACCGACATGGTTAAGAAATGCCACAAGTGTCAGATACATGCTAACTTAAAACACGCACCACCGTCCATGTTATACCCCATGACATCCCCATGGCCATTCTCCAAGTGGGGAATAGATGTCATCGGCAAGGTCTCACCGATAGGTCACAATGGGCACTCATTCGTATTAGTCGCGATAGACTACTTCACCAAATGGATTGAAAGCCAATCCTACAAAGTCTTAAACGCCAAGAAGGTGGCTGAGTGTAATAAGAACAACATCATATGCCGATATGGGGTACCTTATGAGATGATATCCAACAATGGCACACACTTTAAGAAAGAATATGATTAACTGCTCGCAGAATACATGATAGAAAGGCACCAATCGTCACCGTACTGACCACAGACTAATGGAGCAGTCGAAGCTGCTAACAAAACCATAAAAACCATCATCAGAAAAATGGCTAAGACTGGCAGAGACTGGCCTGAGAAACTACCTTTCACACTTTGGGGCTACCATACTTCAATCCGTACCGGTACTGGTTATTTGATTCGTTTGGTAAGTTACCCTAAAATTTGTGAAACTACATACGCCCTAGCCTATGGAATGGAAGCAGTGTTACCAATCGAATTAGAAGTACCTTCGCTAAGGGTTCTCCTAGAAAACCAAGTAAACGAAGTCACATGGTTGGACAACCTTTACGAACAACTAGCCCTGCTAGATGAACGATGACTTCGAGCCGCCGAGCATATCCAAGCATATCAATGAAGAATGGCCCGAGCATTCAACAAGAAAGTCAAATCTAGAAACATCAAAGAACGGGACCTTGTCCTACGCGAACATCGCCCTGGACCATTCAACCCCATGGGAAAATGGGGACCAAGGTGGATAGGTCCTTACATAGTCAAGAAGATCTTCTCCGGAGGAGCGGTACAACTCATAGACCTAGATGGAGATCAACTGCCGAAGTCCGTCAACTTGGACAAGCTGAAGAAGTACTGCTCATAGCTCTGTCCCCTAGTTCAAAGTGGAAAAAAAAAGAGAAAGAAGCACGAGAAAAGAATCCCGCTAGATTGAAAACCTGAAAGGGCGGTCTAGGCAAAAGTTTGGGTGTGCATTAAAAAAAATAGGGGACAGTCTCGTACGAGACATCCATGTCTCGTACGAGACAAATCAGACAGTCAGTATACATCACCTTTTTCTCTTTCTTGAACAAGAACTACGATGACCTGAGCTTCTTATTTAATTGATGTAAAAGGAGAACGTAGGCAGTCTTTTGGTCCGGTCTATTCAATAAATAAAAATAAAAATCTTGTTCTTTTATTAATTGAATACATTTCACGAAAACAATAGGAAAATTTCCAACATGAGATACCAACTTGTAAAAGAAAATAAATAAAATACTAAAAATCTAAACATTGGTATATCTATTGCAATCTCTCGATACTCCTAAAGATCTATTTCTTCCTTGACTTAGTAGAGGCTTCATCACAATCTGCCTTGTCATCCCTCCTCCTCTTGTGCCAAGGTACATCAAGTCTACTGAACACTGAGGGAGTCAATCTGCAAACACATGAGGCCTATCTAGAGCTTAGAATTTACCCAGGAGTCCATTCGCTCTTTTCTCATATAAGTCACCATCTAGAAAGTCTTGAGTGGCGTCCACACTGACAATAGAAGGATCCTCCTTAGCCTCCTTCTTCCTCAAACTCATGCTAGCATCGAATTGGTCCCCCAACAAAGGACGGTGAATGTCATCAATACCCTCGGCATTGGGACAGAGTTCTGTGAAAAACCAATACAAATATTTATCCGACAAGTAAATACTCCCTCCATCATGACGGAGATTGGTCCAACGATCCATAGTGGTTCCCTGCCCCCAAGCACAAGCCAAGCTCTCCGCGAACTCTGAGTCCAGTGTCTCGAACATGCCCCCTAGCACAAAAGTGTCCTGCTGCTAGCTGAAATGTTGCATTACCCTTCGAGCAAAATAGAAGGAGGAATCTCTCAAGCCCGGATGAACGACCATGTCGTATCCAAGGGTATTAGCCACAAACCTTTTCACCTTCCAAAAGGGTGGACACCAAGCAATATCATCAGTCTCCACTTTCACGAAAAAATGGGCCCACTCTTCGATACTAAGGTCTTTCACTAACAACCTCTACCTATGGAAAGTATAAGAAGAATACTCGGTTGGAGAGCTCAACAGTTTGAAATGCTCCCTGAGCCAAATAGTCAATAACAATGGACTTCCCCGAGTCATAGAGCCGGTTCGGTGCAACTCATCAAGACCATGAAGGGTCTCTCCCAAGATAAGAGGAGCAACATTGAAGGCCCGTCCTTTAGCTTTCAAAACAATGTCCATGAGCTCCATGTCCTCCATACCGCACTTGCTCATGAAAAGCACGTTCCGAAATAAGCACAAGGCTAAAAGACAGCATTGGGAATCCACTCCGTGATTACGTGTCACGTGACCCCTAAATCTCCTAGGTAAAGCGTGGAGATCAACATGGCGATTGTGGATATAACCCTTCACCTCAGGAAGGCCTATGCTCAATAAGTCCCTGAGAGACTCAGCGTGGAGATCAACATGGCGATTGTGGATATAACCAATATAGTCGCCATCTCCTCTACAGTAGGGACCATCTCATTAAGTGAAAAGTTGAAAAGATGGGTCAAAGGATCCGAAAAGCGTGCAACTCCCTTTAAGAGGTCCCAATCCGGTTTTAGATTTTTCAAGGTGAAAAGAATCTTAAATCCAAACTTCTCTACAAATCTCCCTTGACGAGACTTGTCAAACGTACGAAAGAACGCCGCTAAGTCACCCTTGTAGCGTTCCACCAACCCTGAGTCTAGAGAGAATTCATCAACAATCATTAATGAAGGGACAGACTTACTTGAGGCCATCGGGAGCAAAAGGTTGAGAATTCAGCTCTAAAAGAAGAATTCCCAGAACTGATCTGAAGCTGCATAGAGTTCTAGGATGCACTAGAGGTTTTTATATACAAGTTTGGATACCAAATCCTCAAGGAAAAAGGACAAACTGCCACAGATTTAAGGGATGGGTCGTACGAGACATCGATGTCTCGTACGAGGCATCTCCCTAGTTCAGACAACAACGATTCTGCTCTGATTTTAGGCTGTCCAACATATCAAAACTCATCTCAATCACCTCAAAAGCTCACCCAAACACTTCATCATCACATACAAAACAACCCAACGCGAATCCATCTCATAAAATTCCCTCGGTTGACCAACTGGACTTAAATCAAACCATTATACAGTCAGAAGCAAAACTAAAATTGAAAAAATGTGTGTGCTAGAGTTAGAATATAACTGTTTCATAGGTACAAGACAAAAGAAAGAAAAATTGTCTTCGCCTACGCTGAGGCAATAAATACATCAACAGAAGAAAGAAGGGAATGGAGAATCCTATCTACTCTGGCATCAAGAGGAAGAAAACGCTGCCACTGTCGCGTCATAACTTATCAGTCCGAGGTCTCTTCCCGCAAGCGACCGACTCTGCTGTCTGGCGAGCCAATCGGCCTAAGAGTCCGACCTTGTCGCTCTTCACCCTCCTGGTATAGGCCATGAACTGGCAAGTCGTCCCGAAACCTCTCTATATTCAGCAATGGGTACCTGTTGAAGAGAAACAAATAAAATTATCAAAATCATCCAATGAATGATAAACAGAGACGTGAAATGGTAAGTGATGAAAAATGATAAAAGAAAGCCACGAGTCATACCATGGTCGCATCAGCGGGAGGTATGAGTCCCTCCATCATATCATACTCAGTGGGAAGGTCCTCGATGCTCTCCACACCCTCAGCTATACTGTAGGAGAAAGATGGTGGTCCGAGCTGTGGATAGAAAAGGACATGAACAACCCCCTGAGCCTGAGCCTGGTCACTCTCCATGATCAGCTGAGGCATGAGGCGAGCCAAACAATCCTGATAATCTGCCTCGATGTGCATAAGGTCGAAGGCGACCTAACCAATAATAAGGTCCACTCTCTCCTCATCCC
The DNA here is from genome assembly GCA_026119855.1 of Campanula takesimana. NCBI lineage: Eukaryota > Viridiplantae > Streptophyta > Magnoliopsida > Asterales > Campanulaceae > Campanula > Campanula takesimana. Next base: position 166,803 of record JAOWBW010000436.1, on the reverse strand, counting down.
TGATGGCGAAAGAATTAAGCATATGAGCTGGAGGATCCAGGGGGACGATGAGATCAAGCCTGCTACCATCCTGCTGGCGAGAAACCCTCTCTCCCAAGTAAAGGCATCCCCTACCGAGGCCGATCATCAGCAATCTCAGGCTTGCATACCCATAAGCATATTCAATCCCTAAACTCCTCTAAGGAAAGAGAGCAGTACCAACCTCCGGGACGACTACCCACTCATCAAGGTACCGCCGCATCTGCTCCACCAGCAAGTCTACCCCCTCAGCATGCTCATCATGGGTATCCCTGTTACCTCTACGCCACCTCAAAGTATCCGGAAACATGATATCATTATCCCAGAGATCAAAGTTGAAGAGGCCAAACATGGCGTAACCCCAAGCCTGCAAATGGGAAAAACATTGAAAATGTCAACAAACAACGGCTATACTGAGAGTGATAATGAGAAAAAATAAACTACGACTGAAATAAAAAGAGGAATACAGCAGAGAATGAGTATTATACCTCCCAAGCATGGCTGTAGCCACCTAAGCCAGCGTTCGCCCGATCCCGCGAACTCTCATCCATGGCCACATAACAGTGGGCCAAGTCAGCTAGACCCCAACTGGAATCCGTGACATACTGCATGTCCCTCAAATAGCTCAAAAGAGTAAACAAGGAAGTCGATGCATGGTGTAGACACCCCGCCTTGGACCGCTCACCCCGATTGCACATTTGATTTTGTGTTTCTCCCCATTTTAAGTGTTTCTCGTTAGTTTTTGTCACTTCCGTTAAGTTCCTGACTGACTTCGTTAAGTCCAGGGACTAAACTGAATGACAGGGCTGATTTTCTAGTCCATTCTGTCAAAATTGCCTTCTCTGAGTCGCGCGCCTCCGACAGGAGGATCCAGGCGCGCGCGCCTCCCGCCCCCAAAGCAGGAAGCGCGCGCCTCTGGGCGTCAGTTACAGATTTCTGGCCAGGATTCCCTCCCTTGCTCAATTTACAGGATTTTGCCCGGGAAGGATTTCTTGGTGACTGAGTTTTGGCACCAAAAACACCCCTCTTTCACCTATAAAAACCTCTCTTTACCTCCATTTTCAAGGATCGAAACTTAGACCAAAAACTGAACTTACAAAAAACGATACCAAAATCACTTTCTAAAGGTTCTCCAAGGATTTCATCAAGCAACGTTTGAAGTTCTCCAAATTGTAGGTAAAAGTCCGTCTTTTCCTTTCTTTTTTTTTACTTCATCTCCTCTCTCTCTTTTACTTTAATCAAATGTGCAATCACCCAAATCATTTTGGGACATGACTCTAATGATCACCTCATCTCATTGAGGTTGGTTAAGGAGTTATCTCCTACATTCCAAATCCTATTTTAAATCCCCCTTTTCATGACTTAAAGAAGAAGAAGAAGAACATTTTTTCATGTAGATTTTGATCAAGCAAGACCAACTTTAGTTGGGCGAGATGGGTGTTTCGGTACTTCCCATCTCGTAACCTAACCCCCGAACCTCAAAACAAAGAATCTCTGTTTTCGTAATCAAACTTAGGCTACAATCAATAGGTTTTTCTTATGTTCCTCAAAACATAGGTGGCGACTCTAAAAACAAGTTAGACATCCTAGGATACAAACCAACGCGCGCTCGAGCCTAAGGCCATGGTTTCCCCGGGGTATCTACAGTGGCGACTCCGCTGGGGAGTTTTGAGGGTTAAACTTGCGTTCTGATCGAAATCTACATCTTTTCTGGGCATTCTGTTTCCTGATGGGGGAGGCGCGCGCGTCTGGCCTTTTAAGCCTAAGGCGCGCGCATCCCATATCAAGAACCAGAATCGCCCATTTCTTCATGTTCTTCATCTTCTTCTTCTGTTATTCGGCACTAATCACTTCTGCAGGGGTTACAATATGAACATGGGACCAGGGCAATCCCCTGAGTCCAAAGTCTGACATTCTGACAGGTGTGCCCCAGAAGCGCGCGCCTCCCATGAGCATTGCGCCATGCGCGCGCGTCCCACATCAGTACTCAGAGGCGCACGCTTCTGGGTTGATTCCCAGAACAGAAACAGGTTTCAGTGACTGAGCAGAACAGTGGGGTGTGGGCACAGTTGCCTGCATCAGAACAGAATTGAACCCTCGGACTGTTTTAATTTTGCGTTTTATTTACCGGTCACACGGGTGATTCGGGAGTTGTAATTTTATGTGGTTACGTGTTTTGTGTGTTTTTCTTTCTTTTCAAAAAAAAAAAAAAAAAAAAAAAAAAAAATTGTCACTTGTTAGACCTCACACTACATGCACATATTCCTATGAACTGCTCACTATCGAGTCGCACAAGTCCAACCCCAAACCCGTCGAGGCCCGTCCTAGAAAGTTTCAAGCTCCACCAGACCTTGACTCTTTCGAAGCGGTAAACCTCAGCCCGTGGCGTAGTTCAAGACTACATGCCGGGGGTGACCTTTGAGCCTCATATTCAAGCCGAGCACAAACCACACAATTCTAGTTAGGGTCTAACACTCCGTGACTCAAGTCGGTTTCCATGTACCGAGATTTCCCTAAACTAATGTCTTCAAATCATACATGCCAACTTGTTGAAAGGGACGCAATAAAAATCCGTCCCCAAAAGTGGTTATTTTGGACGAAAATAAAAATCCGTCCCCGCATGTATGCTTTACTACATTAATTTAGTTTAATCCCGATACATGTAGGATTCACAAGCGCGATGGAATCCGATGAGTATATGGGACCGCGAGATGGTCTATATACTAGTGTGACGATTCCATTATTTTCTTAGAAACCCCAAAAGGGATTCAATCCCTCCGACTTATAAAAAAAAAAAAAAAAAAAAAAAAGAGAGTCTTTTCTTATGTGGTTCGAGTCGTGTGCCCAACTGTGTGTTCTAAGCCTCTTCATGGACCGCAAGTGTTACTCAAGACTGATAAGGGCCTCTTCTGCAATATAGGTTCAATTGGTACTTCCAAAGTCTACCGGGATTCAGCAAATCGGTTAGTCCGTGAAGAGATCACTCCAACAGCTCCAACACCAACCATGACCGGCAGCAGCAACACCATGTCTCTCGAACAGCTCTCAACTATGGTCCAACTCCTCCAAGAGCAAGTCTCCACCTTAACAAGGAGGCACAAAGCAAAGACGACATTTGGCAATCCCACCTCGACAGCCAAAGGGAGGCCCACGAGGCCGAAATGGAGCTAATGAAAGAAAAGCTCACCAACCTTGCCAAGGGAAAGAACAAGAACAATGATGATGAATCTGAATGGACCGAGGGTTTGTTCAAGAGTCCTTATGTCAACACCCGCACTAAGAAGATGGGGGAACCAAGTTCCGAGAACAATGAGCCCAAAATGGTGGATTCTATCATGGCCTACATCGACCAAAAATTCAATGGGCTCAACATGGGGAAAGGCTCCGACACAAGCCTTTATCAATCATCCATCCTCATGAGTACTATGGCCGCTCTTCCCGATAAGTTCAAGATGCCCGACATAAGCAAATTCAAGGGCAACTCTTGTCCTATGGCTCACATCGAGACTTATATTTGGGCAATGGTTCCAAAGAAAGTCTCCACCAAGGTGATGGCTCAATGCTTTCCTCTCACTCTCGAGGGGGCGGCAAAAGATTGGTATGCTACTCTCCCGCTCACTGTCCGTCTTGATTGGGACTCCGCCATGCTTGCCTTCAAGAACCAATACCAAGGCAACAGCACTCACCGGCCCACAAGGAAAGAGCTAGAGAACACTACTCAACGAGACAATGAGTCCTTCATCGACTTCACAAGGAGGTGGAATGACAAACTCTCCGAAATTGTTGAGAGGCCGAACACAAAAGAGCAAATGGACATCTTTCTCAAGTGTCTCAAGATTGATCTCCGCACTCACCTAAGTGGGGCTTGCTACTCCGACTTCTCCCAAATGTATGAGGCGGGGGTACGCATGGATGACTTGCTCAAGGAGATTAAGAAGACCACTCCTACTTACCGCTACAAGGCCGCTTCCAACTCCACAAAAGAGGCCTCGGTCAACGCCGTCACTATTGACAAGGGGAATTACAAAAAGGTTCCTCCACCTCAAGGGAAAAGGCCCCGAAGTGACCGTGTCTACACGCCTCTCCAAGGCATGACTCAAACCGAAGTGTTCGAGGTCCTCAAGGCAAAGGGTCAAGTCACACCCGTGCAAGGGTACCAACCCAAGACGATCCACGACAATCATGCTCACCACAAATATTGTGGCTACCACCAATATAGTGGCCACACCACCGAGGAATGCTTCGTTCTCCGCAATGTCATTCAAGATCTCATAGATAAGAAAGAATTTGTAGTGACTAATGACGAGCATGTCAATGTAATAGAGATAGGAGAACTTGAGGGGACCACCCATTCAATCCCAATTGTGAATGGGGGCCCCAATGTTATGAATAAACTTGACAATTCTTGTTATGTAGTGACTTATGATGAGGTAATGAGGGAAGTACTAGAAAATAGGAAAAAGAAGCAAGATGGGAACGTCAATATGCTAACTCGATCCGGTCGAGTCATAGCAAGCAACCCTTCCACTTCCGCACCGAGCTCCTCTTCTCAAAGGCCGCAAGCTCACAACACTCCCGAAGATCCTCTACTTGCCCAACTCAAGAAAACTCAAGCCAACATCTCTATTTGGGATCTCATTGCATCCTCAAAGAAACATCGAGATCTTGTCATCCGCAATCTCGATGATACATCAGTTTCTCCCGATACTACTCCCGAGGACCTCACAGCAATGATTGGTCACATTCACTTTGGCAACGTCATCACCTTTGCCGATATGGACCTTCCACCGTTTGGTTCCGACCACAACGAAGCTATTTACCTCAAGGTACGAGCAAGGGGAGGCCCGTCTCAAGAGTCTTAGTGGACGGTGGTTCCGCACTCAATCTCATGCCTGGTAGGATCATGGGCATACTGGGGCTCAAAGATTCTGATTTGAGGCCTTCTACTCAAGTAATCCGAGGTTATGACAGCACCGCCCGTACAGTCATGGGTATGATCGAAATTGACATTGAGTTTGGGAGCATGGTCATGTCCGTTCCATTCCAAGTGCTTGATATCCCTGCCTCGTTCAACTTACTGTTAGGTCGACCATGGATTCATAGTGCTAATGCCGTACCGTCAACTCTCCACCAATGTGTCAAGATCCGAAACGGTGATGAAATAGTGACCGTAATGGCTGAAAACATTACTATCCACAGAAAAGGTGAGCCCGTCCACCAAGTTCAGCACGGTCTACCAGACTCCACTCTCTCCGGCGTCTCTATCAACGCCATTGACAAAGAAGGGGGAAACGGATCATGGACCCCCAACAATCACAAAGTACTCCGCATGATGAGGGATATGGACTACTTCCCTGGTTTAGGCTTAGGGAAATATCAGCAAGGAATCCTACATCCCGTGCAAGTCCCATTTGTCAAGAACACATTCGGTTTGGGGTACGAGCCTTCCGAAGAAGACTTGAAGCAAGAACAAGCAATCAAAAACGAAAAGGCCCGAGCTCGTAAAGAAGGCCGTCGTTATGAGGTCCCTAATCTAAGGCCTTACCGCAAGACGTTGAATGGTTATTTTGTCCGCCAAGGGGAAGACGTTCCATACATGATCTTTCCCGAACCATGGGTTAACAATAAGGGTGTCAAAAAGCCTGGCCTCGAAATCTTCTCCAATTGTGAGATCCAGAAATCCGAAAGGGAACCAACTCCCATGTCGCCCCGTGAATGGTGGGGAAGGAAGGTGACTATAGAGTCTGAGACAGAAATCACCGTGGGGGAAGAATTGACAGATTTAGCCTCCATGTTTGAAGAGCTTGCCGCAATGAATGAATGCCAAGTCAACGCCATCCATGACACCGTCATCATGAACGAGACTATCAGTGAGATCCCGCCAAGCTCCGAGCCGATCAACAATTGGTATTCAATAAAAGGGCCCGTGGTATCCGAAGAATTCTTAGTCCAAGAAATGGGTTGCATACCCCGCACAGCAACAAAGGAAGAGCGGCTTACACCTACTTTCGAGTCCGAGAGTGTCTCTAATACCCTCACCCAAGAGGATTTGGAGGCCATAGCCGAGCGTGTGTTTCCTTTCTTTGCCAATGAAAAATTTGATATTTCTGAGTACCCTGAGATTGCAAACATCATAAATGATGAATTAACTAATAATGAACTTAACAAACAAGTTAATAACGATTCAAATTATGATGAAATAGACCACGAAAACACAACATACTTAAATGAACTTGCTCAACAAGTCCGTAGTCGTGGCGAGAATGGTCCAAAGGCTGACGAAGAATTGCAGGTTGTTAATCTGGGTACCGAAGAAGAGCCAAAGAAACCAAGATTGGAAGCTTCTTCAAGGGAGACGACAGAGACAGATTGACTGCATTACTACGGGAGTTCGTGGATGTGTTCGCATGGTCATACAAAGACATGCCAGGTTTAGACAGAAAGGTAGCGGAGCACAGGATTCCGATCAAAGAAGATGCCAGGCCAGTAAAGCAGAAGCTCAGGAAGATCAAGCCAGAATGGTCTCTGCAGGTCAAAGAAGAGATTGAGAAGCTCCTCAGCGTGGGTTTCATCAAGGTTATTGAGTATCCGACATGGTTAGCCAACATTGTGACAGTCAGGAAGGCGAACGGCAAGGTCCGAGTTTGTGTAGACTTCCGGGATTTAAACAAAGCTTCCCCAAAGGATGATTTTCCACTCCCTAATATCGACATGCTAGTCGACTCCACTGCTGCCTACGAGGTTCGCTCATTTGTGGATGGGTTCGCTGGGTACAATCAGATTCTCATGGCCGAGGAAGATCAACATAAGACAGCCTTCACAACACCGTGGGGTACCTTCTGCTACACAGTCATGCCGTTTGGGTTAAGAAACGCTGGGGCTTCCTACCAAAGAGCCGTGACAGACTTGTTCCACGATATGATTCACAAAGAAATCGAGGTCTATGTGGACGACATGATCATTCACTCCAAAGGGACCGATGGTCAACATTTGACCGATCTCCGCAAGTTCTTCGAAAGACTTCGTCAACACAAGATGAGTCTCAACCCTGCAAAGTGCACATTCGGGGTTATCCGAGGCAAAGTTCTTGGTTATATGGTCACAGAAAGGGGAATCGAAGTAGACCCCTCCAAAATCAAGGCAATCATTGACATGCCTCCTCCGAAGACGCAGAAAGAGATTAAAGGTTTCATGGGCAGACTACAATACATCAGTCGGTTTGTGCACCAACTTACTTCCATGTGCGAGCCAATCTTCAAGTTACTCAAGAAGAATGTGGCTCTAGAATGGACCGACGCGTGCCAAGAAGCCTTCGATCAAGTGAAGCATTACTTGACGTGCCCTCCTGTTCTAGTTCCGCCACATAAGGAGAAACCTCTGTTGCTTTATCTCACTGTCAATGATGAAGCCCTAGGAGCTATGTTAGCACAAGAGCAGCGAGAGTCCACAAAGGAGAACGCCATTTATTTTGTCAGTCGCCGATTCCAAGGAGGCGAAAAGAACTACTCTGTTTTAGAGAAGTCATGTGCAGCATTGGTTTGGGTCACTCAAAAGCTCAAACACTATATGGAAGCTTTTCCGATCAAGCTAGTAGCAAAGGTGGACCCGCTCCGCTACATCTTCGAGAAGCCTTTCATGTCAACAAGAATAGCCAAATGGTACTTCATGCTCGCCGGCTATGATATCACTTACGTCACACTAAAATCCGTCAGGGGGAAAGTGTTCAGTGACCAGCTTGCCGAATTCCCGTGTGATGAAGTGAAGGGGGAAGATGTACAGTTCCCCGACGAGCATTTAATTTGTACTACAACCGAGGAAGACAAGTGGCAACTTTTTTTCGATGGCGCCGCCAATAAACACGGTTTTGGTATAGGGGTATTGCTTGTCGATCCAAAAGACACCTACACCCCCATTACCATACGCCTGGAATTCGAAGCTACCAACAACATTGCCGAGTACGAAGCATGTATAGCGGGGCTCGAAGCAGCTCTCGAAAGAAACGTCACGGAACTAGAAGTGTTCGGCGACTCTTTGCTCCTTATCAATCAGCAATCGGGAAAATGGCGAACCCAAGACCCGACTCTCCAACAGTATGGTCAGCACCTTGAAGAACTGGTTGAACAATTCCAAAAGATCACTTTCAACTACCTGCCGAGAGATAAGAATCGCTTCGCCGATGCACTGGCCACTATAGCTTCATTAGTTGAAATGCCCAAAGGAAAAATGGTGAAGCCTTTCAAAATTGCTCGAAGGAACAGTCCGGCATATTGCATGAGCGTCGAGATCAACGAGGTTCAAACAAACTCTCCGTGGTATTCAGATATCATGAACTTCCTCAAAGACGGCACTTATCCCGAGAACATCAATAAGAAGTCTCAAGCAGCTCTGCAAAGGTTAGCCTCTCGGTACGTACTGATTGGGGACCGAGTCTATAAAAGGCACCACGACGGGATCAATCTCTTATGCGCCAATGAGACCGAAGCTCAAGAGATAATGTGTGAAGTGCACGAAGGAGAATGTGGGCCCCACATGAATGGATTTATGCTAGTCAAGAAGATACTTCGCATTGGTTACTATTGGAGCACTATGGAACGAGACTGTATCGAGAAAGTCAAAAGGTGTGCCAAGTGCCAATTCCACGCTAATCTGCAACATGCTCCACCCTCACAACTCTACAACATGGTCACACCTTGGCCTTTCTCTTGTTGGGGGATAGACATCATCGGTAAAGTTCATCCTGCCGGGAGCAATGGGCAGTCATTCGTCCTAGTAGCAGTCGACTACTTCACAAAGTGGGTCGAAGCACAAGCCTATCGAACCCTCAACGCCAAGAAAGTGGCCGAATTTGTAAAGATTAATATCATGTGCCGATACGGCGTGCCTCATGAAATCATTTCCGACAACGGCTCTCACTTTGAGAAGGAAATGGATGCACTTTTGGTAGAATACAAGATCACCAAGCACAAGTCATCTCCTTACCGGCCCCAAGCAAATGGCGCGGTCGAAGCAGCAAATAAGACCATCGAGACCATCGTCAAGAAGATGGCCTCAACAGGAAGGGATTGGCCCGAAAAGCTACCATTAGCATTGGGGCTACCGCACATCAATACGATCCGCAACAGGAGAAACTCCTTATGCATTGGTCTATGGTTCTGAAGCCGTGCTCCCTATCGAACTTGAAGTCCCATCTCTACGGGTCCTCCTCGAGAATCAAGTCAACGAGGTCGACTGGATGCAAAGTCGATATGAACAACTAGCCTTGCTCGACGAGAAAAGGTTAAGGGCACTCGAACGCACGAGGGCATATCAGCAAAGGATGGCAAGAGCTTTCAACAAAAAAGTGAAGCCTCGAAACATCAATGTGGGAGATTTGGTCTTAAGACAATATCCTCCTAACGCCATGAATCCCCTGGGGAAATGGGGACCCCGATGGATCCGTCCGTACGTGGTCAAAAAGATACTAAGCGGTGGTGCAGTCCGGCTCGTGGATTTAGATGGTGACCAGCTGCCAAAGGAGGTCAACCTCGACAAGCTCAAGAGGTTCTACGCTTAATAAACAAAGACCATTAAAAAAAAAAAAAAAAAAAAAAAAAAAAAATCGCTCGCTAGGTTGAAAACCCGCAAGGGCGGCCTAGGCAAAAATTAGAGCACGTGCAAAAAGAAGCCCGCTAGATTGAAAACCCGAAAGGGCGGTCTAGGCAAAAAACAGGGTGCACAACCAAAAAAAAAAAAAAAAAAAAAAAAAATGGTCTTTGTTTGTTTGAACTACGAAGACCTGAGCCTCCCAACTGGAGGAACGTAGGCAACCTTCGGGTGCGGTCTAAAACATATCAAAAATACCCAATTCACTTCAAATAACAAAATGCAATTTTTATTCATTCAATGAATTATTCAAACCATTACAACGGATTTATTGAGCAACAAAAGACATCAAAATATTAAATCCTAAAACAAAGTGGTCTAATTGCAATCTCTTAGGGTACTAAGAAAAATCCAATTTTCTCTTGGCTTTCAAAGGACCGCCCGATCGTCTCTCAATCCTTTTCTTCTTGGGTAACGAAGGAGCACTAATACGCACCGAAACCTTCTGTGCCGCAGCACGTCTCCTAGAATAAAAGTCATCCAAAGGAGTACCGAAAGGGTCAGCAAGAATGTTACTCGAATCAACAGCAGCCTCTCTATATCTCAAAGTGCTGCTAGGCTCAAAACCCTGTCCCAACAACTCGGCACGAAGCACATCAACCCAAGTGATGCCACGGTAAAGGGTGCCAAATAAATAATCCAAGTAGATCTCGGGAAGGAAGACACTCCCCGATGCAGAGGAGCGAAAGCCCAACGATTGCGGTCATCTCCCAAGCCGATTGAAGCTCACTCGAGAAGTCAGGACCCATGTAAGCAACTGGACGAAGCATTCCATCCCTCGGAAAGGAATTGTCTGTTGGCGACCGAACTGCCGCAGAACCCGCTCTGACTGGTAAAACGAAGAATCTCTCAAACCGGGTACAACCACGTGCTGAAAACCAAGAGTCCATTCCACAAAAGGACGAAGACCCTAAGAAGGAGGACACCACTCAATATCGACGGTCACCCGAGAGGCAAAGAATTTCTTCCAATCCTCTTCAGATAAATCCCGGATCAACAACTTCCTCCTATGAACAGCAAAAGGAGACAAATCACCATCCGGAGAATAAATTCTGAAGTGTTCTCGGAGCCATATGGTCAAGAGCAAAGGGCTTCCCCGACACATCTTGCCCGTCCTGTGTAACTCATCAAGACCATGCAACGTCTCCCCTACAATAAGAGGAATTACACTAAATCGCTGGTCCTTAGCTTGCAAAATAATCTCAGCCAACTGCGCGTCCGCAGTCCCGAAAGGTGTAACAAACAGTACTTCGCTGAAGAGACAAACAGCCATGGCATTTCTTTTGAAAGATTGAACCACCGGGTCCTCCGAGTGCAACTGAAGAACATCGGCAACTCAGTTACGTCAATCACGGTACCGTGCAACATCTTCCTCACATCCTCAACAGGGAGATTCAGTAACTCAACCCAAGAGTCGACGGCACCACGGTGATATTTGGGGACGGCAATCCGACCGGCCAAAGGCACGCCAAGGATGGCCCCGAAATCGTCAACAGTCGGCACCATTTCATTAGCTGAAAGGTTGAAAGTGTGGCTGTCGCAATCCCAGAAAGCCGCGGCAGCTCTCAACAAATCCCAATCCGGTTTCAACGTCCGCAAAGTGAAAAGAATTCGGAACCCGAAGTCTTTAATGAAGGCCTTCTTGGGATGGGTCTTGAAAAAATACACAAAATGCCCAAGTCCTTTTATACACACTAACGACCTTGGCGTCAAGAGCAAAAGAATTGGAAGCCATGGAAAATGTTGATCACAAGCGAAGTTAATCAATAATATGATGTTCAAAAATGCAGCAGAAAGGAGCTGTGAGAATCAAGTGGTCGAACAGAAGATGATATTATAGCTGTTGGAGACTCTTTTGGTCAGCAAATGTCAAGCCCGGAATTCCGCCTCCCAGACGCGCGCGCCACCCGCCAGCAGTATGAAAGCGAAGCGCGCGTCCCCAAGCCTACATAGGAAGGTGCGCGCCTCCCAGGTCTAAATCGCTTGAAGAAAAAGGGCCTTGTCAGAGATCTCCAGCCTAAATCAAGACACTGTCCCGATCCTCGGACACCCAGTTGGGCACACCTTTTCTGGTCCGCCCTTAAGGCATGTCAAAAAACGAAAGTAGGATAGAAACTCCCACTCATAAGTAGGCTGTCCTCTTAAAAAATCCGAACTCCCTAAGTTCTGTCACGGGTGCCACGCCCCCCCTCAAGAGTCAATCTCAACATTTCATCCCCAGCAGGAACATTTTTCTGGTCGCAGTCAACTGTGCCCATACCCCACAATTCAAAAGTCAAGTGTGACTCCAAATGACACGAGACTTCAAAGCAATATTTCATCAAACGGATTCACCAACGGATTCGTCAACAAGGGTTCCCAACGGACTCATACAAGGGATTCACTAACGGATTCATCAAACGGATTCACCAACGGATTCGTCAACAAGGGTTCACCAACGGACTCATCAACAAGGGATTCACCAACGGACTCATCCAAGGATTCACTAACGGATTCATCAAAACGGATTCACCAACGGATTCGTCAACAAGGGATCACTAACGGATTCATCAAACGGATTCACCAACGGATTCGTCAACAAGGGTTCACCAACGGACTCATCCAAGGGATTCACTAA
>JAOWBW010000436.1:0-154426 GCA_026119855.1 Campanula takesimana | reverse complement strand
CTGCACATGACTTCTTAAGACAGAGTAGTTCTTTTCGTCTCCTTGGGAATCGGCGACTAAAAATAAATGGCATTCTCCTTTGTGGACTCTCGTTGCTCTTGTGCTAACATAGCCCCTAGGGCTTCATCATTGACAGTGAGATAGAGCAAAAGAGGCTTCTCCTTGTGCGGCGGAACTAGAACAGGAGGGCACGTCAAGTAATGCTTCACTTTGGTCGAAGGCTTCTTGGCACACGTCGGTCCATTCTAGAGCACATTCTTCTTGAGTAGCTTGAAGATTGGCTCGCACATGGAAGTGAGTTGGTGCACAACCGACTGATGTATTGCAGTCTGCCATGAAACCTTTGATCTCTTTCTGCGTCTTTGGAGGAGGCATGTCAATGATTGCCTTGATTTTGGAGGGATCTACTTCAATTCCCCTTTCAGTGACCATATAACCAAGGACTTTGCCTCGGATAACCCAGAACGTGCACTTTGCAGGGTTGAGCCTCATCTTGTGTTGACGAAGCCTTTCGAAGAACTTGCGGAGATCGATAAATGTTGACCATCGGTCCCTTTGGAGTGAATGATCATGTCGTCCACATAGACCTCGATTTCTTTGTGAATCATATCGTGGGACAAGTCTGTCACGGCTCTTTGGTAGGAAGCCCAGCGTTTCTAACCCAAATGGCATGACTGTGTAGCAAAAGGACCCCACGGTGTTGTGAAGGCTGTCTTATGTTATCTTCCTCGGCCATGAGAATTTGATTGTACCCAGCGAACCCATCCACGAATGAGCGAACCTCGTGGCAGCAGTGGAGTCGACCAGCATGTCGATGTTAGGGAGTGGAAAATCATCTTTCGGGGAAGCTTTGTTCAAATCCCGGAAGTCCACACAAACTCGAACCTTGCCGTTTGCCTTTCTGACTGTCACGATGTTGGCTAACCATGTCGGATACTCGATAACCTTGATGAAACCCACACTGAGGAGCTTCTCAATCTCTTCTTTGACTTGCAGAGACCATTCTGGCTTGATCTTTCTGAGCTTCTGTTTTACCGGCTTGGCATCTTCTCTGATCGGAATTCTGTGCTCCGCTACCTTTCTGTCCAAACCCGGCATGTCTTTGTATGACCATGCGAACACATCCACAAACTCCCGTAGTTGTGCAATCAATATGTCTCTGTCGTCCCCTTAAAGAAGCTTCCGATCTTAGTTTCCCTTGGCTCTTCGTCGGTACCCAGATTAACAACATGCAATTCTCGTCAGCCCCTGGACCATTTTCACACGACTACGGAACCTTTGAGCAAGTTCATTTAAGTATGTTGTGTTTTCGTGGTCTATTTCATCATAATTTGAATCGGTTATTAACTTGTTCATTAAGTTCATTATTAGTTAATTCATCATTTATGATATTTGCAATCTCAGGGTACTCAGAAATATCAAATTTTTCATTAGCAAAGAAAGGAAACACACGCTCGGCTATGGCCTCCATATCCACTTGGGTGAGGGTAATAGAGACACTCTCGGACTCGAAAGTAAGTGTGAGCCGCTCTTCCTTTGTTGTTGTGCGGGGTATGCAACCCATTTCTTGGACTAAGAATCCTCGGATACCACGGGCCCTTTCGTAGAATACCAATTGTGATCGGCTCGGAGCATGGCGGGATCTTACTGATAGTCTCATTCATGATGACGGTGTCATGGATGACGTTGACTTGGCATTCATTCATTATGGCAAGCTCTTCGAACATGGAGGCTAAATCTGTCGGTTCTTCCCCCACAATGATTTCTGTCTCGGACTCTATTGTCACCTTCCTTCCCCACCATTCACGGGGCGACATGGGAGTTGGTTCCCTTTCGGATTTCTGGATCTCACAATCGGAGAAGATTTTGAGTCCGGGCTTTTTGACACCCTTATTGTTAACCCATGGCTCGGGAAAGATCATGTATGGAACGTCTTCCCCTTGGCGGACAAAATAGCCATTCAACGTCTTGCGGTAAGGCCTTAGATTAGGGACCTCATAACGATGGCCTTGTTTACGAGCTCGGGCCTTTTCATTCATGATCACTTGCTCTTGTTTCAAGTCTTCTCTGGAAGGCTCGTACCCCAAACCGAATGTGTTCTTGACAAATGGGATTCGCACAGGATGTAGGATTCCTTGTTGATATTTTCCTAGGCCTAAACCAGGGAAGTAGTCCATATTCCCCATCATGCGGAGGACTTGTGATTGCTGGGGGTCCATGATCCGTCTCTCCCTTCTTTGTCAATGGCGTTGATTGAGACGCCGGAGAGAGTGGAGTCTGGTAAACCATACAGAACTTGGTGGACGGGCTCACCTTTTCTGTGGATAGTGACGTTTTCGGCCATGACGGTCACTATTTCATCACCATTTCGGATCTTGACACATTGATGGAGAGTTGACGGGACGGTATTAGAACTGTGAATCCATGGTCGACCCAAAAGCAAGTTGAACGAGGCCGGGATGTCAAGCACTTGGAATGGAATGGACATGACCATGCTCCCAAACTCAATGTCTATTTCGATCATGCCCATGACTGTACGGGCGGTGCTGTCATAATCTCGGATTACTTGAGTAGAAGGCTTCAAATCGGAATCCTTAAGCCCTAGTATGCCCATGATTCTGCCAGGCATGAGGTTGAGTGCGGAACCACCATCCACTAAGACTCTTGAGATGGGCCTCCCCCTTGCTCGTACCTTGAGGTAAATAGCCTCGTTGTGGTCGGAACCAAATGGTGGAAGGTCCATATCGGCAAAGGTGATGACGTTGCCAAAATGAATGTGACCGATCATTGCCGTGAGGTCCTCGGGAGTATTATCGGAGAGAAATTGATGTATCATCGAGATTGCGGATGACAAGATCTCGGTGTTTCTTTGAGGATGCGATGAGGTCCCAAATAGAGATGTTGGCTTGAGTTTTCTTGAGTTGGACAAGTAGAGGATCTTCGGGAGTGTCGCGAGCTTGCGGCCTTTGGGAAGAGGAGCTTAGTGCGGAAGTGGAAGGGTTGCTTGCTATGACTCGACCGGATCGAGTTAGCATGTTGACGTTCCCATCTTGCTTCTTTTTCCTATTCTCTAATACTTCCCTCATTACCTCATCGTAAGTCACAACATAACAAGAATTGTCAAGTTTATTCATAACATTGGGCCCCCATTCACAATTGGGATTGAATGGGTGGTCCCCTCGAGTTCTCCTATCTCTATTACATTGACATGTTCGCCATTAGTCACTACAAATTCTTTCTTGTCTATGAGATCTTGAATGACATTGTGGAGAACGAAGCATTCCTCGGTGTTCTGGCCACTATATTGGTGGTAGCCACAATATTTGTGGTGAGAATGATTGGGGTTGACCGTCTTGGGTTGGTACCCTTGTACGGGTGTGACTTGACCCTTTGCTTTGAGGACTTCGAAAGCTTCGGTTTGAGTCATGCCTTGGAGAGGCGTGTAGACACGGTCACTTCGAGACTTCTTCCCTTGGGGTGGAGGAACCTTTTTGTAATTCCCCTTGTCAATAGTGACGGCGTTGACCGAGGCCTCTTTTGTGGAGTTGGAAGCGGCCTTGTAGCGTAGCTAGGAGCACTTTTCTTGACTTCCTTGAGCAACTCGTTCATTCGGACCCCCGCCTCATACATTTGGGAGAAATCCGCATAGCAAGCCCCACTTAGGTGGGTGCGGAGATCAATTTGAGACATTTGAGAAAGATGTCCATTTTCTCCTTGGTATTTGGCCTTTCCACAATCTCGGAGAGTTTATCATTCCATCTCCTTGTGAAGTCGATGAAGGACTCGTTGTCTCGTTGAGTAGTGTTCTCTAGCTCTTTCCTTGTGGGCCGGTGAGTGGTGTTGCCTTGGTATTGGTTCTTGAAGGCAAGCATGGCGGAGTCCCAATCAAGATGGACAGTGAGTGGGAGAGTAGCATACCAATCTTTTTCCGCCCCCTCGAGAGTGAGAGGAAAGCATTGAGCCATCACCTTGGGGGAGACCTTCTTCGGAACCATTGCCCAAATATAAGTCTCAATGTGAGCCATAGGACAAGAGTTGCCCTTGAATTTGCTTATGTCGGGCATCTTGAACTTATCAGGAAGAGCGGCCATAGTACTCATGAGGATGGATGATTGATAAAGGCTTGTGTCGGAGCCTTTCCCCATGTTGAGCCTATTGAATTTTTGGTCGATGTAGGCCATGATAGAATCCACCATTTTGGGCTCATTGTTCTCGGAACTTGGCTCTCCCACTTTCTTGGTGTGGGTGTTGACATAAGGACTTTTGAACAAACCTTCGGTCCATTCAGATTCGTCATCGTCATTTTTGCTCTTCCCCTTGGCAAGATTAGTTAGCTTTTCTTTCATTAGCTCCATCTCGGCCTCGTGGACCTCCCTTTGGCTGTCGAGGTGGGATTGCCAAATGTCGTCTTTGCTTTGTGCCTCCTTATTAAGGGTGGAGACTTGCTCTTGGAGGAGTTGGACCATGGTTGTAAGTTGCCCGAGAGTCATGGTATTGTTGGTGTTGGAGCCGCCGGCCATTGTTGATGTAGGAGCTGTTGGAGTGATCTCTTCACGGACTAACCGATTTGCCGAATCCCGGTAGACTCTATAAGTACCAATTGAACCTATATTGCAGAAGAGGCCCTTGTCAGTCTTGAGTAACACTTGCGGTCCACGAAGAGGCTTAGAACACACAGTTGGGCACACGACTCGAACCACATAAGAAAAGACTCTTTTTTTTTTATAAGTCGGAGGGAATGGATCCCTTTTGGGGTTTCTAAGAAAATAATGGAATCGTCACACTAGTATACAGACCATCTCGCGGTCCCATTTACTCATCGGATTCCATCGCGTTTGTGAATCCTACATGTATCGGGTTTAAACTAAATTAATGTAGTAAAGCATACATGCGGGGACGGATTTTTATTTTCGTCCAAAATAACCACTTTTGGGGACGGATTTTCATTGCGTCCGTTTCAACAAGTTGGCATGTATGATTTGAAGACATTAGTTTAGGGAAATCTCGGTACATGGAAACCGACTTGAGTCACGGAGTGTTAGACCCTAACTAGAATTATGTGGCTTGTGCTCGGCTTGAATATGAGGCTCAAAGGTCACCCCCGGCATGTAGTCATGAACTACGCCACGGGCTGAGGTTTACCGCTTCGAAAGAGCCAAGGTCGAGTGGAGCTTGAAACTTTCTAGGACGGGCCTCGACGGGTTTGGGGTTGGACTTGTGCGACTCGATAGTGAGCAATAAATAGGAATATGTGCATGTAGTGTGAGGTCTAACAGGTGACAAATATTTTTATATATTTTTTTAAAAAAAAAAAAAAAAATAAAAAAAAATAAGCACATAATTACAACGTTCGAATCACCCGTGTGACCGATAAAATAGAACATAAAATTAAAACAGTCCGAAGTTCAGAATAACCATTGATGCAGGCAACTGTGCCCACACCCCCATCATACTGCTCTGTTCTTAGACCTGATTCTGTTCTGGGAACCAACCCAGAAGCGTGCGCCTCTGAGTGTTGATACGAGACGCGCGCGCATGGCGCGATGCTATTGGGAGGCGCGCGCTTCTGGGTACACCTGTCAGATTGTCAGATTTTGGACTCAGGGGATTGCCCTGGTCCTATGTGCATATTGTAACCCCTGCATAAATGATTAGTGGAGAATAGCAGAAGAAGAAGATGAAGAACATGAAGAAGCGGGCGATTCTGGTCCTTGATGCGGGATGCGCGCGCCTTAGGCTGAAGAGGCCAGAAGCGCGCGCCTCCCTCATCAGGAGTCCGAATGCTCAGAAAAGATGTAGATTTTGATCACAATGCAAGTTTAACCCTCAAACGTCCCCAGCGGAGTCGCCACTGTAGATACCCCGGGGGAACCACGGCTTGGCTAGAGCGCGTGAATTATCCTAGGATGTCTAACTTGTTTTTAGAGTCGCCACCTATGTTTTGAGGATCATAAGAAAAACATATTGATAATAGCCTAAGTGTGATTACGAAAATAGAGATTCTTTGTTTTAAGGTTCGGGGGTTAGGTTACGAGATGGGATGTACCGAAACACCCATCTCGCCCAACTAAAGTTGGTCTTGCTTGATCAAAATCTACATGAATGATAAACGTTCTTCTTCTTCTTCTTTCAATCATAAAAAGGGGTTTTAAAATAGAGTTTGGAATGTAGGAGATAACTCTTTAACCGACCTCAATGAGATGAGGTGATCATTAGAGTCATGTCCCAAAATGATTTGGGGGATTGCACTTTGATAAAACAAAAAGAAAGAGAAAAGAGATGAAGTTAAGAAGAGGAAAGAAATAACTTTACCTAGACTTCAAGAGACTTCAAACACTTCTTGATGAATTCTTTGGAGAAATCCTTTGGAAATGCTTTGTAAGTGTGAAATTTTAGTGTCTTATTGAGAATGTTAGATTGAGAGCCCAAGGTCCTTGAAAATGGAGGTAAAGGGGGGTTTTTATAGGTGAAAGAGAGATGTTTTTTGGTGCCAAAACTCAGCCACCAAGAAATCTTTCACGGGCAAAATCCTGTAAATTGAGCAAGGGAGAGAATCCTGGCCAGAAATCTGTAACCGACGCCCAGAGGCGCGCGCTTCCTGCTTTGGGGGCGGGAGGCGCGCGCGTCTGGATCCTCCTGTCGGAGGCGCGCGACTCAGAGAAGGCGATTTTGACAGAATGGACTAGAAAGTCAGCCCTGTTATTCAGTTTAGTCACTAGACTTAACAAAGTCAGTCAGGAACTTAACGGAAGTGACAGAACTAACGAGAAACACTTAAAATGGGGAGAAACACAAGATCAAATGTGCAATCGGGGTGAGCGGTCCAAGGCGGGGTGTCTACAATACCCAAGAAAAATACCTTCGTCGGCTTTGGCATCGAATTTACCTCTATGTTTGTTTCCGTTGTAGAGGATATAACATTTGCAACCAAAGATTTTGAAGAATGCAATGTTGGGAGATATACCATGCCAAAGTTCATAGGGAGTCTTGTTGTGAAGTTTGTTGGTGAAGGAACGATTTTGAGTAACACATGCAGTGTTGATAGCTTCTTCCCAAAAGTACTTAGGCAATTTAGCTTCAGCTATCATCGTCTTTCCCGCTTCAATCAACATCCTATTCTTTCTTTGAACAACACCATTTTGTTGAGGAACTCCAGCGGTTGAAAAGTTGTGATCTATCCCATGATTGTCGCAATATCGAGCAACACCGTTGTTCTTGAATTCTATTCCATTGTTAGATCGAACACTAACGATGTCATCTTCTTTTTGGGTTTGGAGCAGTTTGAATAAAATTGTTAAAATGTCATAACAATCATCTTTTGAGATCATTATTTCCACCCATGTGTATCTTGAATAATCATCCACCACAACTAAAGTATACTTGTTTCTTCTAATACTTGCAGTGGTGACTGGTCCAAATAGATCAATGTGCAGTAGTTTCAAACATCTAGAAGTTGAGGGATTTGACTTGCTGGAGAAAGATTTCTTCGGTTCTTTGCCAAGTTGACACGTGGCGCACTTCTTGTCATGATGATCAGCAACCTTAGGAAGTCCTGTAACAAGATTATTCCTGCTGAGTTTAGATAGATACTTGAAGTTCAAGTGACTTAAGCGCTTGTGCCACAACCAACTATTTTCGCTCACACTTTTAGCTATAAAACAAAGATTAGTACTAGAGTTCATACTATGGAAATTAATAATGTAAATATTTGTCTTGAGATATCCCGTGAGTAGTATAGCTCCGGTTTTGCCATTCTTGATAAGACATTGCGTTGAAGTAAAATGGCATTCTAATCCTTTGTCGCAGAATTGAGATATGGATAATAAGTTGTGCTTGAGTCCTTCGACGAGAAAGACTCTTTCAATGCACACTTTGTATTTCTTGAGCTTTTCATATGCTACAACTTGACCTTTGTTATTATCACCAAATGTTACTGAGGGACCTCTTTCTTCATGAACATCTTCAAGTAAGGATTCATCTCCAGTCATGTGTCGTGAACACCCACTATCGAGAATCCATTCATACATTTTAGCTTTTGAAGATCCAGCCATGAAGCAAAGAACCTGAAATATAAACATTTAAAGCAGGTCCCCTTTATTCCTTTTCGGTTCCTAGAGTTAGCAACTTTTGACGACCCACTCTTGCTTGACCTTAGGATTTTTACGTCCTTTGGCATTGGGAGTGAATCTAAAAAGGCATTCCATGGCCTTATGTCCTGAATAATCACAAATAGAACAATGATGAAAGCCACCAATCACATGAGTTTTTACAAACTCTTTATTTTTCTTTAGGATAGCATTCTTCCTTGGGTCAGATGAGCCAGCCTTAACAAAATCCTTCTTTTGAAATTTTGGAGCGCTTTTTCTTGGAGGGCACTTAGGGCTAGGAGGCGCACGGCGGTGAGGCGCGTGGCTCCTAGGCGCATAATGTGCACTCAGAGAAGGAGCGCGCCTTGTTTCAAGAATGATTTTGCTAGAGGATGATTCATCTGTAGCTACTTCCTTCTCTTTAGCTTTCCCAAATTGTTTCGTTGGGTAGACATAATGGAATGTTTGTCTCTTGACTTTTTCGTGTCCTTTACCCATTGAATTAGAATGTTTTTCCTTGGGAATTTCATGAGTTTGCTGAGTTGTAAATTCACTGTCTCTTTCAGTACAAACATCACACTTAAAGTTGTCACTAGTTGATGATGTGAATCCCAAGCCACTTTTATCACCAATGGCTTTTTGGGACTCAAAGATACCGTCCATAGTGACACGAGAATTGGACCACTCATTTGTAATCTTTTTAAGATCAGTAATTTGAGTAACCAATTCATCGTTTTGAACTTTAAGTAATGAGTTTTGTTCTGTTAGATAAGTGTTTTTAATAGTAAGAGGAGTCATGCTCTTTATCTGCTCCTTAAGGAGGGTGAGTTCAGATTTTAATAGAGATTTGTCGGTCTTAAGCTGGAAAATTTCATCACATGATAGTGCTAAAGCTTCCTTCATATCACTGAAACGAGTGATTACCTTTTCAGCCTCTTTAAATAACTTTTCTTGCTTTACAATGTCCTCATCATGATTAATTGTATGAATAGGTGCAACTTGAGGTCTAATATATTCACTCTTTCTGAGTTTGCTTCTTGCACTCAGATCACATCTAGAAAATAACAATCCACCATCGCTTTGAGCCGGAGTTAGAAATCCTTGTTCAACGAGCTCGCTGATGGTTGCTACTTTCTTCTTTTTCACTTCTTGAAAACCTGCAGATTTCTTGATAGGTTTATTCAAGACATTCATATCAGGAACATCCTTTGAGTAATCATCATCAGAATCATAAGTATCAACTTCATCATCATTTGCCACCAAACAAACGAGTCCATCATCAGAATCTTCATCGCTCTCGTCTGAGTCTATTTCAATCCACGTGTTCTGATCATTTGCACGTGATTCTTCTTCAGCAACCATTCCCTTGTGATGAGTAAATTTAGGAGTATGGCTGCTCTTTTTCTGCATATACTCAAATTTGGGAATTGGGCAGCTCAAAGCAAAGTGTCCTGGTTTCCTGCAATTAAAACAAATAAGGTCTTCTTTTCTTTTAGAATCACTGCTCCTCGTGAACTTTGGAGGAGCTCTGCTTGTAGATCCTTGAGCTTTGTTGAATGAGCCGGGTTTTGAGAATTTTCTGAACTTCTGGAATCTCTTCACAAATAAAGCGAAGTCTTCATCATCCATGTCTAATAGCTCAGAAGTATAAATTTTGGGATCGGAACTTTTCTCATCTTGTACTGGAGCAGGCGCATGCGCATCTTCTCTATGCGCCACCATTGCTATGGATTTTGATTTTCCTTCAGTTTCACTGATGTGCTGAAGTTTGAGCTCATAAACCTTAAGATTTGCACAAAGGTTCCTTAAAGTCCATACATCTAAAGTTCCAGCGTCTTCAAGGGTGCTAGATTTATGTAGGTATCTCGATCTAAAAGTAGCAAGGAAATTAGTGTTTAATTCCTTATTAGAGAACTTCTTTCCAAGTGAAATACAGAGATTTATAATTTCACAATAGCGTTCATAAGTCTGTCTCAATGTTTCACCGGGGAGTTGAGAGAAATTGTTGAATCTCTTTTGCACTTCGTATCTCTTGTTCTCCTTGCAAACCGTGTCTCCTTCTATATGCTTTTCAATAACATCCCATAACTCATTGGTGGTAGCACAATGCACGACTTGTTGTTTAATAGCCGTGCTTAGAGTGCTTAGGAGAATGTTTCTAGCTTTGCCATCATTAGAAATTCTTCTTGTTTCTTCTTCAGACCATTCTTCCTTTGGTTTCTTGATGGTTGGTTGAGGAGCATTGGTGCGCGGATTTGGATTCGCTTTCATTGGGATAGAAGGTCCATAAACCACGGCGTCATGAAGCCTTTCATCGATTGAGGAAAGATGAGTCAAGATGCTGACTTTCCACCGTCAAAATGATCTTCATCAAAGACTGGAACGTGTGAGTAGTTAGTCGTTGCCGAAGGATTTGAGTTTGCCATATCGAATCAGCACCCAAGCTGTTAAGCTTGAAAAACAAAAATGTTTTATAAAGGTGTTTTCTCTGATACCACATGTTGGTCCCAAAGGGCAATAAGGGTATGGAAAATAGCTAGAGGGGGGGGGTGAATAGCTGTTTTGAAATTCTTTTCGAACCCTTGATAAACTCAATTGCAAATGCACACTTTATCAAATAAGCGTTATGAAATGCGCCTAAGTGAGTGAGTGAAATGCATAGCGGAATTTAGTTAAGTAAATAGGTGCAAAGTATGATAAAGGGGGCGCACACACACTCTAAGTATTTTGGCTCAAAGTGGGTGAAGTAAGGAACTAAGGTAAATGATATAACCTACACAACATAATTCAATCCAATCAATCTACAATGAATAAACAAGCAAATAGTGAGATAAGATAATAACTTGAAAGTAATGACAAGAAATTAATATGTGCTATTTGGAGAGGTTCGATCGGGAAATGATCTACGTCCTCTACCAAGATGGTTAGTCTTGGATTTCTAATGAAGATCTTATATAATTAGTGAGTGTTACAAATTACAACATTTGAGCTTATACACTAACTCAAGATCTAATATTCTATGAAAGAACAAATCCTAGACAAAAACCGGTGTATCTCTTAAAGAAAGATCTAAGTGATCAAACTTAAAGGGGTGTGTGTGTGATTTTAGATTCAAGGCTCTTTAGATCTTTGAGACTGAGAGCACAAGAAAACTAAAGTGTTTTTGCTTGAGAATCTGGGTTAAGTATAAAGGTATGATGGTGTTCTTGAGAATTCTGGTAAATCAAAGGCAATCTTCAAATCTTAAACAAATGCTTGAGAGAGAAATTCTGAATATCTTAGTAACTTCAAAACGTTTGAAGTTATGGGGTATTTATAGTAGAGCCCCAAAAACTAGCCGTTGGAAATCCCTTGTGGATAAGGTTAAAGGACAGATGTGCTGTCACTCATTAAGTGGAGCACGTGTCCTTTATAGCCGTTAGACACATAACACAAATATGACCGTTATGGACAGGTGTCCTTAGATGCGGGTGCGTAGGTGTTATTTAACCACCGTTGGATCATTGGCATAGTTTGAATTTCTTCAAGTCTTCAAGTCTTCAATAAATCAGCAAGTGATGAAATGCTTCAATGGGGCGCATAGAGCCAAAGGGGCGCATGGACCATTTTGGGGCGCGTAGAATAGCTAGGTGCATGACTATATGCGCGCGCACTGGTAGGCGCATGGCGCAATAGCCAGTTAGGCGCATAGGCACATTGGCTCAAAACAACTTGTGATTTTTCTTGAATCTTTGATATCTTGCCCTATTCCTAAGCCTAGTCTATTACAATAGACTACCTAAAAAATGAAGTATAAATACTTCTTACATGTTGGTCTAAAGTCCATGAAATGAAACTTAGGTGATGGATCAATCAAATCTAATCAATCCTACTACATTGAAACTGAGATATATGTGGGCATACCCAACGCCTTATACAAGAGGCACTATGACGGAGTTCTACTGTTATGTGTGGGAAGCAAGAAAGACGAGAACATTATGGAGGAGGTACACAACGGGTTATGTGGTCCGCATATGAATGCAATAATGCTCCGACAAAAGATCACTCGCCTGGGTTATTACTGGATCACCATGGAAACAGACTGCATCCAATGGGTCAGAAAATTCCACAAATGTCAAGTATGCTCCAACTTGAACCACATCCCTCTACCCGACCTCTATAGTATGACTACTCTTTGGC
This sequence comes from Campanula takesimana, assembly GCA_026119855.1. Classification (NCBI taxonomy): domain Eukaryota; kingdom Viridiplantae; phylum Streptophyta; class Magnoliopsida; order Asterales; family Campanulaceae; genus Campanula; species Campanula takesimana. The sequence continues at coordinate 142,160 of JAOWBW010000436.1, read as the reverse complement.
CATTCGCAACATGGGGCATCGATATCATTAGTAAGATCCATCCCGCGGGAAGCAACGGTCATGAATTTGTATTGGTGGCAGTAGACTATTTCACCAAATGGGTCGAGGCACAATCTTACAAAGTATTGAATTCCAATAAGGTAGCACGATTTATCAAAGAAAATATCATGTGTCGCTATGGTGTTCTGAATTCGATCATATCAGATAATGGTAGTCACTTCGAAGCAGAGACGGCTTGTTTACTCGCCGAATTCAGAATAGAAAGGAAGAAATCCTCCCCATACTATCCACAAACCAATGGAGCATTCGAAGCAGCTAACAAGACTATCGAGCAGATCATCAGAAAAATGGCCATAAGAGGAAAAGATTGGACCGACAAGTTACCCTTGGCACTCTGGGGCTACAGAACGTCAGTAGCACCGCCACCGGAGAGACTTCTTACGCTCTTACTTATGGTATGGAAGCAGTCCTACCTATCAAGTTAGAAATACCATCCTTAAGGGTTTTGCTCGAGAATCAAGTAAATGAAGTAGAATGGCTCCGCAGTCGCTATGATCAATTAGCTACCCTAGACGAAAGGAGACTCAAAGCTATGGAACATATCAGATCCTATCAGAGAAGGACCACAGATGCCTTTAACAAGAAAGTAAAACTGATAGACATTAAAGAAGGAGATTTGGTGCTCAAAGTACGCCTCCCGAACAAGTTCAACCCCTTAGGTAAGTGGGCTCCCACATGTACTGGTCCTTACGTCGTACAAAAGATCTTCTCCGGAGGTGCAGTTAGAATGGCAGTTTTTGATGGCAATCAGTTCAAGGAACCAGTCAACATCAGCAAGCTCTGCCGCTACTACAACTGACAACTATGGTCCTTCTCCACAATTGGTACTCTCCATCAACGGTCTTCTACAACGGCCATCCCCCTTATAAAAAATAAAATAAAATATATCTTTACTTCCCCCCTTCTATCTTTCCTTTCTACAATCAGAAATAAACTACGGTGACCTGAGCCCCTTAGCCCTACTTGTAAAAGGGGAATGTAGGCAGCCTTCAAAGGTGTGGTCTTAAAAATAAATAAAAATCCAAATCTGGTTTGAACAAATTCAAATGAAGCAAACAATTTGTTTATAACTAAAGCAAAATCTCTATTTCCACATGTCACTACACGTTAACATTTATTGGATGAGTCTAAGCTCAAAAGAACCTGCGAATAAATAACCTGCTATGAAATTTAAAGAAACTAAAAAAAACAAAAATCTAAACTATGTGTCTATAGTGACTGTGGTTGGATACTCGGAGTCACTCCTCCTCTTCTTTCTTCGGTTTCTTGTCTCTTCGTTCGCGTCTTGCCCGTCTAGCAGGATCCGCAAATAAATCCTTCCTCAACTGAGTCACCCCTATTGGGCCTTCTCTCTCTCTTTTCCTCTCAGTAGGTGTTAGCTGGGCCAACTGTTGGTGTTGGTGCCCTAGGCACGTTTGTTAAACATTGTATAAGTTATCATTTTATTCATGATGATAAAGAGATAATAAGATTATTATTGTTACTCATGTTTGCTTATAATAATCTCCGTCCCTAGAGCTTGTTAAGCACAAGTATAAAGGCTAAATGATCATGGGATGATCATGTTAGATTTATGGGTACTTATTTAGAACAAGGTACTGGACATGACCCGCGGTATGAGATTTATGTCATGGTCAATGTCATATATAAATCTCATATTAGTTATGGGTACTTGTTTGAATCCTTAGACATGAAGTTATTATAGTATTCCACTTGATGAAGATTATGTTTGACATATTCAAACGTTACCCTTAACCAGGTAGCTATAAAGGGTATGATTGGCATAATCGGATTCACGTAGGGAAGAATAATAAGCTAAATGGATTTGTCCCTTTTCGGAGAGATGTCAAGATTGGGCCCCTCGTAGGAATGATGTTGATGAAATGTTTGGCCAAACTCACATGGATTGATTGGATAAATGTCATTTGGATTATCAACATATTCGGAATCGAGAAAGTATTGAACAAAAACAAGTTGACTTGTTGACCATGACTTATGTTTAATAACATCATGGACAAAGGCAGTATGACATATTCTAAAGGAATACGAACTTGTATCTAGTTATACTATTTGGGTAGGTGTGACGGTTTGCTAGAACCTAATCATATCTTATGGTTTCATGTTTGAACCCATTGCCAACTTAGTATAATCCTAGAGGGTCACACACAATAGAACGAATCCTAAAAAGGACTATATTGGAATATTGGGTTGAATGACCATTGAAGGATTTTGGAAATTAAGGGAGACTGGAGCAAGTGTGAGACCGCACAGAAAATCTTGGGCGGCCGCACAGTTTGGATCAACTTGTACCAGAATTGTTCCAAGTTAAGTGTGCGACCGCACAGTTGGTTTTGGGAGGCCGCACAGTTTGTAGGGATTGGTTTCCTGATTCAATTTGGAAACAGATTTTGGACAGGTTTTGGACTTTCCTAATTGCGATTCCTTGTGGGTTTAGACACAAGTTACCTATTTGGAATAGGTCTAACTTGTATATAAACAGCCTCTATTCGCCCAAAATCAATACTAAGCATTATGTAACTTTGTGAGAGCCTCCAAGGGTTTGAGAGGATGAATTTCTTGTTCTAAGAAATCTCTAGATTGAAGAACAAGAATATCACACACATAATAATTCCATATAGTTCTATGCATCATGAAAGCGTGTTTCATGATTTGGTCTAGCAACCAAGATCAAGTGTTCTTCATATTCGTTCGCGTGTGGATACTGTTGGGTTTCGTTGTCACATGCGCAGCGGAATAAAGCATTTAAATTTTTAATGAAACCCAAAGCCATGGATCCGTTCATATGATTAAATCAAATACAACAAGATGAATAGAGGAATAACTAACCCTTGATGGCTATGAATTTCTAGCTTTTGAACTTGGTGGAGATTTCGAAACTTGATGAAGAACGCGAAAACCTGACATTTTTCCATAATTCCAATTTAGTCCTTTATGATTCGTTCTATTTGTGTGTGACCCTCTAGGATTACACTAAGTTGGCAATGGGCTCAAACATGAACTCATAAGATATGATTAGGTTCTAGCAAACCGTCATACCTACCCAAATAGTGTAACTAGATACAATTTCGCATTCCTTTAGAATATGTCACAATCCCTTTGTCCACGATGTCATTGAACACAAGTCATGGTCAAACAGTCAACTTGTTTTGTTCAATACTTTCTCGATTCCGAATATGTTGATAATTCAAATGCTATTGATCCAATCAATCCATTTAAGTCCGGCCGAACATTTCATCAACATCATTCCTTCGAGGGGCCCAAGCTTGACATCTCTCCGTGGAGGGACAAATCCATTTAGCTTATTATTCTTCCCAACGGGAATCCGATTATGCCAATCATACCCTTTATAACCACCATGTTAAGGTAGCATTTGAATATGTCAAACACAATGTTCATCAAGTGGAAGACTATAATAACTTCATGTCTAAGGATTCAAATGACATAACTAATATGAGATATATGTATGACATAGACCATGACATAAATCTCATGCAGCGGGTCAAGTCCAGTACCTTGTTCCAAACAAGTACCCATAAATCTAACATGATCATCCCATGATCATTTAGCCTTTATACTAGTGCTTAACAAGTACTAGGGACGGGGATTATTATAAGTAAACATGAACAACAATAATAATCAAAACATCTCTTTATTGATATGAAATAAATGATAACAATTACAACGTTTATTAAACGTGCCTAGGGCACCACTACCAACAATCTCCCACTTTCCCTAGGTCCAATCTCCCATGTATCTAATACCCATGGACCTAACATGACCATCATGTTTAGCTTGTGGAAGTCCTTTTGTTAGCGGGTCCGCAACATTGTCATCAGTAGGTACTCTGCATATATTTACGTCTCCCCTATCAACGATCTCTCGAATGATATGAAAACGCCTAAGTATGTGTTTGGATTTCTGATGTGCTCTTGGTTCCTTTGCTTGAGCAATAGCACCATTATTATCGCAATAAAGGTCTATTGGATTAGCAATACTAGGAACCACTTCAAGTCCAGTTATGAACTTCTTAATCCAAACAGCTTCCTTTGCAGCATCCGATGCAGCAATATACTCAGCTTCTGTTGTAGAATCAGCGGTTGTACTTTGCTTGGAACTCTTCCAGCTTACAGCTCCACCATTTAACATAAACACAAAACCCGATTGCGATCGGCTATCATCTTTGTCGGTTTGGAAGCTTGCATCCGTGTAAGCATTTACAACGAGATCATCTTCCATTCCTCCATAGACCAAAAACGAGTCTTTAGTCCTTCTCAAGTACTTAAGAATCGCTTTTACGGCTATCCAGTGGTTTTCGCCAGGGTCGGATTGGTATCTACTTGTCATACTCAAAGCATAAGATACATCCGGCCTAGTACAAATCATGGCATACATGATGGACCCAATTGCCGAAGCATATGGAACATCATTCATTTTCTCACGCTCATCTTTTGTCTTAGGACATTGAGTCTTGCTTAGAGAAACTCCATGTAACACGGGCAAGGTTCCTCTCTTAGAATTTTCCATACGGAATCTTCTAATGACCTTGTCAATGTATGTACTTTGGCTTAAACCAAGTAGCCTCCTTGATCTATCTCTATAGATCTTAATGCCAAGAATATATGCGGCTTCACCCATATCTTTCATTGCGAAGCACTTTCCTAACCAAGTCTTCACAGACTGAAGTGTAGGAATGTCGTTTCCAATGAGTAATATGTCATCCACGTATAAAATAAGGAATAGCACTATGCTCCCACTAATCTTCTTGTATACACAAGTCTCATCTTCGTTCTTGATGAAGCCAAACTCTTTGACCGATTCATCAAAACGGAGATTCCAACTCCTTGAAGCTTGCTTCAATCCATAGGTGGATCTTTGCAATTTGCATACCTTAGAATCTTGTTCAAAACCTTCTGGTTGTGTCATATACACATCCTCTTGGAGTTTTCCATTTAGGAAAGCGGTTTTGACATCCATCTGCCATATTTCATAGTCATGATATGCGGCAATGGCAAGCAAAATTCTTATAGACTTGATCATTGCTACGGGTGAAAAGGTCTCATCATAGTCAATGCCATGAACTTGCCTATAACCTTTCGCTACAAGCCTAGCTTTGTAAGTATGCACCTTCCCATCCATGTCAGTCTTCTTCTTGAAGACCCATTTGCATCCTATGGTTTTTACACCTTTGGGCGCATCAATCAAATTCCAAACTTGATTGTCTTGCATGGATTGAAATTCGGATTCCATGGCTCCAAGCCACTTGTCCGAATCAGGAGAGGACATCGCCTCTTGGTAGGTTGACGGTTCATCATTCTCAATGATTTCTACCTCATTACTATCCGTTACGAGAAATCCATATCTCTCGGGCTCGGATCGTAACCTACTAGATCTGCGAGTTACTTGTGTATTTTGAACAGGTTCCACAACTCCTTGTGGTTCTTGTTCTTGTTCCACTATTGGTTCAATATTGTTTTCTGGGTCTCGAATTTCTTCAAGATTTATTTTACTCCCACTGATTTCTTTGGAGAGAAACTCTTTCTCTAGAAAGACACCAGTTCGGGCAACAAACACTTTGTTGTCCTCACGGTTGTAAAAGTAATATCCTTTAGTTTCCTTAGGATATCCCACGAAAATACATTTATCGGATTTCTGTGCTAGTTTGTCAGAGATAAGTCTCTTGACATAAACTTCGCAACCCCAAATCCTCATGAAAGATAAACTAGGTTTCTTTCCACTCCACATCTCATATGGAGTCTTTGGAACCGATTTAGTTGGAACTTGATTTAGTGTGAAAGCAGCGGTTTCTAGGGCGTAACCCCAAAAGGATATTGGAAGATCAACTTGACTCATCATTGATCGAACCATGTCTAACAAAGTCTGATTTCTCCTCTCAGACACACCATTCCATTGTGGTGTTCCAGGCGGAGTCAATTGTGAAACTATTCCACAATTCTTTAGATGATCATCAAATTCTTGGCTCAAGTATTCACCACCTCGATCTGATCGAAGTGCCTTTATACTTTTGCCAAGTTGTTTTTCTACTTCATTTTGAAATATTCTAAATATCTCAAATGCTTCACTTTTATGTTTCATTAGGTAAACATACCCAAATCTACTATAATCATCAGTGAAGGTTATGAAGTATTGAAATCCTCCCCTAGCATTGCTACTTAATGGTCCGCATACATCGGAATGTATCAACCCCAATAAGTCGCTTGCCCTTTCACCTAGCTTGGTAAAAGGTGTCTTAGTCATTTTTCCAAGAAGACACGACTCACAAGTATCATATGACTCGAGGTCACATGAACCTAAAAGTCCGTCCCCATGGAGTTTTGAGATACGCTTCTCATTAACATGACCAAGACGGCAATGCCTCAAATAAGTATGATTTACATCATTAGGTTTAGATTTCTTATTTACATGATAGACATTATTTTCATTCTTGACATCCAAGATATAAAGGCCATTAAATGAATTAGCAATACCATAAAGCACATCATTTAAATAAATAGAAAATTTCTTATTCTCAATAAGAAACTTAAAACCTTCATTATCCAAACAAGAAATTGAAATAATATTTCTGCTTAAATCCGGAACATAATAACAATTGTTCAAAACAAGAATTAATCCGGAAGGTAAAGTGACTTCATAAGTCCCTACGGCTAATGCAGCAACTCTTGCTCCATTCCCCACGCGTAGATCTACTTCACCTTCTTTAAGCAGTCTCCTATTCTTTAGTCCCTGCACATTTAGACAAATGTGAGAACCACATCCGGTATCCAATACCCAAGAATCAGTGGTAGAAAGGAGAATATCTATCATATAGATACCTGAAGTCGACGCAGCCTTGCTGCTCTTCTTCTTCTTTTGCTCTTCCAAGAAAGCCTTGCAATTACGTTTCCAATGACCAATTTCTTGACAATGGAAACAGATTGCATCCTTTTGTGAATCAGGTTTTGCCTCAGAAGCCTTGGCAACCTTTACCTTTCTTATTTTGGGTTTGACAACTTTTGCCTTACCCTTTCCTTTGGCACCAGCCTTCTTCCCATCATGAACCAAGAGCACGGGAGAACCTTTCTCCACAATTTTCATCTCTGCAGTTTTGAGCATCCCATGCAACTCAGAGAGATTCTTATCCATTCCATGCATGTTATAGTTCATCACAAACTGATTATAACTTTTAGGCAATGAATTAAGAATGAGATCCGTGGCTAGCTCCAATGGGATTGGATAGCCAAGTTTCTCAAGGTGCTCTACATAACCTTTCATTTTAAGAAAGTGAGGACTCACTTGTTGCCCTTCATTCATTTTACAAGTAGTGAATGCAACAATGGTCTTGTACCTCTCTTGCCTAGCTTGCTCTTGAAACATGGTTCTCAACTCCACGCCTATCTCATAGGCTTCCAAATGTTCCAAACTTTTTTGGAGTTTTGAACACATAGCAGCAAGCATGAGACAACTTACATCTCTAGAATCATTACGATGTTTCTTGTAATTGTCCCTTTCTACCCTAGGGGCAGTAGGCGGTGGTTCAGCAGGGAGAGGCCCATCGAGAATGTACAACTTATCTTCTTGCCTAAGAACGATTCTTATGCTACGGATCCAATCCATAAAGTTTGTACCATTCTCTTCGAGCTTATCCTTCTCAAGGATCGATCGCAACGACATTGATTGAGTGTTATTAGTCATTATCTACAAATATGCAAAATTTCCAAAATTTAATAAGTACCGATTTTCATTAAAGAGATAAATAATGTATTTTAAACAAAATACTCCCACTAAATTATATAACCTTCTTATACATCTAATGTATAATATAATTTAATTGGGTTAAGATCCAACTTTAATTTAATTTCAAGTCCGCTAAGGCGGATTACACAAAATCAAATTAATTAGGTAGACAACTCTTGTCAATCATATCTCATATGACTCTTAGTTCCTTTTATGAGATTCTTTAAGAAATCCAATTTCAAAAAGCATGTTAAACCTCATCTTTGCCTAGGCCCAAAACTGTTTTGACGCCCAATTAAGTCTAACCATTTTAAACGCATAGTTAATGTGTCCCGCTAGGGCGTGCCCACATTATCTATCTTGCTCATACATAAATAAATTTAATGCACCTCGCTAGGGCGAATCTACATTAAAATCACTCATGTACTAACAAGTGTTTTAATCATAGCATGGCAATAAAAGACTTAAAACTTTCTTTGAAGGTTCATCACATATAGCATATAACACATTTATGAGCACATAATATAAACATGTTACACATCAAGTTTAGCCACTAAATTAATCTCCATTAATTTAAGCATAATATTTATGTGTCATTAGTTTCTCTATAATTATGAGGATGAGACTATTTAAACTTTGGTTATCATCTCCAAATCAAGACAACAAGAAGTGCGACCGAAACTAAGCCATATGGCATCCACAATTCCGCACTAATTCAAGAAACCAAGAAAGTAGTCCATGTGGCCGAAACTAAGCAATAGATGGTCTCGATGAACGTAGGCCAATTACATTCACAATTCCACATGGATCTCCAATCTTTGAATCAAGAACTTTGTTTCTTAATTTTAGCAATTATGAACTCTTCATAATTCTAACTTCGTTTTATCTTTGAAACTTCGATTGCGATCAAGTTTGGGAAACACAATCTCGATGAACGTAGATTAGCCATCCAAACCTTGAACCAATCTTAGACTCACAAGACTAAAACAAATAGGAAATTTAAACCCAAGATCCACACCCAAGACCCAAGCCCTACCCCGCGCCAAACCCTAGGTCCGGCCGGGTCAAGGTATGGGTCCGGTCGGACCCTTCCGAAAATCAAAATTTTAAAGTTCCAAAATTTGTCTCAAAATTGTTTTTCCCGATTCAAATAAGGATTTGGTGTTCTTGGTGATCCAATCACCATGATCAACAAAACCTTGAATAAACAATTTATTCTTGAATCCCTAGAATATCAAAACTTTGATCCAATCAAAAATTGATAATCCAAACAATTTTAAATCCACCATAATTTTTATTGCGATTGAATAGTGCGATTAAAGTTTCTAAAACAATAAACCACATAAAATCATAAAACACATAAACATCATATAATCCAATATTCATATCATGCTTGGCACATAAACAATTTATATACACACAACATGATCCAAGTATTGAATTAATCAACATGAACGTGGCTCTGATACCACTGTTGGGTTTCGTTGTCACATGCGCAGCGGAATAAAGCATTTAAAATTTTAATGAAACCCAAAGCCATGGATCCGTTCATATGATTAAATCAAATACAACAAGATGAATAGAGGAATAACTAACCCTTGATGGCTATGAATTTCTAGCTTTTGAACTTGGTGGAGATTTCGAAACTTGATCAAGAACGCGAACATTGAAGATGATGAGCTTCACCCTCTAGCGGTATCCACACCACGAACGAATATCAAGCAACTTCTTGATCTTGGTTGCTAGACCAAATTGTGAAACACACTTTCACAATTGCAAGAACTATATGGAATTATGAATATTCTTGTTCTTCACCTTTTGGATCTTAGAACAAGAAAAATAACCTCTCAAAACCTTATGGAGGCACTCACAATAATATCTCTAATGGCTGGTGAAAAGATGTTTTTATAGGACCTATTCATTAACTCTTAATGACCTAGGATTCCTAAATCCCGTCACCTTAATTAAGGCAAGTCCTTATTCTGCCAGGAATTCTGGCACGGTCGTGCCCCTTTATTTGGCACGGTCGTGCCAAATGGGTCGAACCTGCCAGACCTTCCCCGAATATTGGCACGGTCGTGCCCCTATGTTTGGCACGGTCGTGCCAAACGGACCGAGCCTTTTGCCTGTTTTGGATTTATGGCACGGCCGTGTCATTTTAAGGCGCACGACCGTGCCAGAGCCAAAACCTGACATTTTTCCATAATTCCAATTTAGTCCTTTATGATTCGTTCTATTTGTGTGTGACCCTCTAGGATTACACTAAGTTGGCAATGGGCTCAAACATGAACTCATAAGATATGATTAGGTTCTAGCAAACCGTCATACCTACCCAAATAGTGTAACTAGATACAATTTCGCATTCCTTTAGAATATGTCACAATCCCTTTGTCCACGATGTCATTGAACACAAGTCATGGTCAAACAGTCAACTTGTTTTGTTCAATACTTTCTCGATTCCGAATATGTTGATAATTCAAATGCTATTGATCCAATCAATCCATTTGAGTCCGGCCGAACATTTCATCAACATCATTCCTTTGAGGGGCCCAAGCTTGACATCTCTCCGTGGAGGGACAAATCCATTTAGCTTATTATTCTTCCCAACGGGAATCCGATTATGCCAATCATACCCTTTATAACCACCGTGTTAAGGTAGCGTTTGAATATGTCAAACACAATGTTCATCAAGTGGAAGACTATAATAACTTCATGTCTTAGGATTCAAATGACATAACTAATATGAGATATATGTATGACATAGACCATGACATAAATCTCATGCAGCGGGTCAAGTCCAGTACCTTGTTCCAAACAAGTACCCATAAATCTAACATGATCATCCCATGATCATTTAGCCTTTATACTAGTGCTTAACAAGTACTAGGGACGGGGATTATTATAAGTAAACATGAACAACAATAATAATCAAAACATCTCTTTATTGATATGAAATAAATGATAACAATTACAACGTTTATTAAACGTGCCTAGGGCACCACTACCAACAGATACCGCTAGAGGGTGAAACTTATCATCTTTATAGTTCGTGATTCTTGCATTGTTCGTGATCAAGATTTCAAGCCTCTATCGAATTCAAGGTTACAAAATCAAAAGCATCAAGGGTTAGTATTCTAGTATTCATTATGTTGTATTTGATATAATCATATGAACGGATCTATGGCTTTGGGTTTCTATTAAATTTTAAATGATTAATTCCGCTGCGCATGTTACTCCGAAACCGAACAGTGGTATCAGAGCCTCGTTCAAGTTGATTATTTCAATACTAGATCATGTTGTGTGTATATAAATTGTTTATGTGCCTAGCATGATATGAATATTGGAATTATGATGTTTATGTGGTCTATGCATTTTATGTGGTTTATTGTTTGATGAACTTTAATCGCACTATTCAATCGCAATAAAAATTATGGTGGATTTAAAATTGTTTGGATTATCAATTTTTGATTGGATCAAAGTTTTGATATTCTAGGGATTCAAGAATAAATGGTTTATTCAAGGTTTTGATGATCATGGTGATTGGATCACCAAGAACACCAAATCCTAATTGAATCGGGTCAAAACAATTTTGAGATAAATTTTGGAACTTTAAAAATTTGGAATTTTTCAAGGGGTCCGACCGGACCCACGTAGAGACCCGGCGGGACCTAGCTAGGGTTTTGGCGTGGGGGCTCATGCTAGGGTTTTGGGATCGGACCTTAGGGTTTAATTTTTCTATTTGTTTTAGTCTTATGATTCTAAGATTGGTTCAAGGTTTGGATGGCTAATTTGCGTTCATCGAGATTGTGTTTCCCAAACTTGATCACATTCAAAGTTTCAAAGATATAACGAAGTTAGAATTATGAAGAGTTCATAATTGCTAAAATTAAGAAACAAAGTTCTTGATTCAATGATTGGAGATCCATGTGGAATTGTGGATGCAATTGGCTTGCGTTCATCGAGACCATCTATTGCATAGTTTCGGCCACATGGACTACTTTCTTGGTTTCTTGAATTAGTGTGGGATTGTGGTTGCCTAATGGCTTAGTTCGACCGCACTTCTTGTTGTCTTGATTTGGAGATGATGACCAAAGTTCAAATAGTCGCATCCTCATAATTATAGAGAAACTAATGACACATAAATACTATGCTTAAATTAATGGAGATTAATTTAGTGGATAAACTTGATGCGTAACATGTTTATCTTGTGTGCTCATAAATGTGTTGTATGCTATATGATGATGAACCTTCAAAGAAAGTTTTAAGTCCTTTTGCCATGCCATGATTAAAACACTTGTAAGTACACGGGTATTTTCATGTGGGCTCGCCAAAGCGAGGTGCATTGATTTTATTCTTGTATGAGCAAGATGAGTGAATAAGAGTTTTCTATACGTTTAAAATGGTTGGACTTAATAAGGTGTCAAAACAGTTTTGGGCCTAGGCAAAGATGAGATTAAACATGCTTTTGTAATTGGACCCCTAAGAATCATATTGGATATGATTGACAAGAAGTTGTCTACCTAATTAATTTGATTTTGAGCGGTCCGCCGAAGCGGACTCAAAGTTAAATTAAAGATGGATCTTAGCCCAATTTAAAAGGAATCTCAGAAAAAGGATCTAAAAGTCATATGGGATATGATTGACAGGGTTGTCTACCTAATTAATTTGATTTTGAGCGGTGTGCCAAAGTGTACTCAAAATTAAGTTAAAGTTGGATCTTAGCCCATTTAAATTATATTATACATTGGATATATAAAAAGGTTATATAATTTAGTGAGAGTATTTTTGGAAAATACATTATTTATCTCTTTAATGAGATTGGTACTTGTAAAATTTTGGAAATTTTGCATAAGTTGTAGATAATGACAACTAAAATCATTGCGATCAATCCTTGATAAGGATAAGCTTCATAAGAATGGTACAAACTTCATGGATTGGATCCTGAGCCTAAGAATCGTTCTAAGGCGACGGGTTGTACATTCTTGATGGGCCTGTTCCTAAAAGAACCCAATTTCAGAGATAGACAATCACAATAATCATGAGTATGATTCTAGGAATGTGAGTTATCTTATGCTCGCGATTATGTGCTCAAAACTCCAACAAAGTTTGGAACTTGTGGAAGCCTATTAGATAGGCGTGGAGTTGAGTTACATGTCTCAAAGAGAAATATAAGAAAGAGAGGTATAAAACCATTATTGCATTCACTTCTTGCAAAAGGAGTAAAGGGCAATAAGTGGAACCTCACATGCTTAGTATAAAGGCTACGAAGAGCATCTTGAGAAACTTGGTTGTCCAATTGGATTGGAGCAAGCCACGGATCTCATTCTTGATTCAATGTCCAAAAGGTTATAATCACTTACTGATAAACTATAATATGCATGGAATGAATAAGAATCACTCTGAGTTGCATGATATGCTGAAAAACTGCAGAGATGAAGATAATGGAGAAAGGTTCTCCAATGCTCATGGTTCATGATGGAAAAGAGGCCAAGTGCCAAAAGAAAGGTAAGACAAGAGTTGTCAAACCTAAAGGGAATAATTATGGTTAAAATAGTAACTCTAATTGATGCAATTTGGTAAAATGGCAATTAGATTGACCATTTAGAATTGTAGTCAAAAAATTTTGGATGATCAATAAAAGGATTGGTAGTGAGACTACCACTTGGGAATTTTATGTTATAAATTATTCTTTCTAAATTTAATTATTGGGTATTGGATACCAGAATAATTAGTAAGATGAAAGACTACTTATAGTAAAGTTTTATCTACCAACGGTAATGATGCAATGGTTGCAACATTGTTCGTAGAACACTGAAAAGTGACTTTACTTATGAAGTAGAAGAATATTATTTTGTTATAAGATAATGAAGGATATTTATTTCTTATTTGGAATAAGAAAAGTGCTTTATTTATTATGATTTACTTCATGTGTTATCATATAAATAAATCTTATATCCTAAATCTTGAATAACAAATTAATAAAGGCTATAACATGAATAATTAAAATTCTTTATGTATTATTGTTTTGATCAAATAAATGAGAAATGCATATCTAAAATTCCATGGGATGGAGTTTTAAGTCATATGATTTGGAATCACATGATTTATGCGAATCTTATTTACTTGGACCAAGACATCTTTTACTATGAATAGTAAAAGGGCTAACATCTTATTTGACCTAATACACTTCGATGTATATGGTGCATTAAGAAGCAATGTTAAAAGACAATTTTGGTTATACTTGGTAAAACTATTCAAAGATTTTGACTCGATCGTGATGATGAATAATTGAACCAATATTTTGACAGTCATCGTTATAGTTGTCAAATAGTTTCACAAATTAACTCCACCAAGAATACCATTTGGAATGGTGTGTCTATGTGAAGGTAAAAGAACTTTATTGGATATGGTTCATTAGATGATAACGTCAGATTGATCTTCCATTATCTGTTTTGGGGTTATGTATTTGAAACCGCTATAATTACACTAATTTGAGTTACATCAAAAGAGGTTAAAAGGTGAAATAAAACTAGGTTTGTCTTTCATAAAGATTTAAGATCGTGAGAACTTTTTGGAAAAGAGCTGTTTGGGACACACTCACATTTAAATCTAACAGATATATTTTCATGAGATATCCTAAGGAAACTTGAGGATAATGTTTTACTCATAAGAAACAAATGGTTTGTTACTTATGATGGTGCTTTTCTTGATAAGTCATTTATCTCTAAAAGAATCAGTGGGAGTAAAATATATCTCGAATAGTTCGAGACCTAGAAAATATAATTTAACCTAAGATGGAAGTTGGACAAGTTTTCACAAGGAGGCGTGAAAAGTCCGTTCAAGTTATACAAAGTACTTGCGTACATGATAGGATACAATCTATGACAAGAAACATTGGATAATTCGAAATAGAAAGTATTGAGGTAAAGTTCATTTAGAATGAAGTATTTACCAACTATCATAGATGCAATGTCCGCTCCACATTTAGATTAATGACTTGGAGTCATAATATCTAAAAGGCAATCCATGTGTAATAATCAAGTTTGGAACTTGATCATTCTAACCTAAGGTGTAAAAACCAAAGGAGAGGAATGGGTTTTCTTGGAGAAAACTGACATGGGTAGCAAGAAACTTACTAAAATTTTCATAGTCACATGTTCATATTTGGAATATGAAATTTGACAAAATGATGTCAAAACAAGCGTTCCTCAACG
Organism: Campanula takesimana; assembly: GCA_026119855.1. Lineage (NCBI taxonomy): Eukaryota > Viridiplantae > Streptophyta > Magnoliopsida > Asterales > Campanulaceae > Campanula > Campanula takesimana. The sequence goes on along the minus strand of JAOWBW010000436.1, from coordinate 127,134 downwards.
GGAACTCGCTTAATGATGTATTAGATACAACCTAAAAGTTTTGATGGTCAAAGAAAAATTCTAATAAAGTATGTAAGTTGCGGAAATCCATAGGATGGATTGAAACAAGCTTATAGGAGTTGGAATCTCCGTTTTGATAAATCAAAATAGTTTTGTTTTATCAAGAACGAAGATGAACCTTGTATATACAAGAAGATTAGTGGGAGCATAGTGCTATTCCTTATTTAAATATGTGGATGACATATTGCTCATTGGAAACGACATTCCTATACGTAGGAAAGTGCTTTGCAATGAAAGATATGGAAGAAACCGCATATGTCCTTGGAATTAAGGAAGCTAATTGGTTTAAAGCTAAAGTACAAACATTGACAAGGTCATTAGAAGTTTACGCATGGAAGTTCTAAACAGGACAGTTGCCAATGTTACATGGAGTTTTTCTATGCAAAGACTCAAATGTCCTAAGACAAATGATGAGCATGAGAAAATGAATGGGATGCCATTTGCTTCGGTAATTGGATCCATCATACCATGATAAGTACTATGCCGGATATATATAAATGATTGGAGCATGACGAGTAGATATCAATCCGACAACCAGTGAGAATCACTGGATGGCTGTAAAACAATTCTTAAAGTACTTTAGGAGGACTAAAGATTTGTTTTGATCTATAGAGGGATGGAAGATGATCTCGTCGTATATGGGTACACAAATGCATGCTTCCAAACTGACAAAAAATGATAGATGATCGCAATCGAGTTTTGTGTCTAAATAGTGAAGCTGTAAGTTGGAATGGTTCCAAGCAGAGTACAGTCACTAAAATTCTACATACTAAATCAAAGTATATTGCTGCATTGGATGCTGCAAATGAAACTGTTTGGATTAAAGAAGTTCATTGGTGAACTTGAAGTGGTTCCTTGTATTGCTAATCTAATAGGCCTTATTAGAGATAATAGTGGTGCTATTGTTCAAACAAAGGAACCAAGGGACACATCCTAAATCCAAACACATACTTAGGTGTTTTCTTATCGTTGGAGAAATCGTTGATAAGGGGGACGTACATATATGCAAATTACCAACTAATGATAACGTTACGAACACGCTAACAAAGGAACTTCCACAAGCTAAACATGATGGTCATGTTAGGTCCATAGGTATTGGATACCTAGAGATTGGGCCTAGTGCAAGTGAAGATTGTTGGTATTGGTGCCCTAGGCACGTTTGTTAAACATTGTATAAGTTATCATTTTATTCATGATGATAAAGAGATAATAAGATTATTATTGTTGCTCATGTTTTCTTATAATAATATCCGTCCCTAGAGCTTGTTAAGCACTAGTATAAAGGCTAAATGATCATGGGATGATCATGTTAGATTTATGGGTACTTGTTTGGAACAAGGTACTGGACATGACCCGCGGTATGAGATTTATGTCATGGTCAATGTCATATATAAATCTCATATTAGTTATGTCATTTGAATCCTTAGACATGAAGTTATTATAGTATTCCACTTGATGAAGATTATGTTTGACATATTCAAACGTTACCCTTAACCAGGTAGCTATAAAGGGTATGAATGGCATAATCGGATTCACGTAGGGAAGAATAATAAGCTAAATGGATTTGTCCCTCTTCGGAGAGATGTCAAGCTTGGGCCCCTCGTAGATGTTGATGAAATGTTTGGCCAAACTCAAATGGATTGATTTTATCAATCTCATTTGGATTATCAACATATTCGGAATCGAGAAAGTATTTAACAAAAACAAGTTGACTTGTTGACCATGACTTGTGCTCAATTACATCGTGGACAAAGGGATTATTACATGTTCTAAAGGAATGCAAACTTGTATCTAGTTATACTATTTGGGTAACGGTTTGAGTGTGTGACCGCACAGTTGGTTTTGGGCGGCCGCACAGTTTGTCGGGATTGGTTTCCTGATTCAATTTGGAAAAAGATTTTGGACAGGTTTTGAACTTTCCTAATTGCGATTCCTTGCGGGTTTAGACACAAGTTACCTATTTGGAATAGGTCTAACTTGTATATATACAGCCTCTATTCGCCTAAAATCAACACTAAGCATTATGTAACTTTGTGAGAGCCTCCAAGGGTTTTAGAGGATGAATTTCTTGTTCTAAGAAATCCCTAGATTGAAGAACAAGAATATCACACACATAATAATTCCATATAGTTCTATACATCATGAAAGCGTGTTTCATGATTTGGTCTAGCAACCAAGATCAAGTGTTCCTTATATTAGTTCGCGTGTGGATACCGCTAGAGGGTGAAACTTATCATCTTTATAGTTCTTGATTCTTGCATTGTTCGTGATCAAGATTTCAAGCCTCCATCGAATTCAAGGTTGCAAAATCAAAGGCATCAAGGGTTAGTATTCGAGTATTCATTATGTTGTATCTGATATAATCATATGAACGGATCTATGGCTTTGGGTTTCTATTAAATTTTATATGCTTAATTCCGCTGCGCATGTTACTCCGAAACCCAACACCAACTCCGTCTCCATCTCCCGTCGTACATGCTCGTCCTCCCTCAAGCGTTTGCTTGAGACATAAGGGACCACTACCCTACGTCTCAGTCATCTCAGAGTCTGTCCCATATTACCCAAGGTCGTCTGGTACCATTCCATGTATTCTCGAGACAGAAGTATGTCGCGTGGTCGCTGTATACAGAGAATGCTGGGCATGAGAGCATAAGATCAGCACCGCTCCAAGAGCACTACGACCCCAGCAGTCATGGAGAGTATCCTGGTAATGACCCTACTGGTCTCATAAAGGGCAGGGACTCGAATCATGCAGAGACCACTCTGAGACCACCGTGCTCTGATAACCCCCCAATGAGGTACTATCCATTTGATCTGAGCCGTACTCATCTACGCCATATAGTCACCCATACAGAACGAGCCATCCCTGCAAATCGCTGCTTTATACGCCTACTCTGGCAAACACAAGGTGATACTGGTCCGACAGGTTCCTCCAAAACTCGCAACCTCTCCTGCAACCACAAGGTTAACAGTCGGGAACTTCCTCTGGTCATCTTTCGAGCTCCTGAATCCAACTCTCCAATACCATGCAAGGTCTCTCCCAGCAAACAAGGAACAATACTGCGATTGGCCCAAGCCTGGTCTACCATGTCGAGACAACCCATCGTAGCCACTCCCACATAAGGCGGAAATAGTACCGATGCAAATAGAAAAAGGGCCAAACAGTCCAGAGCCGTGTCAGACTCAACCGTGCTATTAATGAACTTGATGGGAAGCCCACAAAAATTAACATCACCATCCAACAGTAAACCCCTAGCCTTTTCAACAGAAATCCTTAGTAGTTGGGAAACCCAAAGTTCTGCAGGCACTTGGTACTGCAGCATGGCTAGCCTATCCATCACACTTGCACCACAGAGAGCCACAAAGTCTTCATACGTTGGGGTGATTTCATTATAGGAGAAGTTGAAGACATGATGTTCGTTGTCCCAGAACTTGACAGCAGCACGGATCATATTTTCATCAGACTTAACCCTAAACAGGGACCAAAGGCACTTAATCCCGAATCTCCTATCAAAGTTGGCACGAGTTGTCTTCGAAAGCTTCCTAACCCAGATCTTCAAACTCTTACTGAAGTATTGTTGTCTTTCTTCAGAAATTCTAGGGTGTATATCAATCAGAAAGGCGCGAAAGGATCAAAATCTAGAGCAAAAGGAAGAAAAATTGATGTCTGCCTCGTCTCTCTGCGAGACTGCTGATTAAATAGGGCAGGGAGTTCAAGTCCTGATCATACAAGGAGAAATCTGACAAAAATTATGTCAGACCAGGGATTAGCCGTGCAGCCAGTCCTTCCCCATGGTTGGCCACACGGCTACATAAGTCATTCCGTACAGATGTGCAAGTCTGTCCCCATCAAACGCCGGAATGGACCCATATCAAACATTTTGAAGGGCCCGAGCCATAAAAAAAGGTCCGATAAAGAGGATGGAACTGCCTGATAGTGTATAATCCCCATCTTACCCCTAGGGCTCATGCATTGTACCGAATATAAAAACATGTAAATAAAATACTAATTAATTACATACCAAAAGCAAATAAAATATTGTACATAGATATGTTTGTCTATTCCTCTCCTCTCTCTCTCTCTAACAAAATGCAGGAAATAAAAAGACTATATCTAGTCCGAGTCAGAATCCTCGATGTCCACATCATCATCCTCTCCACCCTGCTCCGTACGATGGGAGCCACCAGCTCCCGAGCTCCTACTCCGGAAAGACCTCGAACTCTCAGCCTCCGTGGGGGATCTTTCTCTACACTGAGGCAACACCACATCATCCCGACTGCAGGTGCAAGCAGCGACCAAGCTCTGGAATAACCTCTCAAAAATATTGCCCCGACGGACAGAGCGGATATAAGCCTCCCGGGTCACCTGGGACAGATAAGCACAGTTCAGATACAAGTCTAAAAAGTGTGTGCAAGATAGAAATGAAAACCAAAGGGTATCATACAGTAGCTCTAAGAGGAGGAAGTTGGGCCCCAGTAACCTCATCAGCCTCAGTAGGAGTCAGGTCAAAGTCCACCTCGACGCCTCCCCGCTGCAACCGAATACTGTCAGAGAACCGCGGCATGTCCATATCATATCTAGATCCTCTACTCGAGCCAGCCAGATAGGCACCAGCCTGCCTCCTCGCCAAAACCTGCGGACTCAGCAGCACGTGCTCCACAAACCACTCATAATCAGCCCCACTCTGGTACAAATGAGCCGGAGTCCTCACCCTTGTAGTCACCACTCCTCCTAAGCCTATCCAGATACAGCATGTCCCTCGGAGGCTCACTCGGGACCCACAATATAGGATGTCTACTATGCTTCCTGCAGACTCTCTCGCCAAGGTACATGGCATCCCCAGTCAACCCCGTCAAAAAGCAGCGGGAAGCAGTGAAATCCTGAGCCTGACGGACCCCTGTCAGCACTAGATCCGACCAAGGGAAGAACTGGAAGTCCTCATGCAGCGGACCAATCAATCTCGCAGTAAAAATACCCAGATCGGGAGTCTTCCTGGCCTTGCTACGGCCCTCCAACCGGTTTCTCTTTGCCCAGAACCGCATAACTGGGACTTCCTTGACCCCCTGCACGCCAAAGGGAGCAATATGGAACAACTCGTAGACCCACACCTGTGGAGAAAAGCAGTATTTTAGTTCAAAAGAGTTCTAAACAAAAGACGGACATGAAATAATAAAAGAGGCAGAGACATACTGTCACGACCCGAAAACCCGTCTCTATTTTCTTAGTAGTAAATATTTATTTATTTATTTATTCGCTTATTTATTTATCTATTTAAATATTTATGTGTGCATTTATATCTAATAATATTTTTATGCCTAGCATTTTAATTGATCATTTGTGCTAGTGTAGAGTAATTGGGTCTTAGTTGTTAGTAGGGAATATGGGTTTATGTGTTAGTAGGGCTAAAGGGGGCCTAGGTGTAAGATTTTAAAATATCTCCCCCTACTCCCTCCCTCTCCCTCACCTTCTCACTCACTCTCTTCCCTGCACACACACACACACACTCAATCTCTCTCTCTTCCATTGTTAAGAAGGTAAGAAATTCTCCCTTTCATTTCCTTCATTTTGATCATCTTCCTCTCATTATTTCTTATTGCTCATTTTATGAAAAATGTTTAGATCGTCGCTAGGATCGTGTAGAGCTAAGAAAATTCGAATTCCGTCATCTTTGATAAATTCCAAGTAAGTTGCTTTTCCTCTATTTATGCAAAAAATATTCATCCTTAGCTCATTTGATGCTCTAGTTGTTATATCTTGCTTCTTGGGTTAATTTGGAATTGATTTGCATTTTATCCATTTTTGTGAAATTTTGATGTTTGAATCATCTCTTGAGTTGGGTAGTCTAGATGATGTTATATGAGTCATTTTAGACTTATAATTTGTTTTGGTACATTGGTATACTAGTTAGAAGGTTTGATTTTTGGTTGAATTGTGTTTTGGTAAGAAAATGGAAGAACCCAGTTCATCCTTACCGATTCTGGCAGAACAGGGGTTGTGGGCGACCACCCATTCTTGGGTTGGGCGACCGCCCAGGTCATCAGTTGATATGGTGTTGAAACTTGGTTTGGGCGACCGCCCATGGAGGTTTTGGGCGAGGCTTAACTGAAGGTCTTTATTTTTAGTTGTTTTTCGAAGTCAGTTTGGTCTAGGCTCGGGGTACCATTCTAGTTAACTTAAGTTAATGCCGTGGAACACTCTAGTACTTGAGATTGGTTCCTTTGTGAACAAACATGTTATGGAATTTGATTAAGTATCGTTTTGGAATGTTGAACATCTTTGATGTGTTGTTTGGATTGGTTCATCTTTATGGTGGTTTATTTGGAATGGTTCCCTAATTTGGAATCATTAGTTGTTTATTTAAGCTAGTATTTATTACTTAGCATTTATTTGAAAGTCCAGCTGGTTACTTGTGTTCGAGTCAGGTAATGGATAATGCTATAATGGCACAAGCCAAGTCCAGTATAGCATCGCCCATTGGTCTTTCTTTCCTCATCCAGATTGGCCTTGGTTGGGATGAGCTAGCTCCTTTAGTGAGTATTCTAGCTAGTCGTTTTAGGTATGACTCTGTGTCATTTACCCTGTCCTTTGTGACATGTTACATTGATTTGGTTCCGGTACCGGGGTTGTTATCTTCAGCTGTTTATGCTGCTACGAAGATGGTTTGATTTGGTTGAAGCTGCGCAGCAATTGTTCTATCAGTTTAGGAAACCTTGGCTAATATCCTTTGTTACTTGTTTATTTCCGCTGCTATATGTTAACTGTTACTTGCTACATGCCATATGAGATTTATTACTGTTATTGCATCATAGCATGTCATATAGTTGCATTAGTAACTTATTGAGATTTATCTCACCCCCTTTCTTTTTATCTTTGTTTTTCCTTAACCCCCCCCCCACATGAGGAAAGGATTAGGACTCGCTGATCACGAGGAGGACGTCGAGAGGGTTCGTAGCTTTTGGGCAGGTTGGTGTTCGGTTTGCATTACTTAAATGTATAACCTTTGGGAATAGTATTACCAAACTATGACGCCATTAAGAAGTAGTAATGTTTTGTTTTTTTGGTGTAAGCTTGTGGAGCTTATACTAGTGGTTTAGTAATGTTGTTAAGATTTGGAATTCTAAAACCGTGTATTATAATCTTTTGGTATCAAAGGGAATTATTATCCTCAGTATTTTGGTGTTTTAATGTTTTAAGTCGACGTCTAGCTGGCGAGCTCCCGGCCCGCGAGGTCGGGGTCACCACAGTTGGTATCAGAGCTATGGTTTAGCTCTAAGTATAAGTATAGGTGGACTAGAATGACCTAGGAGGGTACTAGTGTTCGGAGTGAGTAACTGTTGGTGTTTTATGCAGGTATTTGTTCAAAATGGCTAGAAGAAGAGCTGGTGAAGGTCCCAGTGGGGCTCCAAATCATAATGAGATACGGGAAGAAAATCGTGCGATGTTTCAGGTTATGTTTGAAGCGGCTATGAAAGCAATTCATGACCAAGGACAGAGAGAGGAACATGTAGCACCTCCACGATATGGGTTGGAGCAGTTCTTGAAATTGAAACCGGTCGAGTACAATGGTGAGCCTGATGTGAAAAAGACTGAAATGTGGATAGAAGCAATGGAAAAGATCTATGAGGTCTTTGGTTGTACGGGTGAAGACAGAGTTCGGTTTGCGGCCTATAAGCTAGTGGGAGCTGCTGAGCATTGGTGGAAGGCACTTAAGGAAAGTTGGGATGCGACTCTTCTACCGTACACTTGGGAGTTGTTTGTGAGGAAATTCAAGGAACACTTCATTCCTTTGGTTGATCAGAACCGGAAGGATATCGAGTTCCTAAGCTTGGAGCAGAACATGTGGACCGTAGCTCAATACTCGGCTAAGTTCACAGAATTAGCTAGGTATTGTGACTACCTTGTGAGGACTGAAGAGTAGAAGGCGATGAGGTTTATCATAGGCTTGAGGACAGCTATCAGGACTCAGCTTATAGCTCAGAGGATTCAGACTTTCCAGGATGCTGTGGATCGTGCTTACTTGGTAGAGCAAGACATTGGGGAACACAAGAGAAAGCCCGAGGCAGTTAACACGGGGAAACAAGGAAGTCAGAACAGAGCTCAACCACAACAACGTTCAGATAACCGAGGTAATTCAGGAGGACAATCTCAATTCAGAGGGCAACCAATCCTAAGGAATCCGGTTACTACTCCTGGGAACCAAGGGAATCAGAATAGGAGACTTTGTTCTTATTGCCAGAGGGAAGGACATTTTGAGGATCGGTGTTGGAAGAAGCAAGGGAAGTGTATTAATTGCGGTCTGTTAGGGCCCTTTGTGAAGGATTGTCCAAGGTTTAAGGGTCAGACATCGGGAAGTGGAGCTGGTACTGCTCAAGGTCAGAAGAGAGATGCAACGGGGAAGCCTAAGGTTCAAGGAATATTTTTTGCTATGAACCAGCAGCAGGCTGCTGATGATCCTTCAGTGATAGGAGGTATTATTTCTGTGTCTAGTGTGAGCGCCCGTGCATTAGTAGATCCAGGATCATCGCATTCATACATATCTGTGCACTTTGCTTCTTTACTAAATGCTTCATCTGAGTCCTTACCTTATGTGTTAGAGGTGTCAACTCCTTTGGGAGAGTGTCTGGTGACTGATGAAGTGTTTCGTGCTTGTGATGTGCTTATTTGTGGTCATGTTTTGTGTGCGGATTTGGTTGTTCTTCCGATACAAGACTTTGACGTTATTTTGGGTATGAATTGGCTGAGCAAATTTCATGCTTCAGTTGATTGTCGTAGGAAGGTCGTTACTTTTTCTATTCCTAATATGCCTAAGTTTGTTTTTGAGGCTATTCTTTTGGGTAAAAATATTCGTATAATTTCTTATGTGAAAGCTAGGAGATTATTGCATCGTGGTTGTGAAGGTTATTTGGCTAGTGTGCTGGATACCAGGAAAGAATCACCTGGTTTGGAAAGTGTTCGGGTAGTTAGAAAATTTCCTGATGTTTTCTCTCCAGAGTACAGTATGCCTCCCGATAGAGAGATAGAGTTCTGTATAGATCTATTACCAGGTACAGCTCCGATTTCAAAAGCACCTTATAGAATGGCTCCAGCAGAGTTGAAAGAATTGAAGGTTCAGTTACAGGAGTTGCTTGATAGAGGATTTATTCGACCTAGAGTTTCACCGTGGGGAGCACCTGTTTTGTTTGTAAGGAAGAAAGATGGTTCGTTGAGGTTGTGTATTGATTACAGGAAGTTGAATCAGGTAACGGTGAAGAACAAATATCCTCTACCACATATTGATGAATTGTTCGATCAACTTTAAGGGTCAGTGGTATTATCTAAACTTGATTTGAGGAGTGGATACCATCAGTTGAGAATTCGATCGCAAGACATTCCGAAGACTGCTTTTCGCACCCGTTATGGTCATTATGAGTTCTTAGTTATGCCGTTTGGGTTGACTAACGCGCCTGCCATATTTATGGACTTGATGAACAGGAATTTCCATCCTTATCTTGATATGTTCGTAGTGGTCTTCATTGATGATATACTTATTTATTCCAAATCTCGAGAAGAGCACGAGCAACATTTGAGGACAGTTTTATCAGTACTCGCAAGGGAACAGTTATTCGCAAAGTTTAGTAAGTGTGAATTTTGGCTCGAGAAAGTTTCATTTCTGGTTCATGTTATTTGAAAGATGGTTACTGTGGATCTTTCGAAGATAGAAGCTATTGTTGATTGGAAGAGACCCGAGATAGTGACTGAGATCAGGAGTTTTCTGGGGTTAGCCGGGTACTACAGGAGGTTTATAGAAGGGTTTTCGCGGATTGCTACACCGATGACTCAATTGACCCGAAAGAATGTTCCGTTTGAGTGAACCGAGAAGAGTAACAACAGTTTTGAAGAGTTGAAGAAGAGGTTGACTACTGCACCGGTATTAGCATTGCCTAATGGGAACGATGACTTGGTGATTTATAGTGATGCATCGAAGGAAGGCTTGGGTTGTGTTTTAATGCAGAATGGGAAAGTTATCACGTGTGCTTCGAGGAAGTTGAGTCCGAGTGAACAGAATTATCCTACTCACGACATGGAATTGGCAGCTATTGTATTTGCTCTTCATAAGTGAAAGCATTATCTTTACGGGGCAAAATTTAAGATTTTCACGGATCACAAGAGTTTGAAGTATCTTTTCTCCCAGAAGGTACTGAATAACCGACAGCGCAGATGGATGGAACTTTCGAAGGATTATGATTGTAAAATATCTTATCATCCGGGAAAGGCGAATGTTGTAGCTGATGCGATTAGTAGAAAATCTTATGTGGCTTCGATGATGGTTCGAGAGTGGAGAATTCTTGAGGATGTTCGAGACTGGTGTCCTTGTGAATCGAGACATGGATCTATTTTTGCGAATATTAGGGTATCTCCAACCCTAATTCAAAGAATAAAGGAAGCTCAGAAAGAAGATCCAGAGTTAGTGAAAATAATGGGTAAAATGAAGGAGAAGAACTTCGAGGATTTTTCTATTGGTTCGAATGGAGTGTTGACATATCGTGGTCGTTTGTGTGTACCCGTTGTTGATGGAATAAAGAGGCAAGTTTTAGATGAGGGTCATAAATCGAGATATACTATTCATCATGGTAGTACGAAGATGTACCAAAATCTGAAGCAACATTTCTAGTGGAACAACATGAAGAGGTAAATAGCTGAGTATGTATCGAAGTGTTTAACTTGTCAGCAGGTCAAAGCTGAGCATCAGAGACCCGCTGGACTACTTCAGCCATTAGAGATTCTGGAGAGGAAATGGGAGCATGTGACTATGGATTTTGTTACGGGACTGCCTCGTACCAGTAGGAAGTATGACAGTGTTTGGGTAATCGTGGATAGCCTGACCAAGTCTGCTCATTTCTTACCGATTGATATTAGATACTCGATGGAAAAGCTTGCAACCCTTTATATTAATGAGATTGTGAAATTACATGGGGTTCCGGTTAGCATTGTATCGGATCGTGATCCGAGGTTTACTTCTAGATTTTGGAAAGCATTACAGGAGGCTTTGGGTACGGATTTGTGATTCAGTACAGCTTTTTACCCTCAGACCGACGGTCAATCTGAGAGAACTATCCAGATCCTAGAGGATATGCTACGAGATTGTTCGGTAGACTTTTCTGATTCTTGGGATACGCATTTACCTTTAGTGGAATTTTCCTATAATAACAGGTATCAGGCTAGCATCGAGATGGCTCCTTATGAGGCTTTGTATGGAAGAAAGTGTAGATCACCTATTTGTTGGGATGAGATCGGGGAAGCGAAGATATGGGGTATTGATTTGATTCAGGATTCAGTTGAGAAAGTCAGAATTATTCGGGATCGATTGTAGACAGCCCAGAGTCGACAAAAGAGCTATGCTGATCATCGAAGACAGGATCTTAATTTTCAGATCGGAGACTTTGTATTCTTGAAGGTATCTCCGAAGGTGGGTATTCGAAGGTTTGGGAAGAAGGGTAAATTGGCTCCGAGATTTATAGGACCGTTTGAGATTTTGGAAAAAGTGGGACTTCTTGCTTATCGACTTGCGTTAACATCTTCTCTAGACCGGTTTCATAACGTCTTCCATGTTTCTATGCTTCGGAAGTATTTGCATGATCCATCTCACGTATTACCAAGGGTATCTGAGGATATAGAACCTGACATGTCATACGAGGAACGACCGGTTCGGATTCTTGATACCAAAGCGCAAGAGTTAAGGAATAAAAGCATAGCGTTAGTTAGAGTTCTATGGAGGAATCACAATGTCGAAGAATCCACGTGGGAGCTTCAAGAAGGGATAGAGAGGAAGTATCCGTGGCTTTTTGTTTCGGGTAAGTATCTTTAAAAATTCAGGTCGAATTTTCTTTAAGGAGGAGTGAATGTCACGACCCGAAAACCAGTCTCTATTTTCTTAGTAGTAAATATTTATTTATTTATTTATTCGCTTATTTATTTATCTATTTAAATATTTATGTGTGCATTTATATCTCATAATATTTTTATGCCTATCATTTTAATTGATCATTTGTGCTAGTGTAGAGTAATTGGGTCTTAGTTGTTAGTAGGGAATATGGGTTTATGTGTTAGTAGGGCTAAAGGGGACCTACGTGTAAGATTTTAAAATATCTCCCCCTACTCCCTCCCTCTCCCTCACCTTCTCCCTCACTCTCTTCCCTGCACACACACACACACTCAATCTCTCTCTCTTCCATTGTTAAGAAGGTAAGAGATTCTCCCTTTCATTTCCTTCATTTTGATCATCTTCCTCTCATTATTTCTTATTGCTCATTTTATGAAAAATGTTTAGATCGTCGCTAGGATCGTGTAGAGCTAAGAAAATTCGAATTCCGTCATCTTTGATAAATTCCAAGTAAGTTGCTTTTCCCCCATTTATGCAAAAAATGTTCATCCTTAGCTCATTTGATGCTCTAGTTGTTATATCTTGCTTCTTGGGTTAATTTGGAATTGATTTGCATTTTATCCATTTTTGTGAAATTTTGATGTTTGAATCATCTCTTGAATTGGGTAGTCTGGATGATGTTATATGAGTCATTTTAGACTTATAAGTTGTTTTGGTACATTGGTATACTAGTTAGAAGGTTTGATTTTTGGTTGAGTTGTGTTTTGGTAAGAAAATGGAAGAACCCAGTTCATCCTTACCGATTCCGGCAGAACAAGGGTTGTGGGCGACCGCCCAGGTCATCAGTTGATATGGTGTTGAAACTTGGTTTTGGGCGATCGCCCATGGAGGTTTTGGGCGACCGCCCATGGTGGCTGAACTGAAGGTCTTTATTTTTAGTTGTTTTTCGAAGTCAGCTTGGTCTAGGCTCGGGGTACCATTCTAGTTAACTTAAGTTAATGCCGTGGAACACTCCAGTGCTTGAGATTGGTTCCTTTTTGAACAAACATGTTATGGAATTTGATTAAGTATCGTTTTGGAATGTTGAACATCTTTGATGTGTTGTTTGGATTGGTTCATCTTTATGGTGGTTTATTTGGAATGGTTCCCTAATTTGGAATCATTAGTTGTTTATTTAAGCTAGTATTTATTACTTAGCATTTATTTGAAAGTCCAGCTGGTTACTTGTGTTCGAGTCAGGCAATGGATAATGCTATAATGGCACAAGCCAAGTCCAGTATAGCATCGCCCATTGGTCCTTCTTTCCTTATCCAGATTGGCCTTGGTTGGGATGAGCTAGCTCCTTTGGTGAATATTCTAGCTAGTCGTTTTGGGTATGACTCTGTGTCATTTCCCCTGTCCTTTGTGACATGTTACATTGTTATGGTTCCGGTACCGGGGTTGTTATCTTCAGCTGTTTATGCTGCTACGAAGATGGTTTGATTTGGTTGATTTGGTTGAAGCTGCGCAGCAATTGTTCTATCAGTTTGGGAAACTTTGGCTAATATCCTTTGTTACTTGTTTATTTCCGCTGCTATATGTTAACTGTTACTTGCTACGTGCCATATGAGATTTATTACTGTTATTGCATCATAGCATGTCATGTAGTTGCATTAGTAACTTATTGAGATTTATCTCACCCCTTTCTTTTTATCTTTGTTTTTCCTTAACCCCCCCCCAGGATGGAAGGATTAGGACTCGCTGATCACGAGGAGGACGTCGAGAGGGTTCGTAGCTTTTGGGCAGGTTGTTGTTCGGTTTGCATTACTTAAATGTATAACCTTTGGGAATAGTATTACCAAACTATGACGTCATTAAGAAGTAGTAATGTTTTGTTTTTTTGGTGTAATCTTGTGGAGCTTATGCAAGTGGTTTAGTAATGTTGTTAAGATTTGGAATTCTAAAACCGTGTATTATAATCTTTTGGTATCAAAGGGAATTTTTATCCTCAGTATTTTGGTGTTTTAATGTTTTAAGTCGACGTCCAGCTGGCGAGCTCCCGGCCCGCGGGGTCGGGGTCGCCACACATACCTCAAAGGCAAACGGGAAGCAGTCGAAAGACGAGGTACTGGACCTCGAGCAGACATCCAAGGCCCTATACATCTCCGCCAGCCCGGCTCCGCCCTAAGAGACCTGACTCGCCTGCTCCAAATCAGCCAGAGCACCCAACAGAGAAAACCGACAGAAAGTCCCCGCACTCGGGAATAGGGTCTGCGACAAGCTGTACCACAGGATGACCCACACCAGACAGTCAGTATCATGGATGCCCTCAACATAATCCCGGATAGCCTCCTCCACCAAGGTCCTCAGACGACCCGCCTCGAAGCCGTTTCCCTTCACACCTGACGGTGTGGGTACGCAGACAAAGATCATCAAAAGACAGCTCCACGTCCGTAAACATGAGCCCCATAATAGCAGCAAAGTCATTAGGAGTAACTTTCACCTCTCCCCACCTAAAATAGAATGTGTGGGTAGTGTCCCACCAATACTCCCTCATCACCTCAACCAGACCCATCACCTTCTGGGTCCCCTCTACGGCCTGTACCGCATCAAAAAACGGACCGAAGCCCAGAGCCCGGATCCTCTCCTTCACCGCACCACCCGGCGGCAACCTATGCCACAGCTCTGCCACCGCCCTCGTGGACCCACGAGATATCATCCTCTACAGGTAAACACAGCAAAGGTACGCTACCCAACTAGCGATATAAATTATGTGCTATAAATTAAAATGTACATGCTTTATTTTATCTACTTGCGCGCATATTTGCCGTCCCCAAAATAATCAACAATCACAGAAAATTAAATAATCACGAACGATTAATTTAATTTAACACAGTCTTAAAAGTAATACAAACAAGTATGAAATAAAAGACATAAAAAAATACCCAAAAGCAATAAAAGCGAGATGGTTACCTCCTTCGTCTCCATCAGTCTCCCGCCAGACTAATGCTTGTCGGTGCCCACGTACAAGTCAAAGTGTTGTCCCAGCGTGAAATGCCATTCATCAGGACGGAAGTTTCGAGAAGCCATCCTCGCCCATTGTTGGTGCTGTCCCACGCCTTCACCTTGTTCAATTTGAGGCCGCGCGCCCTAACCTTGCCCAAATTATGGTCCCGCACCACCACCTTATTCATATGGTTGCTCCGCACCAAAAATATACTCAAGGTCCATCGTAATAATGACAAAATATCTCAAAATCTCTATTTTTTTTTCTCAAATACGCGACAAAGAAGGAAGAAAAGTAAAGAAGAAAGAAACAGCCGGCGGCTTTTTGTAGGGTCTGTCCAGCGAAGGGACTAGCCGCGCGGCCAGTGCCTCCAGGCGACGTGGAATGATCATAGCTCTCCATCTCGCGCGCCCATCAGCAATCCTCATCAACGAAGTCCAGCCAATCAGAAGGACTGGCCACGCGGCCAGTTATTCCCCCAGGCGAAATTTTTTACAATTTGGTCCATCGGTTTCTTTTTTTAATCCAAAATTGGCATCCTTAGCCAAACTTAACCAAAAACCTACAAAATTGATCCGGAAGACCGCGTAAATTACTAAAACTTACTAAAATTGGCCCGAAAGACCGCGTAAATTACTAAAACTTACCAAAATTGGTCCGGAAGACCGCGTAAATTACCAAATTGGTCCGGAAGACCGCGTAAATTACCAAAACTTACTAAAATTTGTCCAGAAGACCACGAAAACTACCAAAACAATCCATAATTAAAGGCTGGGAACGTCCGTAAACCCTAAATTTATGATTGGAGGTCAGATAAAATTATGATTGGAGGTCGGATGCATCCATAAACCCGAAGGCGGATTAAGGAAACCGTCATAAAATCCTTAAATAACTAAAATCAACCTATAATTGGAGGCTGGGAACGTCCTTAAACCCTAAAGATTATAGTGGAAGGCTGGGAACGTGCTTAAACCCTTCCTATTTGAGAAAGTTATTTGGCGTAACGCCATGCGAGCTCTAGACAATCGGCGTTACTGGTTACCGGATCCTGCGATGCTGAGGGCTACACCTCTCAAAAGTACCGTAGTTTACCGAGAAATTTTGCGATTACGCGCGCTCTATAGGAAGTTAGAATCCATCTTTATCTCTGTTATTGATTCTTAAAACTTCTTGTCATATCGTGCGTATGGCCTTTCCTCCTTTCCCCAATAGAGTCCATCTGCAATGACTTTATTGCTTCACGAATGTTTGTCGATCTCAAGCGGAAAGACGACGTCTCGTTTTTTTTTTTCCTTTTTCCCAGTAGGGTCCACGTAACTTTATTATCTGACGAATGTTTGTCTATCCCCAGCGAAAGACGATGTCTCATTTATTTCTCCCCCAGTTTTTTAACTACGATCGGCTTGATTCCACTTGGATACGTAGGTAGCCTGACTTAGGTTCAGCCACTCGACCAACCTGGTCACCTTCTCTCTTGCCGCTATTCTCTCCCCATTTGGAACTCATGTTTTAGATCGGTTCCTTTTTTAATCGAATACCCTCCATGCCTTGAAAAAATGTCGCCGAGGGGCTACTGTTAGTACCCAACCTGAAAATGAGTTATTAGGCATTCTAGAACTCACAGGGACCTCCCAGGTATTTACGAGCTACGCAGGACTTATCCGGAATTTCCTGAAAAGACCAGATAAGATGATATTCTCGACTGATCGGATGAGGGATCGGAGATAGACGTTATCCAAGAGTTCTCAGAGTCCAGATTGATCAGAACCTTGGGAATCGAGCCAATCTGCTGGGATCGGCCGGGCGGCCACTATTCGGGCCGGGCGGCCACTTCATCCAGGTCAACTTTTCCTATAAATAGGTGACCTCAGTTCATAATTTTGACACAATTAACTCCCCCGAGTTTTACAGTCTAAACTGTAGACAGAACTCTCTCTCTAAGCCTTTCTAGCAATCCCGAAGGTCCGGCGAATCCGCGCAATAGATTCGACTTCGTTCTTGTCAAGATTGGTGAGAATTCTACATGTTTTCTTAGTTTAGATCTGATTTATGCTAGTTTCATCATGTTTATACATCTATATTCATATGATTCATAACGTGTTCTTCATGTTCTTACTTGAATTCATAATACGCTCTATATCTAGGGTAGTGATCTTCATGCTTATGTGTTATTTCATACATGTTTTATGATATTCTTATTACTATATTAGATTCAATATGCTAGATCTAATGTTTTAATCCCTACTTATAATGCATAGCCGATGATGATCAACGAGATCTAGGAACTACTTCTAAACCCTAAACTTAAGGTAATTATTCCCATGATCAGTAATTATCCAAGGATGAATATGATGAATACATATTGATCATCTTATATGATTCTTTCTCCTCCCCCTTCATCATGCATGATCCCGTTTCTTCTCTCTATTTCGATTATGTGCGAACTACGTCGACCTGAGCTTCTCATCACGAGAGGAACGTAGACAATCTTCGTATCCGGTATCAATCACTAACACACTACTAACACATTCATCATGATAGAAAGTCCGATCTATCGGGCGATAGGAGTGATAACTTGATATTCTTCTCTTGTCGTAACTTGACCCCCCGAACCCTCTCTGTTAAGATTTTTCTCAATGTTTTAGCTCAATAAAAACAACGTGGCGACTCTTAATACGTTAAATGCAACTTGAATATCCTAATCCCATAGAAAAGATAAATAAAGATAAATAAAAGAAAGACTTCCCGTGCGTCGCCCGCATTTTTGGAAAGGGGTATTCACACTAGTATACAGTGCTGTGGCTATGAAGTATCCTAAGAAACAGAACAAAAGGAAAGATAAGCACAAACAAAGTCATGTTAAGGTTGCAGATACTAAGTCTGCCGATATCGGTATTCTTGGTAAGTACATCAGTAGAGCAAATGCTGGCGGTCTAACCACTTCTGTTGCCGATGGACAAGTACCTCACAAGGTGACTGCCAAAGGTAAACAGAATGGAAAGAAAGGCAACACTAGCACCTTTAAACTCACTAAGTTTGTGCTCGCTCAATCCCCTAGTTCTGCCAATGCACTGAGTAAACAGAATGATGTTCTACCGACTCCACAGCCTATCAGTCAAGTGAGATGTTCTAATTGTTTTGATTATGGTCATAGGGCTCATGAATGCCTCTTGAAGCACCTATCTGGACCCATTGAGGTTGCACGCTTGTCTCGGCCCCCTACATTTAATGGAACAAAAACTATTTGAAAGCTAAAATGCACCAGAAAAATGAAAATGACAACATTCACTCAAGACAGTAAATCAAATGAAAAGTATCTCATCAGGAAAATAAAGACAATGAAATTCAAATTCAAGTGCCAGATGCAACAAAGGATGAGTCCTTTTTCCTTCTCGCGAACAAAGTTTCTATGTCCTTTTTTAAGCTTAACTCATACAATAGATTTACCGTATGGAGCCACGTCGTTTGGTATAGTATAGCGGTAAGGAGGCTTCCCCTCCTAGCAGTGTATGCAATCTATGGCCTTCTCCCTATGGTCGATACCGTATTTCCGTGATCATTTACGCAATTATGAGTTGATGCTTTTTTGAGGTAATGCACGAACCACCATCTCATCTTCGATTGAATGCTTCAAAGAGCTTATTTTGAGAAAAGAATTCCCAGGGGGGAGACAAAAAAAATGCTCTTCTTGGATCTACTTTGCTTGAACCTAAAAAATTGGCTATTCTTCTACGAAATTCTAAGCATTTTAACTTTTTAGTCTCTGTGCCCTTTACTAGGGAGTCATCGTTTGGATTTCAGGTACCTTTTCTTAAGCAGAGGTTGTTCTGTCTCACTGTGAATTGTTATGTGAAATTGGAATTAGACATGGTGTAATAGTAACAAGCGGAAGTTGGTCTATTTGTATCATGCAGAGCATTTTGCTCGTTACTGTCCCAATGTTCAGACGGACGAATGCTGCTGGGGGAGTGCAGAATAGACCAGCTGGGACGTAGCAAGAATACAGTTTCCCGGTGAAAGAAAGGAATAAAGCAAAGCTCTTCCGTTCGCTACGAGTGGCGCCCTAAAAATAGCTCACATTTGTTGGCTTTTAATCCCTTTTCCTAGTTAATAATAGGCTTAGTGCCAACGTTCTTTCTGCATTAACAAGGTAGCTAAGCCTTGATGCTATGACTTCCCATTCTCTCTAGAGTGAGGAAGCTACGAAAGGAGAGGAACAAGAAAGCACTCTATCTCATTTCTTTCCTACCCAATCTTTAGAAGAAAAAGGCTTCTTCTCGCACGAAAGTACTGTGGTTTCAAGTGGTGGCCAGATATGGTTTCCAAAGAGGAACTAACCCTCGGACCCAAGAATAAGGGGGACCATAAGCATATTATTTCATTTCAGGAATGCTTTATGGCCTCAACTGGTGAAAGCAAGGATTTGTTGATTCTAGATAGTGGTTGTTCAAGGCACATGACAGGATTTGCAGATCTACTTGCTGATGTTACATGCTTTACAACGGTAAGGAGCACAGAGGTAAATTTGATGAGAAAGCTGATGAAGGAATCTTTGTTGGATACGCTAAACATAGTAAGGCCTTTCGAGTTTTCAATAAGAAACTTTTGAAAATTGTTGAATCTGCTCATGTAACCTTTGATGAATTTGATTTGTTAGAGTCTGACAAGGCTCCAAATAGTACTAATGCGTCTAGTGTTCATGAGACAGGTGAATCTAGTAACACTAACCCTACAGATCAAGTACCAGCTGCTGATCCAGTCATTTCAGTAAAAGAACCATCAGATACTCAATACTTCCCATCATCGGCAGAACATGATCATACCGATAACTTTCATAATCCATTTGCTGATACAAACTCTGCTGATTACGCTGAAGACAGATCTAGCCCTCAACCGATTTCAGTTAAAAGACCTAACCCATCAAGCTCTTATCCACCTCTCCCACAAAAATCTAATTCTTCCCTTCCACCATCTGCTGATCTTGATCCTCCTCTAGAATAATTACAACAAGTGTCAGTAAGACATGATGTGCCGAGAGAAGTTAGAGCAGATCGTGATCATCTATTAGAAAATGTGATTGGTGATGTTTTTGGTCCAAGATTGACAAGGAACCTTAGCAAAGCATTTGATGAAAGTCTCTTCTCATCTGCTATAGTTTCCAACATAGAACCAAAGAAAACTGAAGAAGCTCTTGCTGATCCTGGTTGGGTTGAAGCCATGCAAGAGGAACTAAATCAGTTTGAAAGATGCAAAGTATGGGAACTTATGCCAAGACCGACTTCTCATCAAGTAATTGGTACAAAATGGGTCTACAGAAATAATTTGGATGAAGCTGGGAATATCACTAGACACAAAGCAAGGTTTGTTGCAAAAGGCTACCAACAAGAAAAAGGAATTAATTACGATGAGACATTTGCACCGGTTGCAAGATTGGAATATATAAGACTTTTCTTAGCCTATGCTGCCTTCAAAGAATTCAAGCTATATTAAATGGACGTGAAAAGTGCCTTCTTGAATGGAGAACTCCAAGAACTTATTTATGTTGAACAATCACCTGGTTTTGAGGACTCCAAGAAGCCTGATCATGTCTACCGTTTGAAGAAAGTTCTCTATGGCTTAAAACAAGCTCCAAGGGCATGGTATGAAACCCTTTCTATGTTTTTACTTAGCAATGGCTTAGGCTTCACTCGAGGTAAAATCGATACTACTTTATTGGTTGCCAATCATAAGGGTCATTCATTATTTGTTCAAATATATGTCGATGATATAATTTTTGGATCTACTACTGAATCATTTTGCAAGAGATTTGATAAGTTAATGCAGAGAAAGTTTGAGATGAGCATGATGGGTAAACTAACATATTTCCTTGGACTCCAAGTCAAACAAACCAATGAAGGAATTTTCATCAGTCAAGCCAAGTACACTAAAAAACTTATCAAGAAGTTTCGCTTTGACAATGCCCACTCTTAAAGCACACCGATGGGCATTAACATCCACTTAGATAAGGATGAGTCTGGTAAGAAGGTAGATATAACTGTCTACCGAAGTATGATCGGCTCACTCCTCTATCTTACTGCCAGTAGACCAGATATCATCTTTGCCGTTTGTGTATGTGCCAGGTTTCAAGCTGACCCTAGGGAATCCCATCTGCAGGCTGTTAAACGCATTATTAAATATTTATGTGGTTCTGTTAACCTTGGATTATGGTATGCTAGAGATTCATATTTTAATCTAATAGGTTATTCAGATGTAGACTTTGCAGCTTGTAGGGTGACCAGAAAAAGTACTAGTGTTAGTACCCGATCTGAAAATGAGTTTATTAGGGCTTTCCCAAATATACAAGGACTAGCCAGGAATCATGGCCACGCGGCCACTTCCGCCCTTGGCCACGCGGCCACATCTGCCTCGGATGATCTCAGCCGTCAGATCTCTCCGCCAGTTTACTATATAAGGCCTCCCTTGCCTCATAATCAAGGATCCGGATTTTAGTCAATCATCTGAATTTTGATCAATTTTAGGCTCTCTATGTGACAAAAATACTCTCTAATCTAGGCATTCAAGCATCCAAGAACACTCTCAAAGTTCCCAAGAAGATCCAAGTTTATTGCTCGCCAACATAGGTAAGTTTTCTAACTTTTTCTTCATGTTCTTGCCATGTTCTTAGTGTAGATCCATAATATTTATGTTCTTAGCATGTTTATTCATATGTTCTTCATATCATTCATATGTTCGTAATATGTTCCTCACATGTTCTTCATGTTCTTAGATTAAAACCTTATTTATGCTAGATTTAGGGTTTCGATCTTCATGATTAATGTGTTATTTCATAGCCGATGATGATCTAGTGTTCATCAACCCAAACATGATATAGGAACTATTTCCAAACCCTAATCTTTAGGTAATTCCCCCATCACTATGCATGATCCCGATTCTCCTTCCTATTCTAAACTCTTCTCGAACCACGCTGACCTGAGCTTCTCACATTGAGAGGAATGTAGGCAATCTTCGAATTCGGTCCAAGCACATTACACACAACATACACCGCATCATGATAGAAACACCGATCATTCGGGTGATAGGAGTGATAACGCTAAATATTCTTCTCTTATCGTAATTTGACACCCGAACCCATTAAACATGCTTTTTCTCAATGTTTTGGCGATAATTAAAATGGCCTGGCGACTCTCATATTTTAATGTTGCTATGAATATCTCAATTTTAAACACACGTATTCACAGTGGCGACTTTGCTTGGGACATGCTTTGAATCTGTTTCAAACTAAGTGGCTAACTTTTGTTACTGTCATGATGTTCATTCTTATCTATCTTTCTCTCTCTCTTGCATTACATGCGTGCATAAAAACATCAAAAACTTCTTTTTTTCTCCCCAAAAAGAATTAGTTTCTTGCCACACACTAACACTAGTCCATGTTAGCACTGCACAAACCCTTATTACCCTTAGAGCATTCAATGTGCAGAAATTGGTGGTGCTACTGTCGCCCTTTTTCGAGACACTTGTTTCCTCCACTCACTATGTATGCTTTGGGAGCGGTGGGGGCCTTTTATCCTACCCATGTCAACCCACACATAGAGATTAAGGACACTCCTTAGACCAACCAATTAGGATGTAAATAATGCAAAACGTTTCGTAAAGTAAAATGTACATTGCATCTAGAAGGCCTTTAGGACCCTCCGAGGCCCATCGTTCATCCCTTGGACCACCTATCAAAACTCATCATCTTGACACGTCTAGGTTACCTACCCATTACGTTTGACCTGTCTAGGTCTACCCATCATTGTGATCTATTTGGGTCTACCCTTCATCTCGACCTGCTTTGGTCAAAACCTTATCACCTTTGACCCCTTAGGTCAACCTTATCACCTTTGACCCCTTAGGTCAACCCTTGACCTCCTAGGTCGAACCTTATCACCTTTGACCTCTTAGGTCAACCTTTGACCCCTTAGGTCAACCTTATCGCCTTTGACCTCTTAGGTCAACCTTTGACCCCCTAGGTCAACCTTATCACCTTTGACCTCTTAGGTTAACCTTTAACCTCTTAGGTCAACCTTTGATTCCCTAGGTCAACCTAATCACCTTTGACCTCTTAGGTCAACCTTTGACCCCATAGGTTAACCCAATTACCCTTGACCTTCGACCCATTAAGGTCAAACCGTTATGATGACCTACCTAGGTCATTACTTATCATACTTGACCCACCGTTGTCCTGACCTACCTAGGTCAATCCGTCTTGGCCCGTCTAGGTCCGTAAACCATCTTTCTCTTAGTTAGGTCAACCCGCTGCCTCGACCCGTATAAGTCAAGTTATTAGCTTCAACTCACCACCCTTGACCCATCTAGGTCAACTTGTCCGACTTAGGTTAAAACTACCCCTTCACCTTTGACCCATCAAGGTCAACCCACCATTATCGACGCGATCTTTCTTGACCAACCTCTCGGCCTACCTAGGTCAAACCATGCCCGAGTCGATTAAATCAAAACCAACCCACATAGGTCTTCCTCACCTATACTTGATCAAGGACCAAGTCATCTCCCTCTTTTTTATCCCCAAAGGTCACTCTTTATCTAAAAAATACCTGAACTTTACCAAATTGACCCCTATGGTCATCTTTTACTTCCTTTTTAAAAGTCTAACTTGACTCGAACTACGGTGACCTGAGCCTCTTATTATGTGGGACCTCTCCCTCATGGTAAGGGGAACGTAGGCAACTTCGGCCCGTCAAACTTTCAAATTTTTGTCAAAAAAATGCATTTCAAAAATGTGGAGATTGACTCTTTTCCAAAAAGTGATTTTATAACGATGCCTTTTCATTAATTATGAGCCTAACATCATTGAAAATGATTAATGCTCCAATATTGTCGCTACCATAGCTCGCCCACACATGTCATTAAAATGCTTCGAGATTGCCCTTGCTTGCGTGGCCGAACGACTCAACGCCCAAGAAAAAAGGCACATAGAAGACTTGAAGATGATCATTGACATGAAACAGACGTCATGCTGAAGAATTGCACTTGGCGTTAGAAGCCCAAGAAAAGCGCCATAGGACAGAGATAGCCAAAGCACTTGAGGAACAAGAGATCCGTCATTCAAAGGATAGACAAAGCATCTCTGAGAAGCTCAAAGAACTAGCCACGATAATCTAAGGTGGAGTTTGGGATCAACGACAAGAGATCTCCGACTATGCTAGCAAAAATCTCTCATCAATTCACTTCAGATCACCTCAACACACCAAGGATGATGTAGACATTAATGAATAGGACTCCCGCAGTGTCAACAAGGGAAGCAATGCAAAGAGACCACGTCCCGACAGCTCAAACCAACGCTGCCACGCACCTAAGGAATGTGGTTGGATATCAGAATGAGCAAATTGGGGCTACCTCCAATAATAAATATAAAAAAAAGGTCATTCAGTCTTCGTAGGTTCTAGAGTGTCCTTAGTCCACCTTGGACGATTTTTGTTTCTTTAGTAAAAGTCCACCCCGAACTAGTCAGTTTAAACATTTTAGTTTCGATAAAAGAGTCTTTATTCTTTTCTCTCTAGACTTGAGACATAATCTTGTATAAATCAATTCCATGAAAATTGTCTTATTCACCATTTTCACTTGATTGCTATATCTTTATATGATGAATTAATCTCAATCTTACTCATTAATGAAGAATCATTAAAAAGTAAATGGACCGATAAACCATTCACATAACTAAGTAAACAAGTAGTCTCAAGATAACAAATGCTTTGATCAATTGGGATGAACAAATCACTTTCTCTTGTCTCTAAATTCTATACCCATACACTTTCTATACACTAACCCCGTGTACACCTTTCATGTGTTGGTAGTGGTGCCCTAGGCACGTTTAATAAACGTTGTAATTGTTGTCATTTATTTCATATCAATAAAGAGATGTTTTGATTATTATTGTTGTTCATGTTTACTTATAATAATCTCCATCCCTAGTACTTGTTAAGCACTAGTATAAAGGATAAATGATCATGGGATGATCATGTTAGATTTATGGGTACTTGTTTGGAACAAGGTACCGGACATGACCCGCCGTATGAGATTTATGTCATGGTCCATGTCGTACATATATCTCATATTAGTTATGTCATTCGAATCCTTAGATATGAAGTTATTATAGTCTTCCACTTGATGAACATTATGTTTGACATTCAAACGCTACCTTTAACCGGGTAGTTATAAAGGGTATGATTGGCATAATCGGATTCACGTAGGGAAGAATAATAAGCTAAATGGATTTGTCCCTCTTCGGAGAGATCTCAAGCTTAGGCCTCTCATAGGAATGATGTTGATGAAAATGTTCGGCCGGACTCAAATGAATTGATTAGATTAATGTCATTTGGATTATCAACATATTCGGAATCGAGAAAGTATTGAACAAAAACAAGTTGACCGTTTGACCATGACTTGTGTTCAATAAGATCGTGGACAAAGGGATTGTGACATATTCTAAAGGAATGCGAACTTGTATCTAGTTATACTATTTGGGTAGGTATGACGGTTTGCTAGAACCTAATCATATCTTATGGATTCATGTTTGAACCCATTGCCAACTTAGTATAATCCTAGAGGGTCACACACAATAGAACGAATTCTAAAAGGACTATATTGGAAAATTAAGGCTCTCTGATCCTGGTGTGCGACCGCACAAACCAGGCTGGGCGGCCGCACATGTTTGGGCGAACGCACACCTGATTTTGGGCGGCCGCACAGTGAGTCGGGACAGATTTCCTGATTTAATTAGGAAAAGGATTTTGGACGGGTTTTAACACAAGTTTCCTATTTGGAATAATTGTAACTTGTATATAAACAGCCAAATTCAGCCAGAACAATACCCTAGCTTTTGTGCAAGTCTCCAAAGAGTTTGAGAGAGTTTTATTTTGGTCTAAGACATCCTAGATTGAAGAACAAAATAATACACAGAATAATATAGTTCATATTAATTGTGAAAACGTGTTTCACAATTTTGGTCTAGCAACCAAGATCAAGTATTCTTGATATTCGTTCAAGGTGTGGATACCGCTAGAGGGTGAAGCTCATCATCTTCAAACTTCGTGTTCTTACTTGTTTGTGATTAAAGCTTCAATTTCTCCACCAAGATCAAAGACCAAATTCAAAGTCATCAAGGGTTAGTTTTTCTAGTATTCATATTGCAAGTATTTGATTTAATCATATGAATGGATCTATGGGCTTTGGGTTTCATAAAATTTTAAATGTTATTTTCCGCTGCGCATGTTACTTGAAAACCCAACAGTGGTATCAGAGCCCCGTTCATGTTGATTATTTCAATACCTAGATCATGTTGTGTGTATATAAATTGTTTATGTGCCTAGCATGATATGAATATTGGATTATATGATGTTTATGTGTTATATGATTTTATGTGGTTTATTGTTTTACAACTTTAATCGCACTATTCAATCGCATTAAAAATTATGATGGATTCTGAATTGTTCGATTATTAATTTTGATTGGATCAAAGTTTTGATAATCGGGGAAAAACAATTTTGAGACAAATTTTCGAACTTTAAAAATTCATTCTGATGCTACTGTGTGACCGCACAGAAAACCTTGGGCGGCCGCACAAGTTTGGGCGACCACATAGTTTTTTCTTGGGCGGCCGCACAGTTGTCAAGATTCTGGTTTTTGATTTTCGGTCAGAGTTAGAATCTAGAATTTTGATGTGGTCCGACCGGACCAGTGACAAGACCAGGCCAGACCTGCTGGTCTGGAGTGGGTTTTGGGCAGTTGGTTTGGGTGTGGATTCTGGGGTTTAATTTTCCTATTTGTTTTAGTCTTGAGATTTTAAGATTGGTTCAAGGTTTGGATGGCTAATCTACGTTCATCGAGATTGTGTTTCCTAAACTTGATCGCAATCAAAGTTTCAAAGATAAAACGAAGTTAGAATTATGAAGAGTTCATAATTGCTAAAATTGAGAAACAAAGTTCTTGATTCAAAGATTGGAGATCCATGTGGAATTGTGGATGCAATTGGCCTACGTTCATCGAGACCATCTATTGCTTAGTTTCGGCCACATGGACTACTTTCTTGATTTCTTGAATTAGTGCGGAATTGTGGATGCCTTATGGCTTAGTTTCGGCCGCACTTCTTGTTATCTTGATTTGGAGATAATAACCAAAGTTGAAATAGTCTCATCCTCATAATTATAGAGAAACTAAAGACACATAAATATTATGCTTAAATTAATGGAGATTAATTTAGTGGCTAAACTACGTAACATGTTTATATTATGTGCTCATAAATGTGTTATATCCTATATGTGATGAACCTTCAAAGAAAGTTTTAAGTCATTCTGCCATGCCATGATTAAAACACTTGTTTATACATAGGTAATTTTGTGTGGGCTCGCCAAAGCGAGGTGCATTGATTTTATTCATGTATGAGCAAGATGAGTGAATAAGAGTTTCCTATGCGTTTAAATGGTTGGACTTAATTAAGCGTCAAAACAGTTTTGGGCTTAAGGCAAAGATGAGATTTAACATGCTTTTTGAAATTCGATTTCCTAAAGAATCTCATGAAAAGAACTGAGAGTCATATGAGATATGATTGAAAAGAGTTGTCTACCTAATTAATTTGATTTTGAGCGGTGCGCCAAAGCATACTTAAAATTAGATTAAAGCGGGATCTTAACCCATTTAAATTATACTATACATTGAAGGTTGTATAATTTAGTGGGAGTATTTTTGGAAAAATACATTGTTTATTTCTTTAATGAAAATTGGTACTTATTAAATTTTGGAAATTTTGCATAATTGTAGATAATGTCTAACAACACTCAATCAATTTCGTTGCGATCGATCCTTGAGAAGGATAAGCTCCAAGAGAATGGTACGAACTTTATGGATTGGATCCGTAGGCTAAGAATTGTTCTTAGGCAAAAAGATAAGTTTTACATTCTCGATGGGCCTCTTCCTGCTGAACCAGAACCTACTGCCCCTAGGGCAGAAAGAGACAGTTACAAGAAACATCGTAATAATTCTAGAGATGTAAGTTGTCTCATGCTTGCTACTATGTGCTCAAAACTCCAACAAAGTTTGAAACATTTGGAAGCCTATGAGATAGGCGTGGAGTTAAGAGCCATGTTTCAAGAGCAAGCTAGGAAAGAGAGGTACAAGACCATTGTTGCATTCACTTCTTGCAAAATAAGTGAAGGGCAACAAGTGAGTCCTCACATGCTTAAAATGAAAGGTTATGTGGAGCATCTTGAGAAACTTGGCTATCCAATCCCATTGGAGATAGCCACAGATCTCATTCTTAATTCATTGCCTAAAAGTTATAATCAGTTTGTGATGAATTATAATATTCATGGAATGGATAAGAATCTCTCCGAGTTGCATGGGATGCTTAAAACTGCGGAGATGAAGATTGTGGAGAAAGGTTCTCCTGTGCTCTTTGTTCATGATGGGAAGAAGGCTAGTTGTCACGACCCAAAAACTAGGCTCTATTTTATTGGTAATAAATAATTATTATTAATTTATTGCTTATTTATTTATCTAAATTATTATTTATTTAAATATTTATGTGTGCATTTTATGTTTCATAATAATTATGCCTAGCATTTTATTTGGGTCATTTGTGCTAGTGTAGAAATGATGAGTCTTATTTGTTAGTGGGGAGTTCATTTGAAAGGGTAGTATTAAGGGGAGTGGCCTATGTGTAAGTTTTGAAATCATTTCTCCTTATTCCCTCCCTACTCTCCTCCCTCACCTCCCTCACTCCCATTCCCAGCCATCTCCCTCTCTCTCTCTTCCAAGGGTGAAAAAGGTAAGTTTTCTCTCTACCTTCTCTCTTCATTTTCTTCATCTTCCTCTTATAATCTCTCTTTCCTTAAAACGTGAAATGTGTTTAGATCGTCGATAGGATCGCGTAGAACCAAAAAGAATTGAATTCCGTCATCTTTGAGAATTTTCAAGTAAGTTACTTTTCCCCTATTTTTATGCTAAAATGTTCATGTCATGTTTATATAATGCTTGATGTGTTATATTTGAAGTTTGGTTGAGTTTAGAATTTGTTGGGAATTTATTTGAGTTTTTGGCTAAAAATGGTGAATTGATGAATGTCTTAATTCAATCTTGGTTTTGGTTGATAAAGGGTGTTGTTAAGGTCCCCTTTTTGGTTAAATGATGTTTGGATACCTTAGAAATCTTGTTGGGAGTGTTGATTTTGGGTGTTATGAAAATGGTATGGAAATGGTAAGGTACTTGATGAACCCAGCTCTGTTTTCCGCCCAGAACACAGACCAGGCGCCCGCCCGCCTTGACCCAGGCGCCCGCCTGCACCCCCTTCTTCTAGCGGCCAGACCTTCTGGTCAAACAGGCGCGCGCTCGCCCCGGCCCAGGCGCCCGCCCGCCCGCCTGCTTGGAAAATTGCCCTTTTTGCTTGTTTAAACTAAATGGCTTAACTAGTTTAGGGTTCCTTCCCCTAATTAACTTAAGATAACACCGTGGAACACTTTAGTAATTAGAATTGGTTCCTTTGTTAACAATAGTGTTATGTAATTTGATCAAGTATTGTTTGGGCATCTTATGATGTATTCGTGTTTGTTCCAACCGAATTGAATTTCGAGTAAGACTTGGTCTGGGTTTTAGGCGATGTCCTATAGTACCTAGTGGGTTGTTATTGAACACCAAGGTGTAGGGTTTAGTCCTGTCGTGATCAAGTTCTAATAAGTGTAACCTTTGGGATTCGTTTGGGGTGTTTAGAATGGGTTCGTTATGAACGGAGATAAAGCGTGAATTGGCATTTGGGTACCTACGGTTTGATTAACCTTAAGATGTATTCATTCAGATTTCTCATTTGGAATTCCAGGTGTGATGAGATGGTTGAGTTCATAGTCCTAGTATATCTTTCGAGTAAATGTTTAGGGTCATTTTGGTAATAGTCATTGTGCCATTTGTGAGCGACCGTTTGGGTTGTGCTCTTTATGATTAACTTGTGGGTATCATATTTAGGATGTATTTGGTACGTGCCTTATCTTGGAATCATTATGTTTTAATGGTCAATGTTGTTGGACTCTTTTATGAGAAACTCCTTGTGTTATTGTTGTTGAACTCTTCTTGAGTAATCATTTGCATCTTTTATGGTGATTAATTGGTGCGGTTCCCTACTTTGGAACCCTTTTGATGTTTTTTTAAAGCTAGTATTCATTACTTAGCATTATTGAAAGTCCAGCTGGTTAAATTGTGTATCGAGTCAGGCAATGGATAATGCTATAATGGCACGAGCGAAGTCCAGTATAGCATCGCCCATTGGTCCTTCTGCCCTCATCCAGATTGGCCTTGGTTGGGATGAGCTAGCTCCGTTGTGGGTATTCTAGCTAATCGTTTCCGAGCATGACTTTGTGGCATGGCTCTTGTCCTTTGTGACACTCTTATGGTTATTGTTTCGGTACCGGGTTTCTCTTCAGCTTTTATGCTGCTATGAAGATGGTTTGTTGATTGATGGGTTGATTGGTCGCTTCTGACCGGGGTTTTCTCTTCGGCTTTTATGCTACTGAGAAGATATGGATTGGTTGATTGTTGAAGCTGCGCAGCGGTCCGTTAATTGGTTCTATCAGTTGGGAAACCTTGGCTAATATCCTTTGTTATGTGTTTACATTTCCGCTGCTATCTGTTGACTGTTAATTGTCACATGCTATGTGATATTTATCATTGTGTATTGCCTATTGCATTATAGCATGTCATGTAGTTGCATTAGTAACTTACTGAGATTTTATCTCACCCCGTTTATTTCCATCTTTGTTTTTCCTTAACCCCCCAGGAGGAAAAGGATTAGGTTTCGCGGATCGAGGAGGACGTCGAGAGGATTGAGATTTTGGGGCAGGTTGTTATGGATCGGTTTACATTATTTAAATGTATAACCTTTTGGGGATAGTGTCACCATTATTGACGTCATTAAGAATTGTATATTTTTTTCCTTTGGGTATAAGCTGTGGAGCTTATGTTAGTTGTACTTTGCTGATTTAAACTTGGATTTGTAAAACCTTGTGTTATCATCTTTTGGTTCAAATGGAATTTTTAACTTCGATATTTTAGAGTTTTGGTTTTAAGTCGACGTCCAGCTCGCGTATTCCGGACCGCGGGTTCGGGGTCGCGACAGTTGGTATCAGAGCCATGGTTTAGCTCTATGTATATATATAGGTGGATTAGTATGACCTAGGAGGGTAGTGTGTTCGGAGTGAGTAACAACTGTTGTTTTATGCAGGTACTTGTTTGAAATGGCTCGAAGGAGAAGTGGTGAAAGTAATACCGGTAATGCAAATCAGAATGAAACAAGGGATGAAGCCCGTGCAATGATTCAGGGCATGTTTGAGGCGGCCATAAAGGCCATACCTGATCAAGGTCCGAGGGTAGAACAAGCAGCACCACCCCGCTACGGATTGGAACAATTTCTGAAATTGAAACCGGTTTAGTTCAATGGGGAACCCGATGTAAGGAAGGCCGAGCTATGGATTGAGTCGATGGAGAAAATTTATGATGTCTTTGGTTGCACCGATGAAGACAAGGTCCGGTTTGCGGCTTATAAACTTGTGGGTACCGCATAGCATTGGTGGAAGGGTGTTAAAGCGAGTTAGGATGATACTCACACAGTGTATGCATGGGAATTGTTTGTGTGAAAGTTCAAGGAACATTTCATTCCGGTAGTGGATCAAAACCGAAAGGAGATCGAGCTGCTCAACCTGGAGCAAGGTTTGCTGTCTATAGCTCAGTACTCGGCTAAGTTCACAGAATTAGCCCGGTATTGTGACTATCTTGTGCGGACCGACGAGCAGAAAGCTATGAGATTCATCCGGGGTTTGAAGACTTCTATTCGGACTCAGCTTATAGCCCAGAGGATTGTGACATTTCAGGATGCGGTAGACCGGGCATACTTGATCGAGAAAGATATTGGGGAGCATAAGAGGAAGACCGAGGTTGTAAATGCGGGTAAACAAGTAAGCCATGCTAAATCTCAACCACAACACCGTTCAGATGACCGAGGTAATTTGGGAGCACCATCTCAGTTTAAGGAACAAACCGCGCTAGGGAATCCGGGTACTACTCCGGGGAAACAAGGGAAACAAGGTAGGTGGCTTTGCACTTACTGTCAAAGGGAAGGCCATTTGGAGGATAAGTGTTGGAAGAAGCAAGGAAAATGTATCAATTGTGGTCAACTGGGTCACTTCATAAAAGATTGTCCGAGGTTTAAGGTTCAATCATCAGGAACAGGAACCAGTACTTCACCGGGTCAGAAGAGGGATGCTTCGGGGAACCCTAAGGTATAGGGCAGAGTAATTGCGACCAATCAGCACTCACCAGGTGTCTACTCCTATGGAGGAGTTTAGGGTATCTTATGAAGTCTTATATGCTTATGATGTGCTTAAGTATGGTTATGTCTCACCTGCTAAATTAGCCATATTTCTATTGCAAGATTTTGATGTTACTATTGCTTTAGTCTATTGTTGTAGGGGGATTGTTATGTTCTCCATTCCTAATTTCTTAAAACTGTTTGAGACCGTTGCTTTGGGTAGAGTTATACCTATCTTTTCTTAATTGAAATCCGAGTATTTAGTTTCGGTCAATTTGTTGGGTGTATTTATCATTCGTAAGATTTTCATTTTCTTCCGAATAGTACCTAGTGTTTGGGGAGGAGCTTGGGTTAAATTGGGTTGTTGTGGTACAAGGTCGTAATGCTAATATTTATAACAATATCCATATTGTATCGGTTGGGTTATAGGAGTTGAGGATTCAATGAGGATCTCTTAAGGAAAATTTTGGTCACTTTTAGTACATCTCCGTGAATGCATCGGAATGGATTAGTATGGAGAGGTGTACGATTTGTTATGGATGATGAGTTTGTTGTAGGAGTTATGATCATTAATGGTGGTAAGCGTGTTAAGTTAGAAAGGACTAAGTACATTTTGGGAGAGTAATAATTTCTCGATTTATGTTAAAGGTATTTTGAAATTTTGGTTAAATAGTGGTTCTATGGTTCTAAATCCCTTCTTGGTGGCGTTTCCCGAATTGGATCAAGAGTATGTGAAGGAAGTGGAGTATCAATACTTGGGCATAATTAAGGAATATCATGATTTGGTATTGGGTCAGTTGGAACGTTGCTAGCTAATTGGTTTATTATGATGGTAGTACTATTGAGCCTAAGTATCATTAGGTTAATAAATGTATGCGTGAAAGACTAACTTGGGTTAGCTATTGAGGATTTGAGATTTGTCGATTTCCTTGGGTATATGAGCACAGGTTGTTAACTAAAAAGGGAGTTAGAGGAAATCCCTTGAAGATAAAATTTAGATCATTTTCGGACTATTGAGTATTCGTAATTATTTTAGGCTTTCAAGGAGTGGAGTGTTATGACGATGATATTATGGCGCAGATGTAAGTGAACATTTTGTATTAAAATTTTGGGTTTATATTACACCTCTAGTTTAAGGTGCTACCTAGAGCGAGAGAATTATAATGGGAATCCTTAGAGATATAGCCTTTAGTGAATACTATGAGGATGGAAAATTTCTTTAGCCTCTCACATTTTAAAAGCTAATTTAGCTAGAGATGGTAATGTTTTGAATTTCTGGGGAATAATACTAAGTATGCGATTTGCAAATGGAAGTACCTTTGCGGTGTAGTTAAGGTTATGAATAAGGCAAGTTTGAGATACCTCGAGAATTATGTGTGGAAATAATTTGAATTCTTCGATTTTGAGTACGGATTTTGATTAGTAATGAAGTTAATGATGGAATGATTTGGTTCGAGGGTGGTGTTATCGTAAGCATTATTTAAGGTTACCTAGTAGTGGGTTAGATTGGACAATTGAGGAATTTGAGAAATGGCGGAACTATCGTATCCGTAGCTATTTGGTCTTTCGGGTAAGTCTCGTTAAAATTCGGGTCGAATTTTCTTTAATGGGGAGTGAATGTTACGACCCGAAAACTAGGCTCTATTTTATTGGTAATAAATAATAATTATTTATTTATTGCTTATTTATTTATCTAAATTATTATTTATTTAAATATTTATGTGTGCATTTTATGTTTCATAATAATTATGCCTAGCATTTTATTTGGGTCATTTGTGCTAGTGTAGAAATGTTGAGTCTTATTTGTTAGTGGGGAGTTTATTTGAAAGGGTAGTATTAAGGGGAGGGGCCTATGTGTACGTTTTGAAATCATTTCTCCTTATTCCCTCCCTACTCTCCTCCCTCACTCCCATTCCCAGCCATCTCCCTCTCTCTCTCTTCCATGGGTGAAAAAGGTAAGTTTTCTCTCTACCTTCTCTCTTCATTTTCTTCATCTTCCTCTTATAATCTCTCTTTCCTTAAAACGTGAAATGTGTTTAGATCGTCGATAGGATCGCGTAGAACCAAAAAGAATTGAATTCCGTCATCTTTGAGAATTTTCAAGTAAGTTACTTTTCCCCCATTTTTATGCTAAAATGTTCATGTCATGTTTATATAATGCTTGATGTGTTATATTTTAAGTTTGGTTGAGTTTAGAATTTGTTTGGAATTTATTTGAGTTTTTGGCTAAAAATGGTGAATTGATGAATGTCTTAATTCAATCTTGGTTTTGGTTTATAAAGGGTGTTGTTAAGGTCCCCTTTTTGGTTAAATGATGTTTGGATACCTTAGAAATCTTGTTGGGAGTGTTGATTTTGGGTGTTATGAAAATGGTATGGAAATGGTAAGGCATTTGATGAACCCAGCTCTGTTTTCCGCCCAGAACACAGACCAGGCGCCCGCCCGCCTTGACCCAGGCGCCCGCCTGCACCCCCTTCTTCTAGCGACCACAACTTCTGGACAAACAGGCGCGCGCTCGCCCCGGCCCAGGCGCCCGCCCGCCCGCCTGCTTGGAAAATTGCCCTTTTTGCTTGTTTAAACTAAATGGCTTAACTAGTTTAGGGTTCCTTCCCCTAATTAACTTAAGATAACACCGTGGAACACTTTAGTAATTAAAATTGGTTCCTTTGTGAACAATAGTGTTATGTAATTTGATCAAGTATTGTTTGGGCATCTTATGATGTATTCGTGTTTGTTCCAACCGAATTGAATTTCGAGTAAGACTTGGTCTGGGTTTTAGGCGATGTCCTATAGTACCTAGAGGGTTGTTATTGAACACCAAGGTGTAGGGTTTAGTCCTGTCGTGATCAAGTTCTAATAAGTGTAACCTTTCGGATTCGTTTGGGGTGTTTAGAATGGGTTCGTTATGAACGGAGATAAAGCGTGAATTGGCATTTGGGTACCTACGGTTTGATTAACCTTAAGATGTATTCATTCAGATTTCTCATTTAGAATTCCAGGTGTGATGAGATGGTTGAGTTCATAGTCCTAGTATATCTTTCGAGTAAATGTTTAGGGTCATTTTGGTAATAGTCATTGTGCCATTTGTGAGCGACCGTTTGGGTTGTGCTCTTTATGATTAACTTGTGGGTATCATATTTAGGATGTATTTGGTACGTGCCTTATCTTAGAATCATTATGTTTTAATGGTCAATGTTGTTGGACTCTTTTATGAGAAACTCCTTGTGTTATTGTTGTTGAACTCTTCTTGAGTAATCATTTGCATCTTCTATGGTGATTAATTGGTGCGGTTCCCTACTTTGGAACCCTTTTGATGTTTTTTTAAAGCTAGTATTCATTACTTAGCATTATTGAAAGTCCAGCTGGTTAAATTGTGTATCGAGTCAAGCAATGGATAATGCTATAATGGCACGAGCCAAGTCCAGTATAGCATCGCCCATTGCTCCTTCTGCCCTCATCCAGATTGGCCTTGGTTGGGATGAGCTAGCTCCGTTGTGGGTATTCTAGCTAATCGTTTCCGAGCATGACTTTGTGGCATGGCTCTTGTCCTTGTGACACTCTTATGGTTATTGTTCCGGTACCGGGTTTCTCTTCAGCTTTTATGCTGCTATGAAGATGGTTTGTTGATTGATGGGTTGATTGGTCGCTTCTGACCGGGGTTTTCTCTTCGGCTTTTATGCTACTGAGAAGATATGGATTGGTTGATTGTTGAAGCTGCGCAGCGGTCCGTTAATTGGTTCTATCAGTTGGGAAACCTTGGCTAATATCCTTTGTTATGTGTTTACATTTCCGCTGCTATCTGTTGACTGTTAATTGTCACATGCTATGTGATATTTATCATTGTGTATTGCCTATTGCATTATAGCATGTCATGTAGTTGCATTAGTAACTTACTGAGATTTTATCTCACCCCGTTTATTTCCATCTTTGTTTTTCCTTAACCCCCC
Organism: Campanula takesimana; assembly: GCA_026119855.1. Classification (NCBI taxonomy): domain Eukaryota; kingdom Viridiplantae; phylum Streptophyta; class Magnoliopsida; order Asterales; family Campanulaceae; genus Campanula; species Campanula takesimana. The sequence goes on along the minus strand of JAOWBW010000436.1, from coordinate 90,936 downwards.
CCCCCAAGGAGGAAAAGGATTAGGTTTCGCGGATCGAGGAGGACGTCGAGAGGATTGAGATTTTGGGGCAGGTTGTTATGGATCGGTTTACATTATTTAAATGAATAACCTTTTGGGGATAGTGTCACCATTATTGACGTCATTAAGAATTGTATATTTTTTTCCTTTGGGTATAAGCTGTGGAGCTTATGTTAGTTGTACTTTGCAGATTTAAACTTGGATTTGTAAAACCTTGTGTTATCATCTTTTGGTTCAAATGGAATTTTTAACTTCTATATTTTAGAGTTTTGGTTTTAAGTCGACGTCCAGCTCGCGTATTCCGGACCGCGGGTTCGGGGTCGCGACAGTTGGTATCAGAGCCATGGTTTAGCTCTATGTATAAGTATAGGTGGATTAGTATGACCTAGGAGGGTAGTGTGTTCGGAGTGAGTAACAACTGTTATTTTATGCAGGTACTTGTTTGAAATGGCTCGAAGAAGAAGTGGTGAAAGTAATACCGGTAATGCAAATCAGAATGAAACAAGGGATGAAGCCCGTGCAATGTTTCAGGGCATGTTTGAGGCGGCCATGAAGGCCATACATGATCAAGGTCCGAGGGTAGAATAAGCAGCACCACCCCGCTACGGATTGGAACAATTTCTGAAATTGAAACCGGTTGAGTTAAATGGGGAACCCGATGTAAGGAAGGCCGAGCTATGGATTGAGTCGATGGAGAAAATTTATGATGTCTTTGGTTGCACCGATGAAGACAAGGTCCGGTTTGCGGCTTATAAACTTGTGGGTGCCGCCGAGCATTGGTGGAAGGGTGTTAAAGCGAGTTGGGATGATACTCACACAGTGTATGCATGGGAATTGTTTGTGCGAAAGTTCAAGGAGCATTTCATTCCGGTAGTGGATCAAAACCGAAAGGAGATCGAGCTGCTCAACCTGGAGCAAGGTTTGCTGTCTATAGCACAGTACTCGGCTAAGTTCACAGAATTAGCCCGGTATTGTGACTATCTTGTGCGGACCGACGAGCAGAAAGCTATGAGATTCATCCGGGGTTTGAAGACTTCTATTCGGACTCAGCTTATAGCCCTGAGGATTGTGACATTTCAGGATGCGGTAGACCGGGCATACTTGATCGAGAAAGATATTGGGGAGCATAAGAGGAAGACCGAGGTTGTAAATGCGGGTAAACAAGTAAGCCATGCTAAATCTCAACCACAACACCATTCAGATGACCGAGGTAATTTGGGAGCACCATCTTAGTTTAAGGAACAAACCTCGCTTGGGAATCCGGGTACTACTCCGGGGAAACAAGGGAAACAAGGTAGGTGGCTTTGCACTTACTGTCAGAGGGAAGGCCATTTGGAGGATAAGTGTTGGAAGAAGCAAGGAAAATGTATCAATTGTGGTCAACTGGGTCACTTCATAAAAGACTGTCCGAGGTTTAAGGTTCAATCATCAGGAACAGGAACCAGTACTTCACCGGGTCAGAAGAGGGATGCTTCGGGGAACCTTAAGGTATACGGCAGAGTAATTGCGACCAATCAGCACTCACCAGGTGTCTACTCCTATGGAGGAGTTTAGGGTATCTTATGAAGTCTTATATGCTTATGATGTGCTTAAGTATGGTTATGTCTCACCTGCTAAATTAGCCATATTTCTATTGCAAGATTTTGATGTTACTATTGCTTTAGTCTATTGTTGTAGGGGGATTGTTATGTTCTCCATTCCTAATTTCTTAAAACTGTTTGAGTCCGTTGCTTTGGGTAGAGTTATACCTATCTTTTCTTAATTGAAATCCGAGTATTTAGTTTCGGTCAATTTGTTGGGTGTATTTATCATTCGTAAGATTTTCATTTTCTTCCGAATAGTACCTAGTGTTTGGGGGGGAGCTTGGGTTAAATTGGGTTGTTGTGGTACAAGGTCGTAATGCTAATATTTATAACAATATCCATATTGTATCGGTTGGGTTATAGGAGTTGAGGATTCAATGAGGATCTCTTAAGGAAAATTTTGGTCACTTTTAGTACATCTCCGTGAATGCATCGGAATGGATTAGTATGGAGAGGTGTACGATTTGTTATGGATGATGAGTTTGTTGTAGGAGTTATGATCATTAATGGTGGTAAGCGTGTTAAGTTAGAAAGGACTAAGTACATTTTGGGAGAGTAATAATTTCTCGATTTATGTTAAAGGTGTCGCGACCCCGGACCCCGCGGGCCTGAGACCGCAATCTGAACGTCGACTTAAAACCAAAACTCTAAAATATAGAAGTTAAAAATTCAATTTTGAACCAAAAGATGATAACACAAGGTTTTACAAATCCAAGTTTAAATCAACAAAGTACATCCAACATAAGCTCCACAGCTTATACCCAAAAGAATAAAATATACAATTCTTAATGACGTCAATAAAGGTAAAACTATCCCCAAAAGGTAATACATTTAAATAATGTAAACCGATCCATAACCACCTGCCCCAAAATCTCAAACCTCTCGACGTCCTCCTCGATCCGCGAATCCTAGTCCTTTTCCTCCTGGGGGGGGGGGTTAAGGAAAAACATAGATGGAGATAAACGGGGTGAGATAAAATCTCAGTAAGATACTAATGCAACTACATGACATGCTACGATGCAATATACAATAAGCAATAATAAATATCACATAGCACCTAGCATTTATCACTTAACAGATAGCAGCGGAAATAAACACATAACAAAGGATATAGCCAAGGTTTTCCAAACCGGAACATCCAAATAAAGGATCGCTGCGCAGCTTCAATAATCAACCAATCCTCATCTTCATAATAGCATGAAAGCCGAAGAGAAAACCCCGGTACCGGAACCAATAACCAAATGAAGTGTTACAAGGGACGGGAGACATGCCACAAAGTCATGCTCCAAGTAGCTAAAATGCACACAAAGGAGCTAGCTCTTCTCACATCCAAGGCCAATCTGGAGGAGGGTAATAATGGGGCAAAACAATGGTCAACATCACAATGGACTTGGCCGTGCCATCATAATGTTTCGCATCGCCCAAACACACACAAAATACCAGCTGGACTTTCAAGTAAAGGCTAAGTAATAAAATACTAGCACAAAAAAACAACCATTGATTCCGAAGTAGGGAATCGAACCAATTAATCACCATAAAAGATGCAAACGATTACTCAAGAAGAGTTCAACAACAATAGCACAAGGAATTTCTCATAAAAGAGTCCAACAACATTGGGCATTAAAACATAATGATTCCAAGATAAGGCACGTACCAAATACACCTTAAATATGATACCCACAAGTTACTCATAAAGAGCACAACCCAAACGGTCGCTCACAAATAGCACAATAACTATTACCAAAATGACCCTAAACGTTTACTCATAAAGATATGATGGGACTATTAGCTCCCTATATTTACACCTAGAATTCCAAATAGGAAGACCGAATAAATACACCTTCAAGCTAGTCAACACCGTAGGTACCCAATCACCAATTCACGTCTTACATCTGTTCATCAACGAACCAATTCTTAACCTCAAACACCCAACAAAATCCCGAAGTATAAAACTTAGAACTTAACTTAACAACCTATCCCATCTTGTATTACTCGAATAGATCTTCGAAACGATAGTTTACACGCCTAAAACGGAGTCCGGACGAAGAAGTTATGGCCTCCGGAAGATCGACCTAAATTCTGGAAAAAGTGGGCGGGCGCCCGGAATTGAGTGGGCGGTCGCCCGGAACGCTGTTGCCAAGCTAAATGAGGCTGATTTAGTGGGAGGTCGCCCAAAACTAAGTGGGCGGCCACCCAGACCCCAAATTACTCCCGAATTTCACTCCTTTTGTCCTAAATCTTGATATAACAACCCTTATACCTCCCCACCATTGTGGGGCTCGATCCATAACACAATCGATCACAAAGGGATCATCCTCGAATACTAAAGTGTTCCACAAAATTAACTTAAGTCAACTAGGGTGATACTTCGAGCCTAGATCGGGCTTGAACCAAAAACAATTCGAAAACAAAGGTACTCAGGACAGCTGGTATGGGCGGTCGCCCATAGCCAGTCCGGGCGGTCGCCCAAAACCCACACCCAAGCCCAAAACCAACTGACTTCATGGGCGGTCGCCCAAAACCCACACCCAAGCCCAAAACCAACTGACTTTATGGGCGGTCGCCCAACCCAAAAGTGGGCGGTCGCCCACTCACTTTTACTCAAATTCTCCGAATAAACTGATCTCATGGGCGGTCGCCTAAACCACCCATGGGCGGTCGCCCACGCACCCAGGTCGCCGGAAAACGGCAAGAACCAAATGGGTTCTTCCATTTTCTTACCCAAAACCAAATTACTCACAATCAACTCTCCCAACTTAATCCCCAAAGCACCCAAACAACATCTAGCAAAAAGGGGACCTCAACAACACCATAAATGACCCCAAACCAAGAATCAAACCCAACATTCATATAAATCACCATTTTTAACCAAAAACCCAAATAAATTCCAAATCAATTCCAAACTCAACCAAACCTCAAATATAACAACTAAAGCATTATATAAACATGAAATGAACACTTTAGCATAAAAATGGGGGAAAAGCAACTTACTTGGATTTTCTCAAAGTTGATGGATTTCAATTCTTTTTTATTCTACGCGATCCTAACGACGATCTAAACACATTTCACGTTTTAAGAAATGAATAATAATGAAAGGAAGATGGAGAAAATGAAGAGAGAAGAAGGAGAAGAAAAATGCTTACCTTGGAGAGAGAGAGAGAGAGAGAGAGATTGAGCTGGGAAGAAGAATGGGGAGAGTGAGGGAGAAGGTGAGGGAGGTGAGGGGAGTAGGGGAATTATTTTAAAAAGTTACAACTAGACCCCTCTCTCACACTACACACAAATACTACACTCCTAACTAACAATTAAGACCCAAATGAAATGCTTAGGCATAATTATTATAACACATAAATTGCACCCATAAATATTTAAATAAATAATAATTTAGATAAATAAATAAGCAAATAAATAAATAATAATTATTTATTACCGATAAAATAGAGCCTAGTTTTCGGGTCGTGACATTCACTCCCCCTTAAAGAAAATTCGACCCGAATTTTAACGAGTCTTACCCTAAAGACCAAATAGCTACGGATACGATAGTTCCGTCATTCCTCGAATTTCTCAATTGTCCTTTCTAAGCCGTCATGTGGTAACTTTAAATAATGCTCACAACACAACAACTCCCACACAGAACTTCCTTCTATCAACATTATAATTTCTCATTAAAATTCATTTTCAAAATTGGAGAATCCAAATTGCTCCCAGACATAACTCTCGAGGTACTACAAGCTTATCTTATTCTTAACCTTAATTACACTGCAAAGGTGTTTCCTTTTGTAAATCGCATACTTAGTAGTATTCCCCGGAAATTCAAAACATCACCACCCCGAGCCTCATTAGCTTTTAAAATATAAAAAGGCTAAAGAAATTTCTATTTCCACAATATTCATCGAAATGGCTATATCTCTATGGATTACCATTATAGTGTCTTAACTTTGAGTTAACACCTTAAATAAATAGTACCATACAAACCCCAAAATTTCTCGTACGAAGTGTCCACTTAAATCTATGTTATACTCTCATCCCTTCATTAATCTGGTCTTGAAGCCTAAACCATTCAATATACTCAATAGTCCGCAAAACGATCCAAATTTCATCTTCAAAAGATTTTCTCTAACTCCCATTTAAGTCATAAACCGTGCTCATATACTCAAAGGAAATCAACGAACTCTAAATTCAATAGCTAACCCCAGTTAGTCTCCCACGCATACATTTATTGACTCAATAATATTTAAGCTCAATGGTACTACCAAAATCATAAACCAATTAGCTAGCTTCATTCCAATAGACCCATTACCAAATCACAATATTCTTTAATTATGCCCAAATATTGACACTCAACTTTCCTCACATACCCTTGGTCCAAATCGCGAAACGCCACCAAGGAGAGATTTATGACCAAAGAACCACTATTTAACCAAAATTTCAAAATGCCTTTAACATAGATTGAGAAATTATTACTCTCCCAAAATGTACTTAGTCCTTTCTAACTTAACACGCTTACCACCATTACTGATCATAACTCCTACAACAAACTCATCATCCATAACAAATCGTACACCTCTCCATGCTAATCCATTTCGATGCATTCACGGAGATGTACTAAAAGTGACCAAAATTTTCCCCAAGAGATCCTCATTGAATCCTCAACTCCTATAACCCAACCGATGTCATAAGGACATTGATCTAAATATTAGCACTACAACCATGTACTATAACAACTCAATTTAACCCAAGGTTCTCCCCAATTACTAGGTACTATTCAGAAATAAAATAGAATTTTTTTTTTTTTTTTACAACGATAAATACACCCAACAATTGGTATAGACATCCATTGTCACCCATCGAAGCAAAATAGTCAGATTCCAAACAAGAAAAGGTTGCTTAACACTACTCAAAGGAACGGTCTCAAAACAATTTTAGGCAAAAGGGAAGAGAGGATGTAACAATTTTCCTATAACCATCGACTAAAGCATGACATTTCCCTTCTCAAAATGACATCAAAATCTTATAATAGCCATATGACCAATTTAGCAGGTAAGACATAACCATACTTAAGCACATCATAAGCACATAAGACTTCATCAGATACCCTAAACTCCTCCATAGGAGTAGACACCTACAACACATAAGTCAAAGACTCAAGAAAAATAAATGCAACTAAATGCACATAAACATGAGAATGCGATGATCCTAAAATGCACGCGCTCGCTTTCTCGACACAAAATTAATACCTCCTGAAACTGATGAATCACCCGCTGAGTGCTGATTGATTGCAAATACTCTACCCGAAACCTTGGGCTTCCCCGAAGCATCCCTCTTCTGACCTTGTGGTATTCCAGTTCCTGTCCCCGATGACTGAACCCTAAACCTCAGACAATCTTTAACGAAGTGTCCCAACTAACCACACTTCACACATTTTCCTTGCTTCTTCCAACACTTGTCTTCTGAGTGTCCTTTCCTCTGACAGAAGCTGCAGACTTTCCCATTTCGTGTCCCCTTATTAGAACCTTGATTTCCTACTGTTGGTTGCCCTTGAAGTTGCCTTCTGAATCGAGTTTGCACCCCAGAATTACCTCTGTTATCCGAATGTTGTTGTTGTGATTTACTCTGCCCTCCTTGCTTACCCGGGTTAACCATCTCAGTCTTCCTTCTGTGTTCCCCAATATTCTGCTAAATCAAGTAGGCTCGATCCACCGCATCCTGAAAAGGTTGAATTCTTTAGGCTAAAAGTTGAGTCCTAATAGCTGTCTTTAAACCCCTGATCAATCTCATCGCTTTCTGCTCCTCGGTCCGCACAAGGTAGTCACAACACCTAGCTAATTCTGCGAACTTAGCCGAGTACTGTGCTACTGACATCAAGCCTTGCTCCAAGCTGAGGAACTCGATCTCCTTCCGGTTTTGATTCACTAGAGAGATAAAATGATCCTTGAATTTCCTCACGAACCACTCCCAAGGATATGGTATAAGAGTCGCATCCCAACTGGTCTTCAGTGCCTCCCACCAGTGTTCCGCAGCCCCCACGAGCTTATAAGATGCAAACAGAACCCTATCCTCATCAGTACAACCAAAGACCTCGTAGATTTTCTCCATCGATTTTATCCATAGCTCGGCCTTCTTCACATCAGGCTCACCGTCGTACTCACTTGGTTTCAACTTTAAGAACTGCTCTAACCCATACCGCGGAGGTGCAACATGTTCCTCTCTCGGCCCTTGGTCATGAATTGATTTCACGGCCGCTTCAAACCTGTCCCGAAACATTGCACGGTTTTATTCCCTTAGACTAATAAGATTCTGAGTCCCACTGATGCCTTCACCAGCTCTTCTTCAAGCCATTTAGAACAAATACCTGCATAAAACATCAACCGTTACTCACTCCGAACACAACTACCCTCCTAGGTCATTCTAGTCCACCTATACTTATACATAGAGCTAAACCATAGCTCTGATACCAACTGTCGCGACCCTGGACCCCGCGGGCCCGAGACCGCGATCTGAACGTCGACTTAAAACCAAAACTCTAAAATATAGAAGTTAAAAAATCCATTTTGAACCAAAAGATGATAACACAAGGTTTTACAAATCCAAGTTTAAATCAACAAAGTACATCCAACATAAGCTCCACAGCTTATACCCAAAAGAATAAAATATACAATTCTTAATGACGTCAATAATGGTAAAACTATCCCCAAAAGGTTATACATTTAAATAATGTAAACCGATCCATAACCACCTGCCCCAAAATCTCAAACCTCTCGATGTCATCCTCGATCCGCGAATCCTAATCCTTTTCCTCCTGGGGGGGGGTTAAGGAAAAACAAAGATGGCGATAAACGGGGTGAGATAAAATCTCAGTAAGATACTAATGCAACTACATGACATGCTACGATGCAATATACAATAAGCAATAATAAATATCACATAGCACCTAGCATTTATCACTTAACAGATAGCAGCGGAAATAAACACATAACAAAGGATATAGCCAAGGTTTTCCAAACCGAAACATCCAAATAAAGGATCGCTGCGCAGCTTCAATAATCAACCAATCCTCATCTTCATAATAGCATGAAAGCCGAAGAGAAAACCCCGGTACCGGAACCAATAACCAAGTGAAGTGTCACAAGGGACGGGAGACATGCCACAAAGTCATGCTCCAAGTAGCTAAAATGCACACAAAGGAGCTAGCTCTTCTCACATCCAAGGCCAATCTGGAGGAGGGTAATAATGGGGCAAAACAATGGTCAACATCACAATGGACTTGGCCGTGCCATCATAATGTTTCGCATCGCCCAAACACACACAAAATACCAGCTGGACTTTCAAGTAAAGGCTAAGTAATAAAATACTAGCACAAAAAAACAACCATTGATTCCGAAGTAGGGAATCGAACCAATTAATCACCATAAAAGATGCAAACGATTACTTAAGAAGAGTTCAACAACAATAGCACAAGGAGTTTCTCATAAAAGAGTCCAACAACATTGGGCATTAAAACATAATGATTCCAAGATAAGGCACGTACCAAATACACCTTAAATATTATACCCACAAGTTACTCATAAAGATCACAACCCAAACGGTCGCTCACAAATAGCACAATAACTATTACCAAAATGACCCTAAACGTTTACTCATAAAGATATACTGGGACTATTAGCTCCCTATATTTACACCTAGAATTCCAAATAGGAAGACTGAATAAATACACCTTCAAGCTAGTCAACACCGTAGGTACCCAATCACCAATTCACGTCTTACATCTGTTCATCAACGAACCAATTCTTAACCTCAAACACCCAACAAAATCCCGAAGTATAAAACTTAGAACTTAACTGAACAACCTATCCCATCTTGTAGTACTCGAATAGAGCTTCGAAACGATAGTTTACACGCCTAAAACGGAGTCCGGACGAAGAAGTTATGGCCTTCAGAAGATCGACCTAAATTCAGGAAAAAGTGGGCGGGCGACCGGAATTGAGTGGGCGGTCGCCCGTAACGCTGTTGCCAAGCTAAATGAGGCTGATTTAGTGGGAGGTCGCCCAAAACTAAGTGGACGGCCGCCCAGACCCCAAATTACACCCGAATTTCACTCCTTTTGTCCTAAATCTTGATATAACAACCCTTATACCTCCCCACCATTGTGGGGCTCGATCCATAACACAATCGATCACAAAGGGATCATCCTCGAATACTAAAGTGTTCCACAACATTAACTTAAGTCAACTAGGGTGATACTTCGAGCCTAGATCGGGCTTGAACCAAAAACAATTCGAAAACAAAGGTACTCAGGACAGCTGGTATGGGCGGTCGCCCATAGCCAGTCCGGGCGGTCGCCCAAAACCCACACCCAAGCCCAAAACCAACTGACTTCATGGGCGTTCGCCCAACCCAAAAGTGGGCGGTCGCCCACTCGCTTTTACTCAAATTCTCCGGATCAACTGATCTCATGGGCGGTCGCCCAAACCACCCATGGGCGGTCGCCCACGCACCTAGGTCGCCGGAAAACGGCAAGAACCAAATGGGTTCTTCCATTTTCTTACCCAAAACCAAATTTCTCACAATCAACTCTCCCAACTTAATCCCCAAAGCACCCAAACAACAGCTAGCAAAAAGGGGACCTCAACAACACCATAAATGACCCCAAACCAAGAATCAAACCCAACATTCATATAAATCACCATTTTTAACCAAAAACCCAAATAAATTCCAAATCAATTCCAAACTCAACCAAACCTCAAATATAACAACTAAAGCATTATATAAACATGAAATGAACACTTTAGCATAAAAATGGGGGAGAAGCAACTTACTTGGATTTTCTCAAAGTTGATGGATTTCAATTCTTTTTGATTCTACGCGATCCTAACGACGATCTAAACACATTTCACGTTTTAAGAAATGAATAATAATGAAAGGAAGATGGAGAAAATGAAGAGAGAAGAAGGAGAAGAAAAATGCTTACCTTGGAGAGAGAGAGAGAGAGAGATTGAGCTGGGAAGAAGAATGGGGAGAGTGAGGGAGAAGGTGAGGGAGGTGAGGGGAGTAGGGGAATTATTTTAAAAAGTTACAACTAGACCCCCTCTCTCACACTACACACAAATACTACACTCCTAACTAACAATTAAGACCCAAATGAAATGCTTAGGTATAATTATTATAACACATAAATTGCACCCATAAATATTTAAATAAATAATAATTTAGATAAATAAATAAGCAAATAAATTAATAATAATTATTTATTACCGATAAAATAGAGCCTAGTTTTCAGGTCGTGACAAAAGGCATTTTGAAATTTTGGTTAAATAGTGGTTCTATGGTTCTAAATCCCTTCTTGGTGGCGTTTCCCGAATTGGATCAAGAGTATGTGAAGGAAGTGGAGTATCAATACTTGGGCATAATTAAAGAATATCATGATTTGGTATTGGGTCAGTTGGAACGTTGCTAGCTAATTGGTTTATTATGATGGTAGTACTATTGAGCCTAAGTATCATTAGGTTAATAAATGTATGCGTGAAAGACTAACTTGGGTTAGCTATTGAGGATTTGAGATTTGTCGATTTCCTTGGGTATATGATCACAGGTTGTTAACTAAAAAGGGAGTTAGAGGAAATCCCTTGAAGATAAAATTTAGATCATTTTCGGACTATTGAGTATTCGTAATTATTTTAGGCTTTCAAGGAGTGGAGTGTTATGACGATGATATTATGGCGCAGATGTAAGTGAACATTTTGTATTAAAATTTTGGGTTTATATTACACCTCTAGTTTAAGGTGCTACCTAGAGCGAGAGCACTATAATGGGAAACCTTAGAGATATAGCCTTTAGTAAATATTATGAGGATGGAAAATTTCTTTAGCCTCTCACATTTTAAAAGCTAATTTAGCTAGAGATGGTAATGTTTTGAATTTCTGGGGAATAATACTAAGTATGCGATTTACAAATGGAAGTACCTTTGCGGTGTAGTTAAGGTAATGAATAAGGCGAGTTTGAGATACCTCGAGAATTATGTGTGGAAATAATTTGAATTCTTCGATTTTGAGTACGGATTTTGATTAGTAATGAAGTTAATGATGGAATGATTCGGTTCGAGAGGTGGTGTTATCGTAAGCATTATTTAAGGTTACCTTGTAGTGGGTTAGATTGGACAATTGAGGACTTTGATAAATGGCGGAACTATCGTATCCGTAGCTATTTGGTCTTTCGGGTAAGTCTCGTTAAAATTCGGGTCGAATTTTCTTTAAGGGGGAGTGAATGTCACGACGCGAAAACTAGGCTCTATTTTATTGGTAATAAATAATTATTATTTATTTATTGCTTATTTATTTATCTAAATTATTATTTATTTAAATATTTATGTGTGCATTTTATGTTTCATAATAATTATGCCTAGCATTTTATTTGGGTCATTTGTGCTAGTGTAGAAATGTTGAGTCTTATTTGTTAGTGGGGAGTTTATTTGAAAGGGTAGTATTAAGGGGAGGGGCCTATGTGTACGTTTTGAAATCATTTCTCCTTATTCCCTCCCTACTCTCCTCCCTCACCTCCCTCACTCCCATTCCCAGCCATCTCCCTCTCTCTCTCTTTCATGAGTGAAAAAGGTAAGTTTTCTCTTTACCTTCTCTCTTCATTTTCTTCATCTTCCTCTTATAATCTCTCTTTCCTTAAAACGTGAAATGTGTTTAGATCGTCGATAGGATCGCGTAGAACCAAAAAGAATTGAATTCTGTCATCTTTGAGAATTTTCAAGTAAGTTACTTTTCCCCCATTTTTATGCTAAAATGTTCATGTCATGTTTATATAATGCTTGATGTGTTATATTTGAAGTTTGGTTGAGTTTAGAATTTGTTTGGAATTTATTTGAGTTTTTGGCTAAAAATGGTGAATTGATGAATGTCTTAATTCAATCTTGGTTTTGGTTGATAAAGGGTGTTGTTAAGGTCCCTTTTTTGGTTAAATGATGTTTGGATACCTTAGAAATCTTGTTGGGAGTGTTGATTTTGGGTGTTATGAAAATGTTATGGAAATGGTAAGGCATTTGATGAACCCAGCTCTGTTTTCCGCCCAGAACACAGACCAGGCGCCCGCCCGCCTTGACCCAGGCGCCCGCCTACACCCTCTTCTTCTAGCGGCCAGACCTTCTGGTCAAACAGGCGCACGCTCACCCCGGCCCAGGCGCCCGCCCGCCCGCCTGCTTGGAAAATTGCCCTTTTTTCTTGTTTAAACTAAATGGCTTAACTAGTTTAGGGTTCCTTCCCCTAATAAACTTAAGATAACACCGTGGAACACTTTAGTAATTAAAATTGGTTCCTTTGTGAACAATAGTGTTATGTAATTTGATCAAGTATTGTTTGGGCATCTTATGATGTATTCGTGTTTGTTCCAACCGAATTGAATTTCGAGTAAGACTTGGTCTGGGTTTTAGGAGATATCCTATAGTACCTAGAGGGTTGTTATTGAACACCAAGGTGTAGGGTTTAGTCCTGTCATGATCAAGTTATAATAAGTGTAACCTTTGGGATTCGTTTGGGGTGTTTAGAATGGGTTCGTTATGAACGGAGATAAAGCGTGAATTGGCATTTGGGTACCTACGGTTTGATTAACCTTAAGATGTATTCATTCGGATTTCTCATTTGGAATTCCAGGTGTGATGAGATGGTTGAGTTCATAGTCCTAGTATATCTTTCGAGTAAATGTTTAGGGTCATTTTGGTAATAGTCATTGTGCCATTTGTGAGCGACCGTTTGAGTTGTGCTCTATTATGATTAACTTGTGGGTATCATATTTAGGATGTATTTGGTACGTGCCTTATCTTGGAATCATTATGTTTTAATGGTCAATGTTGTTGGACTCTTTTATGAGAAACTCCTTGTGTTATTGTTGTTGAACTCTTCTTGAGTAATCATTTGCATCTTTTATGGTGATTAATTGGTGCGGTTCCCTACTTTGGAACCCTTTTGATGTTTTTTTAAAGCTAGTATTCATTACTTACCATTATTGAAAGTCCAGCTGGTTAAATTGTGTATCGAGTCAGGCAATGGATAATGCTATAATGGCACGAGCCAAGTCCAGTATAGCATCGCCCATTGGTCCTTCTGCCCTCATCCAGATTGGCCTTGGTTGGGATGAGCTAGCTCCGTTGTGGGTATTCTAGCTAATCGTTTCCGAGCATGACTTTGTGGCATGGCTCTTGTCCTTTGTGACACTCTTATGGTTATTGTTCCGGTACCGGGTTTCTCTTCAGCTTTTATGCTGCTATGAAGATGGTTTGTTGATTGATGGGTTGATTGGTCGCTTCTGACCGGGGTTTTCTCTTCGGCTTTTATGTTACTGAGAAGATATAGATTGGTTGATTGTTGAAGCTGCGCAGCGGTCCGTTAATTGGTTCTATCAGTTGGGAAACCTTGGCTAATATCCTTTGTTATGTGTTTACTTTCCGCTGCTATCTGTTGACTGTTAATTGTCACATGCTATGTGATATTTATCATTGTGTATTGCCTATTGCATTATAGCATGTCATGTAGTTGCATTAGTAACTTACTGAGATTTTATCTCACCCCGTTTATTTCCATCTTTGTTTTTCCTTAACCCTCCCCCCCAAGGAGGAAAAGGATTAGGTTTCGCGGATCGAGGAGGACGTCGAGAGGATTGAGATTTTGGGGTAGGTTGTTATGGATCGTTTTACATTGTTTAAATGTATAACCTTTTGGGGATAGTGTCACCATTATTGACGTCATTAAGAATTGTATATTTTTTTCCTTTGGGTATAAGCTGTGGAGCTTATGTTAGTTGTACTTTGCTGATTTAAACTTGGATTTGTAAAACCTTGTGTTATCATCTTTTGGTTCAAATGGAATTTTTAACTTCTATATTTTAGAGTTTTGGTTTAAAGTCGACGTCCAGCTCGCGTATTCCGGACCGCGGGTTCGGGGTCGCGACACTAGTGCCAAAGGAAAGGGTAAGGCAAAAGTTGTCAAACCCAAGATAACCAGGTTGCCAAGGCTTTTGAGGCAAAACCCGATACACAAAAAGATGCAATTTGTTTCCATTGTCAAGAAATTGGTCATTGGAAACGTAATTGCAAGGCTTTCTCGGAACAGAAAAAGAAGAAGAAGGGCTGCAAGGCTGCGTCGACTTCAGGTATCTATATGATAGATATTCTCCTTTCTACCACTGATTCTTGGGTATTGGATACCGGATGTGGTTCTCAAATTTGTTTAAATATGCAGGGACTAAAGAATAGGAGACTGCTTAAAGAGGGTGAAGTAGACCTACGCGTGGGGAATGGAGCAAGAGTTGCTGCATTAGCCGTAGAGACTTATGAAGTCACCTTACCTTCCGGTTTAATACTTGTTTTGAACAATTGCTATTATGTACCGGATTTAAGTAGAAATATTATTTTAATTTCTTGTTTGGATAACGAAGGTTTTAAGTTTCTTATTGAGAATAAGAAGTTTTCTATTTATTTAAATGATGTGCTTTATGGTATTGCAAATTCATTTAATGGCCTTTATATCTTGGATGTCAAGAATGAAAATAATAAAAATGCCTATCATATAAATAAGAAATCTAAACCTAATGATGTAAATAATTCTTATTTATGGCATTGCCGTCTTGGTCATATAAATGAGAAGCGTATCTCAAAACTCCATGGGGATGGTCTCTTAGGTTCATGTGACCTTGGGTCATATGACACCTGTGAGTCGTGTCTTCTTGGAAAAATGACTAAGACACATTTTACCAAGCTAGGTGAAGGGGCAAGCGACTTATTGGGGTTGATACATTCCGATGTATGCGGACCATTAAGTAGCAATGCTAGGGGAGGATTTCAATACTTCATAACCTTCACTGATGATTATAGTAGATTTGGGTATGTTTACCTAATGAAACATAAAAGTGAAGCATTTGAGATATTTAGAATATTTCAAAATGAATTAGAAAAACAACTTGGCAAAAGTATTAAGGCACTTCGATCAGATCGAGGTGGAGAATACTTGAGTCATGAATTTGATGATCATCTCAACTGACTCCACCCAGAACACCATAATCGAATGGTGTGTCCGAGAGGAGAAATCGGACTTTATTAGACATGGTTCGATCAATGATGAGTCAAGTTGATCTTCCAATATCCTTTTGGGGCTACGCTCTAGAAATCGCTGCTTTCACACTAAATCGTGTTCCAACTAAATAGGTTCAAAAGACTCCATATGAGATGTGGAGCGGAAAGAAGCCTTGTCTGTCTTTCATGAAGATTTGGGGTTGTGAAGCTTTTGTCAAAAGACTTGTCTCAGACAAACTTGCACACAAATCTGATAAATGTATTTTCGTGGGATATCATAACGAAACTAAAGGATATTACTTTTACAACCAAACGGACAACAAAGTGTTTGTTGCCTGAACTGGTATCTTTCTAGAGAAAGAGTTTCCCTCCAAAGAAATCAGTGGGAGTAAAATAAATCTTGAAGAAATTCGAGACCCAAAAAATAACATTGAACCAATAGTGGAACAAGAACAAGAACCACAAGGAGTTGTGGAACCTGTTCAAAATACACAAGTAACTCGCAGATCTAGTAGGTTACGATCCGTGCCCGAGAGATATGGATTTCTCGTAACGGATAGTAATGAGGTGGAAATCATTGAGAATGATGAACCGACAACCTATCAAGAGGCGATGTCTTCTCCTGATTCGGACAAGTGGCTTGGAGCCATGGAATCTGAATTGCAATCCATACAAGACAATCAAGTTTGGAATTTGATTGATGCACCCGAAAGTGTAAACACCATAGGATGCAAATGGGTCTTCAAGAAGAAGACTGACATAGATGGGAAGGTGCATACTTACAAATCTAGAATTGTAGCGAAAGGTTATAGGCAAGTTCATGGTATTGACTATGATGAAACCTTTTCACCCGTAGCAATGATCAAGTCTATAAGAATTTTGCTTGCCATTGCCGCATATCATGACTATGAAATATGGAAAATGGATGTCAAAACCGCTTTCCTAAATGGAAAACTACAAGAGGATGTGTATATGACATAACCAGAAGGTTTTGAACAGAATTCTAAGGTATGCAAATTGCAGAAATCTATTTATGGATTGAAGCAAGCTTCTAGGAGTTGGAGTCTCCGTTTTGATGAATCGATCAAAGAGTTTGGTTTCATCAAGAACGAAGATGAGCCTTGTGTATACAAGAAGATTAGTGGGAGCATAGTGCTATTCCTGATTTTATATGTGGATGACATATTACTCATTGGAAACGACATTCCTACACTTCAGTCCGTAAAGACTTGGTTGGGAAAGTGTTTCGCAATGAAAGATATGGGTGAAGCCGCATATATACTTGGCATTAAGATCTATAGAGATAGATCAAGGAAGCTGCTTGGTTTAAGCCAAAGTACATACATTGACAAGGTCATTAGAAGATTTCGTATGGAAAATTCTAAAAGAGGTACCTTGCCGGTGTTACATGGAGTTTCTCTAAGCAAGACTCAATGTCCTAAGACAAAATATGAGCGTGAGAAAATGAATGATGTTTCATATGCTTCGGTAATTGGGTCCATCATGTATGCCATGATCTGTACTAGGCCGGATGTATTTTATGCTTTGAGCATGACAAGTAGATACCAATCCGACCCCGAAGAGAATCATTGGGTGGCTGTAAAAGCGATTCTTAAGTACTTGAGAAGGACTAAAGACTCGTTTTTGTTCTATGGAGGAATGGAAGATGATCTCGTTGTAAATGCTTACACAGATGCAAGCTTCCAAACCGACAGAGATAACAGTCGATCGCAATCAGGTTTTATGTTTATATTAAATGGTGGAGCTGTAAGCTGGAAGAGTTCCAAGCAGAGTACAACCGCTGATTCTACAACGGAAGCTGAGTATATTACTGCATCGGATGCTGCAAAGGAAGCAGTTTGGATTAAGAAGTTCATCACTGAACTTGAAGTGGTTCCTATATTGCTAATCCAATAGACCTTTATTGTGATAATAATGGTGATATTGCTTAAGTAAAGGAACCAAGGGCACATCAGAAATCCAAACACATACTTAGGCGTTACCATGTCATTCGAGAAATCATTGACAGAGGTGACGTGAATATATGCAAAGTACCTACTGATGACAATGTTGCAGACCCGCTAACAAAGGGACTTCCACAAGCTAAACATGAAGGTCATGTTAGGTCCATGGGTATTAGATACATGGGAGATTGGGCCTAGGGCAAGTGGGAGATTGTTGGTAGTGGTGCCCTAGGCACGTTTAATAAACGTTGTACTTGTTATCATTTATTTCATATCAATAAAGAGATGTTTTGATTATTGTTGTTGTTCATGTTTACTTATAACTTATAATAATCTCCATCCCTAGTACTTGTTAAGCACTAGTATAAAGGCTAAATGATCATGGGATGATCATGTTAGATTTATGGGTACTTGTTTGGAACAAGGTACTGGACATGACCCGCCGTATGAGATTTATGTAATGGTCCATGTCGTACATATATCTCATATTAGTTATGTCATTCAAATCCTTAGACATGAAGTTATTATAGTCTTCCACTTGAATAACATTATGTTTGACATATTCAAACGCTACCTTTAACCGGGTAGTTATAAAGTGTTTGATTGGCATAATCGGATTCACGTAGCGAAGAATAATAAGCTGAATGGATTTGTCCCTCGTCGGAGAGATCTCAAGCTTAGGCCTATCGTAGGAATGATGTTGATGAAAATGTTTGGCCGGACTCAAATGAATTGATTAGATTAATGTCATTTGGATTATCAACATATTTGGAATCGAGAAAGTATTGAATAAAAACAAGTTGACCGTTTGACCATGACTTGTGTTCAATGAGATCGTGGACAAAGGGATTGTGACATATTCTAAAAGAATGCAAACTTGTATCTAGTTATACTATTTAGGTAGGTATGATGGTTTGCTAGAACCTAATCATATCTTATGGATTCATGGTTGAACCCATTGCCAACTTAGTATAATCCTAGAGGGTCACACACAATAGAACGAATCCTAAAAGGACTATATTGGAAAATTAAGGCTCTCTGATCCTTGTGTGCGACCACACAAACTAGGCTGTGCGGCCGCACATGTTTGGGCGACCGCACACCTGATTTTGGGCGGCCGCACAGTGAGTCGGGACAGATTTCCTGATTTAATTAGGAAAAGAATTTTGAACGGATTTTGACACAAGTTTCCGATTTGGAATAGGTCTAACTTGTATATAAACAGCCAAATTTGGCCAGAACAATACCCTAGCTTTTGTGAAAGTCTCCAATGAGTTTGAGAGAGTTTTATTTTGTTCTAAGACATCCTAGATTGAAGAACAAAATAATACAAAAAATAATATTCCATATAGTTCATATTAATTGTGAAAATGTGTTTCACAATTTTGGTCTAGCAACCAAGATCAAGTGTTCTTGATATTCGTTCAAGGTGTGGATACCGCTAGAGGGTGAATCTCATCATCTTCAAAGTTCGTGTTCTTACTTGTTTGTGATTAAAGCTTCAATTTCTCCACCAAGATAAAAGACCAAATTCAAAGTCACCAAGGGTTAGGTTTTCTAGTATTCATATTGAAATTATTTTATTTAATCATATGAATGGATCTATGGGCTTTGGGTTTCATAAAATTTTAAATGCTATTTTCCGCTGCGCATGTTACTTGAAAACCCAACATCATGTACACTATCTCTATACACCTTCTCCCATACACTACCCTCACACACCCCCCCATCTCACCATTAGACCCCTTTTCCATATGGTCATGACGAATACGTGGACTGCGGTTGCTCATCATCAAATAGGAATCCATGCTGCCACAATTCAAGAGGTTGTTTGTTCCCTTCATAAGTACTACATGCCGATACACTGGGGCTGTCCGTATTCCATCACAAATGTAAAAGAAATGTACGGAGTTGTTCATGCCATTCGTAGGTACCACGTGACAAACCGATGGATATGCGCCGATGAAAATCAAGGGGCTACGGATCCCCCTCACCAGCAAAAGGCCGCTTGAACTATAAGGAGGCTACCTCGCAATCGGCAAATGCGAAAGCAAACTAGGGGCTCGTCTCGCCCAATGTTTCATGTACAAATATAAAAGAAAAGCTCACTAGGTCTAAACCCAAAAAGGCGACTTAGGCAAAAATTAGAGCATTGCACAAAAAAAGAAGCCCGCTAGGTTGAAAACCCGAAAGGGCGGCCTGGGCAAAAAAAAGGGTGTGCACAAAGAGATAAAAAAAATAGAAGGGGCTATCACCATGGAAAAGTAAAAGTACCATTTTATTTTCACTTCAAATGTTCTATTTTTCTTTCTTTCAAAGAAGATTAACATGGCACGGCAGCAGCGGCCCATTACAACTACATTGGAGCAATCCACTGCAACAAGCAACAACAGAGTAGCCCACCTCAACAAGGAGCAATTCACCTCTGTTAAACGAACCTCACACCCCTAAACTCAAACCCAACTTCATCATCAGCCGAGCCTCCCTCGAACTACGTGGACCTGAGCTTCTCACCTTGAGGAGAACGTAGGCAACCTCCGGGTTCGGTCCAAAATATATATAACCCACCTCGTAGCCAATCTTCTTTCTCTTCTCTCTTCCCCCATATTTCAAAACTTCTAGTTTCTTTACTCACAATTGCTCAAACCATTTATTATTTTGAGGCTACTTGTGTACCCATTAACCAGAACTCATTAATCAATCAGCGAGGTCCATTCTTGAGCAATCAAATGAGAATTTTGAATAAAACAATTTTCAAATGTCTCACAAGTCTTCTTTTCTACAATATAGGAAGAGCCAAACACTTACTTTCTGTCAAGCAGGGGCTTCCTTCCAATGATACATATACCTCTCATAGTTAGCCAAAGAGTCGATATACGAGCACTCTCGCTCTTTCTCTTCCTCTCTCTAAAATGCCCCTGCATGTTTTCAAACAATCATTTTTCCTTTTTTTTTAGTCGACTGAATGACTTCAAAAAAAAAAAAAAAAAAAAAACCACGCAAAAGAGATGCCCGCTAGATTGAAAACCCGAAAGGGCGGTCTAGGTATAAAAAAGGGTGCGTCTTAAAGGAGGTAGGATACCCCGCTCTACGCCCTCATCAAACTAGGACTTCCCTAACAAAAAAGGACCGACTATGTGGTTTTTTAAAGAATACCGGGGCTTCAACAAGCACATACTTAGAAGAAGGGTATCCCTCACCATCAAGCTCGACGTAGAATTTCTCAATGGAGGGAGGATACCCGCTCACCAAACTAGAGCGTCCCCAATATAATAGGTCAACTACGTGGTTTCTCGGAGAACAATTGAGCATCAAGGGCATCCCTCATCGTCAAACTCGGCACGTGACGAGCTATTTGAATTTGTTAGAATTGTAATTAATTATAAGGCATCTTTACAAAATTATAACACTTTCAAAAGTTGTCTCTTCCCCAAAACTTTGTTTATAAACCCGCTCTCTCGGTCTCCACAAAAATTATAAAAACATCCTCGGTCCATCTGAGACCCATCTCTGTGATTCTTGAACCGACTCGGTCCTTTACCCTATCTCCTACACTTTAGGAAACCTCTAGGCCTAAACCCTCAACTCTCTAGCTTCCAAACAACCTGATTCAAAACCTTAGGTCCCAAGCCTACCCGGATAGTCTTACCTAGGTAACACCATACCCTTTAGCTCGACCCTAGACAAGTTCGTAGCGTGGCTCCTGAGGCCTCAAACCGGTTCTATCCAAAACCTCTAACCTCAAACCATCTCTATCCTTAAACCGGTCTACCAAAACCAAATCCTTGGAGTGACCCATTAGGTCCCAAACTTACCAGTCCCAAGCCTACCGGCCCCAAGCCTACCCGATCTCCTAAATCTCAAACCTACCAACACATACTCGTTCTTACCCTGTCTAATCCATGGCTTTCTTATCCTCTTAGGTCTAACCACTTAGGTCTACCCAGTCTAACCTGTTGAACGACCCCAAGCCCATTCGAGTCTACCAAACACCTATCTTTTAGGTCTCTAGCATATCTGATCCACACCTTATGTCTCAACTCCTAAACCCTTTAGATCACAAGACTGTCTACCCTCTAGGTCTATAACCCTAGATCTCAGCCCTCAAAACTCTTTAGTTCCCAAGCCTGCTTGGTCCGACCAACTAAATCTATGTCGTCCATACCTCTTGGATCTCAAACCTCACTCCCCTAACGAGTCCAAACCTCGAACATGTTCAGAATACATAGGATCTCCTGCGTACCGTGCCATGCCATAGAGATCTCAAAACCTATCTGGTCAAAACCTGTGTCCTTAACACCTTTGGTCCCATCCCTAACCTACCTTCGCAATTGCTAAACGAGCTTGGTCAAGCGCATGACCTCTAAGACAAACTTAGGTCCCAAACGTACCCAATCCTATTAGGTACCTGTTGTACTCGAGCAAAGTCTTTGAGACTCAATTCCTTACCTAAGCGCCAACATGATCATATTTCCCACACCTTTGGCTTGCGCATTCTTGGCCTCGAATCATTGGGTTCCTAAATGCATCTAGCCTAAACTTTAAACACTTTAGGATCCAAACCCGTCATGCGGGCTCTAAACCCTTAACTCGTTAGGAACTAGGATCATCCAATCCCAATCCATTGCTCTTTGGTCTGACTTCAAACCTACCTGGTCTTAACCCATAACACGACCCTTTAGGACAAAAGACTTACCCGCTTGAAAACCTTATGTCCCAAGGCTACCCTATCTAGCCTTAAATCTCCTAGAGCTCACACCTACCATTCCTTTATGCCCCCAGTTTCCTTAGCACCTGTCTGAGTCTTACCCTAGCTAAACCCTAGCACTCTAGTACGGTTTACTTAAGCCTACATCTAACCTATCGAGCCTACCCGGCCTTGAGGTATCAAGCTCACCTGCCCCAAACCATAACACTCTTAGACCTCAAACTTGCTTAGTCTAAATCTAGACCAACCTTTAAACACTTCCGGCCTCCAAACCCTAGCCTCGAGTCTAGGAAGTCAAATTTGCTCAAACTCTAGCCTCGAGTCTAGGAAGTCACATTCACTCAAACCCTAGCCTCAAACCTAGGAAGTTGCATGCTCTCCAAACCCTAGCCTCGAGTCTAGGAAGTCACATTCGCTCAAACCCTAGCCTCAAACCTAGGAAGTTGCATGCTCTCCAAACCCTAGCCTTAAGTCTAAGAAGTCACATTCGTTCAAACCCTAGCCTCAACCTAGGAAGTTGCATGCTCTCCAAACCCTAGCCTCAATCCTAGGAAGTCGCATCCTCGTCAAACCCTAGTCTCAAGCCTAGGAAGCCGCATTTGCTCCAAACCCTAGCCTCAAGCCTAGGAAGTCGCATTCTCTCCAAACCCTAGCCTCAAGCCTAGGAAGTCAAATTCTCTCTAAACCCTAGTGTCAAGCCTAGGAAGTCCCATCCTCAACAAACCCAAGCCTCAAGCCTAGGAAGTCGCATCCTCGTCAAGCCCTAGCCTCAAGCCTAAGAAGTCACATCCTCATCAAACCATAGCCTCAAGTCTAGGAAGTCGCAATCTTTCCAAACCCTAGCCTCAAGCCTAGGAAGTCGCATCCTTGTCAAACCCTAGTCACAAGCCTAGGAAGTCGCATTTTCTCTAAACCCTAGTCTCAAGCCTAGGAAGTCGCATTCTCTCGAAACCCTAGCCTCAAGCCTAGGAAGTCGAATTCTCTCTAAACCCTAGCCCCAAGCCTAGGAAGCGGCATTTCCTCTGAACCCTAGCCTCAAGCCTAGGAAATCACATTCTCTTCAAACCCTAGCCTCAAGCCTAGGAAATCACATTCGCTCCAAACCCTAGCCTCAAGCGTAGAAAACCATATCAACCTCTTTAACCCTAGCCCCAAGTTCTAGGAAATTTCCAAACCCCATATACAAACATCCTTTCCAAACTCCTGAAACCCTAGTCAAAACCTAGGAAATTGACAATCTCAATCCCCTATCTTATTGAACCCTAGCTTTACGCCTAGGATACAATGTCCTTTCCAAAAACTTAATCAACCCTAGCATCGAGCTTAGGATTCAACATTACCTTAAGCCCTAGTCCTGGACCTAGGAAATTCCTACACCTTAGTCTCAAAATATAGGAAGCATGCAATCCCTAGATTTAAACCCTAGCCTAAAGCCTAGGTTACCACATTCATTTCCAAGCCATAGTCACCAATCCCATAAAATGGTGAACCCCAACATCAAGCTTAGTGAACCTTCCAAAAAAATCAACCCCTCTTCCCTAACAGTCCCTAGGCTCAAGCCTAGAAAGTCACAACCTTTCCAACTCCCAGCCTTATGTCTAAAAGCCAATGCCTTTGCAACCTCTTAGCCTACCACAACTCTAAACCCTAGCTTCGAAGCCTAGGATATTTTTAAACCCTAGCCCAAAACCTAGGAAATTCATGGTCCTTAACGCCAGTTTTTCTAAACCATGGCCTCATGCTTAGGATACGATATTCTTTCCAAACCCCTGTTCTAAACCCTAGTCTTGAAATCTAGGAAATTTACGATCATTAACCAAAACCTCAAATCGCTAGCACTAAGCCTAGGATACAATACTCTACTCATACCTAACGAACTCCAATCCCTAGCTCGTAAGCCTAGGAAGCCCACGTTATCTCCAAGACATAATCTCGAGCCTTAGAAGCCATAACATCTTTAGTATCCCTATCTCAAGAGATCGTCGTCTTCCTTATTCCCTTTCCTTAAAAATCCTTAGGTCCTACCCCTAAGTAACCAAGCGAAATGTCCCTTACCTAATGCCTTGGTCTTAATGGCTCATGGCCTCATATTATGCATTCCCTCCTAATTTAGGATAAGTGGAACCCAAACACTACGCCTTCCATGATTGTCCTTACTGACAAGATAATAGCGACTCCCCCAAAGTCCTTTACCTTTGTGACTCCCTAAGAGTCCATCACATCTGCTACTCCCCGAGAGTCCTTTACGTTTGTGACTCCCTTGGAGTCTGTCACTTTTGTGACTCCCTGAGAGCTCATCACTTTCATGACTCCCCGAGAGTCCATCATCCTTGTGATTCCCTGAGGCTATGTTGTCTTTTAGAACGTCATTTGGTTTTAGGAAGCCTCAAAATATTTCTAAATTATTCTTTTGGGTCTTAGAAGCCCCGAAAATCTCTAAATTATCCTTTTGGGTCTTAGAAGCCCCGAAAATCTCTAAATTATCCTTTTGGGTCTTAGAAGCCCTGAAAATCTCTAAATTATCCTTTTGGGTCTTAGAAGCCCCATAAATCTCTAAATTCATTTGCTTAATAATTATCATGATGACCGAGAATTATCTCTATTGCACGTATGTTTCTTCATGCCTTATTGACTATCATGGTGATTGGGAGTTACCCCTACTGCACGTACGTTCGTTATACTATCGCGATAACTGTGAGTTATCTCTACTTCGCGTACGTTCTATCGCGATTACCAAAACCCAAACGTTTCTACCTCACGCACACCCCAACAATTGCTTAGGACCATTATGGTTGCAGAGACCTGTCCGTATCTATATCATGCGTGTTCTAGATCTATCGCGATTCACAGAAGCCCTACCGTTTCTCGTTACGTAAGTTCTATTATCGTGATGCACAGAAGCCCTACCGTTTCTCATTGCGTAAGTTCCAGTATTTGATTATTATCGTGATGCACAGAAGCTATACCGTTTCTTATTGCGTAAGTTCTAGCATTTTTTATTTTATTATCGCGTTTACTTAGACCTTACCGTCTTCATATCGCCTACATTCCGGCATCTGTTATCTTATCTTGGGATTACTTAGACCTTGCCGTCTTTATATCTTGCACCATTCTTGTTTGTAACCCCCATCAGAGGACAATCGTTCATAATTCCCCCCAGTAGCTCCGAACTACGACTGGCTTGATTCCTTCAAGGATACATAGGAAGCCTGAAAAGGTTCAGCTACCCGACCAACGTGGTCATTTTTCATCCAAAGCAGATGTTTCCTTTATAACTCGAAGTTATCCCCAGCTGAAGGCGTGATTCCCACCAAAGAATGAATCGTTTGCAATTTCCCCAGTGGATTTAAACTATGTTCGGCTTGATTCCCCCGCGGATATGTAGGTCGCCTGCAAAGGTTCAGCCATCTCATTATCTTTCCTTCATTTTGAAACTCATGTTTCAGAACGGATCTTTCTTTTTATCGTCGACCCCCCATTGCCTTGCAAGAAGCGTCACCGAGGGGCTACTAATAGTACCCGATCTGAAAATGAGTTTATTAGGGCTTTCCCAAATATACAAAGACTTTATAGGAATTAGAAACCTTGCAAAGACTTATCCCAGATTCCCAAAATATAGCTCAATGTACCAAAAATGGTCAAAATAGGGTTTCCTTATCTCAGATAAAACCCTAGCTTGAAAATCACGTCAACCAGGAATTATGGCCACGTGGTCACTTCCATCCTTGGCCACGCGGCCACTTCCGCCCTTGGCCACGCGGCCACATCTACCTCGGATAATCTCAGTCGTCAGATCTCTCTGAAAGTTTACTATATATGGCCTCCCTTGCCTCATAATCAAGGATCCGAATTTTAGTCAATCATCCGAATTTTGATCAAGTTTAGGCTCCCTAAGTAACGAAAATACTCTCTAATCAAGGCATCCAAGCATCCAAGAACACTCTCAAAGTTCCCAAGAAGATCCAAGTTTATTTCTTGCCAACATAGGTAAGTTTTCTAACTTTTTCTTCATGTTATTGCCATGTTCTTAGTGTAGATCCATAATATTCATGTTCTTAGCATGTTTATTCATATGTTCTTCATATCATTCATATGTTAATAATATGTTCCTCGCATATTCTTCATGTTCTTAAATTAAAAACTTATTTATGCTAGATTTAGGGCTGCGATCTTCATGATTAATGTGTTATTTCATAGCCGATGATGATCTAGGTTTCATCAACCCGAACATGATCTATGAACTATTTCTAAACCCTAATCTTTAGGTAATTCCCCCAACATTATGCATGATCCCGATTCTCCTGCCTATTCTAAACTCTTCTCGAACTACGCTGACCTGAGCTTCTGATATTAAGAGGAACGTAGGCAATCTTCGGATTTGCTCTCAAACACATTACACACAACATACACCGCATCATGATAGAAACATCGATCATTCGGGCGATAGGAGTGATAATACTTAATATTCTTCTCTTATCGTAATTTGACCCCCGAACCATTAAACATGCTTTTTCTCAATGTTTTGGCTATAATTAAAACGGCGTGGTGACTCTCATATTTTAATATTGCTATGAATATCTTAATTTTAAACACACGTATTCACAACTAGTGGAACTTTCCATTTTCTTGGTGATCGGTTGGTGTCTTGGTCCTGTAAAAAGCAAGCATCAATTTCCACTTCTACTATCGAAGCTGAGTACATAGCCGCTGGCAGTTGCTATTCACAAATCATTTGGATGAAGCAGCAGCTGGTTGACTATGAAATTCCAACTCATGTTTGTCCCATCTACTGTGACAACCAATCTACTATATTGGTATCAAACAACCCAGTCATGCATTCCAAGACCAAGCATATAGACATCAAGTACCACTTTTTGAAAGAACATGTAGAAAAAGGCAATGTTGTGCTGCTCAAATACCATACCGATTTCCAAAGAGCAGACATACTGACAAAGCCCTTAGATCAGAAAAGATTTGAATTCCTCAGAGGTGAACTAGGTAAGATTGATTATTATGGTTAAAATTATGCTAACTTTTCTACCTTGTGTTAGTTTGCTGATCTCATCAGCAATGTGTAAAAACCTTGCCGACAAATATGTCTTGCCGATTTTCAAAATTCAAAAACCAGCATGAAAATCTCTTATCGATAGATCTTCTCTAAAAAGATAATATTCTCTGACACATGACGTAAGCTGTCAAATCAAAGGTACAATCGGTCACACCACCTCTCTGACACATGTGTGCACCGCCTTACCTAAATCGTGCCAAAGGTTTATCCCAAATCCTTGTGATAAATCAGAAAGATAATTTTAATATTTCCATATATTGTTATTGACCTTTCTATCCCTTCCCTCTACGAGTTTAACCGTCTATATTCAACCGTCCGGTACGCGCATTAAATTCATTGTGTGCGCACGTTCTCTGATATATTCGTTATTGTTAAACTCTTCATTATTTCTCTTTCTCCCATGCAAACCCTCCATATTCTCTCTTCCATAACATATAAAGAGCCACACTCAACTCCTTCATCTTTTTTCGCGCTCTCTCTCTCTTTTGATCTCTCATTATCAAAAGCTTTTGTTCATCTTCTACTACCAACAGATTTCCCAATCTTTCTTAAAATCTGGTAATAGTTGATTACATTTCACTTGCTTATTTCAAATTTATTTTGAACTAACTAATTTTAACTTGTAAGATTTTTTGAGTGCTTTTGCAGAAAATGACGAGCAATGAAAAGGATATCTATGGAGGTTATGTTGACTCATCGTTCTTTGACGACTTAACAGATAGAGATTTCTTGAAGAATTTATTGATTGGTTCTCTTCTTGATTCATTCATCACTCCGACCGGTGTTGAATTTGTTGGTAGTGGTGCCCTAGGCACGTTTAGCAAACATTGTAATTGTTATCATTTATTTCATATGAATAAAGAGATGTTTTGATTATTATTGTTGTTCATGTTTACTTATAATAATCTCCGTCCCTAGTACTTGTTAAGCACTAGTATAAAGGCTAAATGATCATGAGATGATCATGTTAGATTTATGGGTACTTGTTTGGAACAAGGTACTGGACATGACCCGCTGTATGAGATTTATGTCATGGTCTATGTCGTGCATATATCTCATATTAGTTATGTCATTCAAATCCTTAGACATGAAGTTATTATAGTCTTCCACTTGATGAACATTATGTCTGACATATTCAAACGCTACCTTTAACCGGGTAGTTATAAAGGGTACGATTGGCATAATCGGATTCACGTAGGGAAGAATAATAAGCTGAATGGATTTGTCCCTCTTCGGAGAGATCTCATGCTTAGGCCTCTCGTAGAAATGATGTTGATGAAAATGTTCGGCCGGACTCAAATGAATTGATTAGATCAATGTCATTTGGATTATCAACATATTTGGAATCGAGGAAGTATTGAACAAAGACAATGTTCGGCCGGACTCAAATGAATTGATTAGATCAATGTTCAGCCGGACTCAAATGAATTGATTAGATCAATGACTTGTGTTCAATGAGATCGTGGATAAAGGGATTATGACATATTCTAAAGGAATGCGAACTTGTATCTAGTTATATTATTTGGGTAGGTATGACGGTTTGCTAGAACCTAATCATATCTTATAGTTTCATTTTTGAGCCCATCGCCAACTTAGTGTAATCCTAGAGGGTCACACACAATAGAACGAATCTTAAATAAGGACTATATTGGAATTTGGAAATTAGGGAAATCTGGGGAAAGTGTGCGACCGCACACAATGGCTTGGACGGCCTCACAGTTTGGCTCAGAAGGTACCAGAAACCTTCCAGATAGATGTGCGACCGCACAAGGGTTTTGGGCGGCCGCACACCATGTCGGGACTGGTTTCCTAATTTGATTTGGAAAAGAATTTTGGACGGGTTTAGACACAAGTTTCCTATTTGGAATAGGTCTAACTTGTATATAAACAGCCAAATTCGGGCCAGAACATATCATAGCTTTTGTGCAAGTCTCCAAAGGGTTTGAGAGAGGTTTATTTTGTTCTAAGACATCTTAGATTGAAGAACAAAATAATACACAAATATAATTCCATATAGTTCATATTGATTGTGAAAACGTGTTTCACAATTTTGGTCTAGCAACCAAGATCAAGTGTTCTTAATATTCGTTCGTGGTGTGGATACCGCTAGAGGGTGAAGCTCATCATCTTCAAGTTCGTGTTCTTACTTGTTCGTGACAAAGCTTCAATTTCTCCACCAAGATCAAAGACCAAATTCATAGTCACCAAGGGTTAGTTTTCTTGTATTCATATTGCAAGTATTTGATTCAATCATATGAACGGATCTATGGGCTTTGGGTTTCATGTGTTATTTCAATACTTAGATCATGTAGTGTGTATATAAATTGTTTATGTGCCTAACATGATATGAATATTGGATATATGATGTTTATGTGTTATGTGATTTTATGTGGTTTATTGTTTTTGCAACTTTAATCGCACGATTCAATCGCAATAAATATTATGATGGATTCTGAATTGTTTGATTATTAATTCTGATTGGATCATGGTTTTAATAATCGGGGAAAAACAATTTTGAGACATATTTTCGAACTTTAAAATTGCCTTCTGATCATCCTGTGCGACCGCACAAAATCACGTGGGCGGCCGCACATGTTTGGGCGACCGCACAGTGATTTCTGGGCGGCCGCACAAGGCAACCAGAATGCTGATTCTTTTTGCCTTTTGATCAGATTTGGAATTTTCAAAAGGTACCAACCAAACCAGTAACAGAACCAGGCCAGACCTGCTGATCTGGAATGGGTTTTGGGTAGTTGGTTTTGGTGTGGATCTTGGGGTTTGATTTTCCTATTTGTTTTAGTCTTGTGATTCTAAGATTGGCTCAAGGTTTGGATGGCTAATCTACGTTCATCGAGATTGTGTTTCCCAAACTTGATCGCAATCAAAGTTTCAAAGATAAACCGAAGTTAGAATTATGAAGAGTTCATAATTGCTAAAATTGAGAAACAAAGTTCTTGATTCAAAGATTGGAGATCCATGTGGAATTGTGGATGCAATTGGCCTACGTTTATCGAGACCATCTATTGCTTTGTTTCGGCCACATGGACTACTTTCTTGGTTTCTTGAATTAGTGCGGAATTGTGGATGCCTCATGGCTTAGTTTCGGCCGTACTTCTTGTTGCCTTGATTTGGAAGATGATAACCAAAGTTCAAGGAGTCTCATCCTCATAATTATAGAGAAACTAATGACACATAAATATTATGCTTAAATTAATGGCTAAACTTGATGCATAACATGTTTATATTATGTGCTCATAAATGTGTTGTATGCTATATGTGATGAACCTTCAAAGAAAGTTTTAAATCCTTTATTTCCATGCCATGATTAAAACACTTGTTTATACATGGGTGATCTTGATGTGGGTTCTCCTCCGCGAGGTGCATTAATTTTATTCATGTATGAGCAAGATGAGGTTCATTAATTTGATGTGGGCTTGCCTCCGCAAGGTGCATTAAATTGAATGGTTCATATACGTTTAAAATGGTTGGACTTAATTAGGCGTCAAAACAGTTTTGGGCCTAGGCAAAAGATGAGATTAAACATGCTTTTTGAAATTGGATTTCTCAAAGAATCTCATAAAAGAATCTAAGAATGATATGGGATATGATTTATATGATTGTCTACCTAATTAATTTAGTTTTGAGCGGTCCGCCTCCGTGGACTCAAAAGTTAAATTAAAGTTGGATCTTAGCCCAATTAAATTATATTATACATGGGATGTATATGAAGGTTATATAATTTAGTGGGAGTATTTTTTTTCGAGAAATACATTTTAACGGAACTGGTACTTATTAAATTTTGGAAATTTTGCATATTTGTAGATAATGACTACTAACACTCAATCAATTTCGTTGCAATCGATCCTTGAGAAGGATAAGCTCCAAGAGAATGGTACTAACTTTATGGATTGGATGCGTAGCCTAAGAATTGTTCTAAGGCAAGAAGATAAGTTGTACATTCTCGATGGGCCATTTCCTACTGAACCAGAACCTACTGCCCCTAGGGCAGAAAGAGACAATTACAAGAAACATCGTAATGATTCTAGAGATGTAAGTTGTCTCATAATTGCTACTATGTGCTCAAAACTCCAACAAAGTTTGGAACATTTGGAAGCCTATGAGATAGGCGTGGAGTTAAGAGCCATGTTTCAAGAGCAAGCAAGGCAAGAGAGGTACAAGCCCATTGTTGCATTCACTACTTGCAAAATGAATGAAGGGCAACAAGTGAGTCCTCATATGTTGAAAATGAAAGGTTATGTAGAGCACCTTGAGAAACTTGGCTATCCAATCCCATTGGAGCTAGCCACGGATCTCATTCTTAATTCATTGCCTAAGAGTTATAATCAGTTTGTGATGAATTATAAGATGCATCGAATGGATAAGAATCTCTCCGAGTTGCATGGGATGCTTAAAACTACGGAGATGAAGATTGCGGAGAAAGGTTCTCCCGTGCTCTTGGTTCATGATGGGAAGAAGGCTAGTGCCAAAGGAAAGGGTAAGAAAGTTCTCAAACCCAAGATAAGCAAGGCAAAGGTTGCCAAGGCTTCTGAGGCAAAACCCGATTCACAAAAGGATGCAATCTGTTTTCATTGTCAAGAAATTGGTCATTGGAAACGTAATTGCAAGGCTTTCTTAGAAGAGCAAAAGAAGAAGAAGAGCAGTAAAGCTGCGTCGACTTCAGGTATCTATATGATAGATATTCTCTTTTCTACCACTGATTCTTGGGTATTGGATACCGGATGTGGTTCTCACATTTGTTTAAATGTGCAGGGTCTAAACAATAGGAGACTACTTAGAGAGGGTGAAGTAGACCTACGCGTGGGGAATGGAGCAAGAGTTGCTGCATTAGCCGTATGGACTTATGAAGTCACTTTACCTTCCGGATTAATTCTTGTTTTGAACAATTGTTATTATGTTCCAGATTTAAGTAGAAATATCATTTCAATTTCTTGTTTGGATAATGAAGGTTTTAAGTTTCTTATTGAGAATAAGAAATTTTCTATTTATTTAAATGATGTGCTTTATGGTATTGCTAATTCATTTAATGGCCTTTATGTCTTGAATGTCAAGAATGAAAATAATGACAATGTCTATCATATAAATAAGAAATCTAAACCTAATGATGTAAATCATACTTATTTGTGGCATTGCCGTCTTGGTCATATAAATGAGAAGCGTATCTCAAAACTCCATGGGGACGGTCTCTTGGGTTCATGTGACCTTGGGTCATATGATACTTATGAGTCGTGTCTTCTTGGGAAAATGACTAAGACACCTTTTACCAAGATAGGTGAGAGGGCAAGTGACATATTGGGGTTGATACATTCCGATGTATGCGGACCATTAAGTAGCAATGCTAGGGGAGGATTTCAATACTTCATAACCTTCACTGATGATTATAGTAGATTTGGGTATGTTTACCTAATGAAACATAAAAGTGAAGCATTTGAGATATTTAGAATATTTCAAAATGAAGTAGAAAAACAACTTGGCAAAAGTATTAAGGCACTTCAATCAGATCGAAGTGGAGAATACTTGAGTCATGAATTTGATGATCATCTAAAGAATTGTGGAATAGTTTCACAATTAACTCCACCCGGAATACCACAATAGAATGGTGTGTCTGAGAGGAGAAATCAGACTTTGTTAGACATGGTTCGATCAATTATGAGTCAAGTTGATCTTCCAATATCCTTTTGGGGTTACGCTCTAGAAACCGCTGCATTCACACTAAATCGTGTTCCAACTAAATCGGTTCAAAAGACTCCATATGAGATGTGGAGCGGAAAGAAAACTTGTTTATCTTTCATGAAGATTTGGGGTTGCGAAGCCTATGTTAAAAGACTTGTCTCTGACAAACTTGCACACAAATCTGACAAATGTAATTTCATGGGATATCCAAGGAAACTAGAGGATATTACTTTTACAACCGTGATGACAACAAAGTTTTTGTTGCCCGAACTGGTGTCTTTCTAGAGAAAGAGTTTCTCTCCAAAGAAATCAGTGGGAGTAAAATAAATCTTGAAAAGATTCGAGACCCAGAAAATGACATTGAACAAATAGTGGAACAAGAACAAGAACCACAAGGAGTTGTGGAACCTGTTCAAAATACACAAGCAACTCGCAGATCTAGTAGGTTACGATCCGAGCCCGAGAGATATGGATTTCTCATAACAGATAGTAATGAGGTGGAAATCATTGAGAATGATGAACCGACAACCTACCAAGAGGCGATGTCTTCTCCTGATTCGGAAAAGTGGCTTGGAGCCATGGAATCTGAATTGCAATCCATGCAAGACAATCAAGTTTGGAACTTGATTGATGCACCCGAAGGTGTAAAAACCATAGGATGCAAATGGGTCTTCAAGAAGAAGACTGATATGGATGGGAAGGTGCATACTTATAAAGCTAGGCTTGTAGCGAAGGGTTATAGGCAAGTTCATAGTATTGACTATGATGAAACCTTTTCACCCGTAGCAATGATCAAGTCTATAAGAATTCTGCTTGCCATTGCCGCATATCATGACTATGAAATATGGCAAATGGATGTCATAACCGCTTTCCTGAACGGAAAACTACAAGAGGATGTGTATATGACACAACCGGAAGGTTTTGAACAGAATTCTAAGGTATGCAAATTGCAGAGATCTATCTATGGATTGAAGCAAGCTTCTAGGAGTTGGAATCTCCGTTTTGATGAATCGGTCAAAGAGTTTGGTTTCATCAAGAACGAAGATGAGCCTTGTGTATACAAGAAGATTAGTGGGAGCATAGTGCTATTCCTGATTTTGTATGTGGATGACATATTACTCATTGGAAACGACATTCCTATACTTCAGTCCGTAAATACTTGGTTGGGAAAGTGTTTCGCAATGAAAGATATGGGTGAAGCCGCATATATACTTGGCATTGAGATCTATAGAGATAGATCAAGGAGTCTACTTGGTTTAAGCCAAAGTACATACATTGACAAGGTCATTAGAAGATTCCGTATGGAAAATTCTATGAGAGGTACCTTGCCCGTGTTACATGGAGTTTCTCTAAGCAAGACTCAATGTCCTAAGAGAATAGATGAGCGTGAGAAAATGAATGATGTTCCATATGCTTCGGCAATTGGGTCCATCATGTATGCCATGATTTATACTAGGCCAAATGTATCTTATGTTTTGAGCATGACAAGTAGATACGAATCCGACCCCGTGAAAATCACTGGATGGCTGTAAAAGCGATTCTTAAGTACTTGAGAAGAACTAAAGATTCGTTTTTTGGTCTATAGAGGAATGGAAGATGATCTCGTGATAAATGCTTATACGGATGCAAGCTTCCAAACCGACAAAGATGATAGTCGATCGCAATCGGGTTTTGTGTTTATGTTAAATGGTGGAGCTGTATGATGGAAGAGTTCCAAGCAAAGTACAACTGCTGATTCTACAACAGAAGTTGAGTATATTGCTGCATCGGATGCTACAAAGGAAGCTGTTTGGATTAAGAAGTTCATTACTGAACTTGAAGTGGTTCCTAGCATTGCTAATCCAATAGACCTTTATTGCGATAATAATGGTGCTATTGCTCAAGCAAAGGAACCAAGAGCACATCAGAAATCCAAACACATACTTAGCCATTTTTATATCATTCGAGAAATTGTTGATAGGGGAGACGTAAATATATGCAGAGTACCTACTGATGACAATGTCGCGGACCCGCTAACAAAGGGACTTCCACAAGCTAAACATGAAGGTCATGTTAAGTCCATGGGTATTAGATACATGGAAATTGGGCCTAAGGCAAGTAGGAGATTGTTGGTAGTGGTTCCCTAGGCACGTTTAGCAAACGTTGTAATTGTTATCATTTATTTCATATCAATAAAGAGATGTTTTGATTATTATTATTGTTCATGTTTACTTATAATAGTCTCCATCCCTAGTACTTGTTAAGCACTAGTATAAAGGCTAAATGATCATCAGGTGATCATGTTAGATTTATGGGTACTTGTTTGGAACAAGGTACTGGACATGACCCACTGTATGAGATTTATGTCATGGTCTATGTCGTACATATATCTCATATTAGTTATGTCATTCGAATCCTTAGACAAGAAGTTATTATAGTCTTCCACTTGATGAACATTATGTCTAACATATTCAAACGCTACCTTTAACCGAGTAGTTATAAAGGGTACGATTGGCATAATCGGATTCACGTAGGGAAGAATAATAAGCTGAATGGATTTGTCCCTCTTCGGAGAGATCTCAAGCTTAGACCTCTCGTAGGAATGATGTTGATGAAAATGTTCGGCCGGACTCAAATGAATTGATTAGATCAATGTCATTTGGATTATCAACATATTTGGAATCGAGGAAGTATTGAACAAAGACATGTTGACCGTTTGACCATGACATGTGTTCAATGAGATCGTGGATAAAGGGATTATGACATATTCTAAAGGAATGCGAACTTGTATCTAGTTATACTATTTAGGTAGGTATGACGGTTTGCTAGAACCTAATCATATCTTATGGTTTCAGGTTTGAGCCCATTGCCAACTTAGTGTAATCCTAGAGGGTCACACAAAATAGAACGAATCTTAAATAAGGACTATATTGGAATTTAGAAATTAGGGAAATCTGGGGAAAGTGTGCGACCGCACATAATGGCTTGGGCGGCCGCACAGTTTGGCTCAGAAAGTACCAGAAACCTTCCAGATAGATGTGCGACCGCACAAGGGTTTTTGGCGGTCGCACACCATGTCGGGACTGGTTTCCTAATTTGATTTGGAAAAGAATTTTGGACGGGTGCACAAGTTTCCTATTTGGAATAGGTCTAACTTGTATATAAACAGCCAAATTTGGGCCAGAACATATCATAGATTTTGTGCAAGTCTCCAAAGGGTTTGAGAGAGGTTTATTTTGTTCTAAGACATCTTAGATTGAAGAACAAAATAATACACAAATATAATTCCATATAGTTCATATTGATTGTGAAAACGTGTTTCACAATTTTGGTCTAGCAACCAAGATCAAGTGTTCTTGATATTCGTTCGTGGTGTGGATACCGCTAGAGGGTGAAGCTCATCATCTTCAAGTTCATGTTCTTATTTGTTCGTGACAAAGCTTCAATTTCTCCACCAAGATCAAAGACCAAATTCATAGTCACCAAGGGTTAGTTTTCTTGTATTCATATTGCAAGTATTTGATTCAATCATATGAACGGATCTATGGGCTTTGGGTTTCATAATATTTTGAATGCTTTTTTCCGCTGCGCAAGTTACTACGAAACCCAACAGAATTCATATTCTTAGGTCAAGTGCAAGAATTTTTCTCCAACTCAGAGGTCATTAGCGCTCCAAATAATTCATCTACCTTCGTCTCCATTAACTCCTCCGCCGGCGGCGTGCCTATTTCAGTCACTCCGTCATCTATTTCTGTAGTTTTCCCTCTTCTTGGAAATGTTAGGTTAACCTCCATCTCTGATGACAAGACTTTGGACAAGGCATGGATCCTTATGAGGGGTGCCGATCCTAGGCAAAGTGGAGACAATCACTTGAAAGCTCATTACAGGAAGAGATTTTATGGCCTCGCTGAAATTGTTGATCGATGTCTGGTTTGCTGATCTGGCTCTCACAGCCATGTCACTGAGTTGCAGTTTGAAGCTATGGTTGTCACGACCCGAAAACTAGGCTCTATTTTATTGGTAGTAAATAATTATTATTTATTTATTTGCTTATTTATTTATTTAAGTTATTATTTATTTAAATAATTATGTGTGCATTTTATGCGTTATATTAATTTATGCCTAGCATTTTAATTGTGTTAATTGGGTAGAAGAGTGATAGGGGTTTAATTGTGCTAGCTTAGTGAGGAGGGGGCCTAGGTATAAGTTTTCAAATTATTTTAACTACTCCCTCCCTACCCCCCTCTCCTCCCTCACTTCTCCCTCAATCCTCACCATCATCTCCTAGCTCAATCTCTCTCTCTCTCTACATTGGGTAAGCTTTCTCATCTTTTTCCTTCTCTCTTCATTATCTTCCTCTTCCTCTCATAATCTCTCATTTCTTAAAACTTGAAACATGTTTAGATCGTCGATAGGATCGTTGGAAGCCAAAAATATTTGAAATCCATCAACTTTGAGAAAATTCAAGTAAGTTGCTTTTCCCCTATTTTATACTAGAAATGCTACTCCATGTTTATTTGATGCTATGAATGCTATCTATTGCATCTTGGGTTGATTTGGGAGTGATTTGCATTTTTATTCATTTTTGTGAAATTTGGTATTTGAAGCTTGTGTTGGGTATCTAGATGTTGTTATTTAGCCCCTTTGCAAGTCTATAAGTTGTTTTGGTTCATAGTTGTGTATATTGTAAGCCTTGGTTCCAAGTATTTGTGAAATGGTGAAAGATTTGGGTTGGTTTAAGTTTTGGATTGAAATTGGTAGAAACCCAGAATTTTGGCCGGAATTTGCCTTTCCGGGCAAGGAGGCGCGCGCACCCTCCCATAGGAGGCGCGCGCACCCTTATGGCCCTTCTTGAACAAAAACCTTCTGTCCATCGGAGGCGCGCGCACCCTCCCATAGGAGGCGCGCGCACCCTCTCCTCCTCCTATGTTGATTTTCTCTCTGTCGAAGGGAGGCGCGCGCACCCTTTTTTTATGAAGCGCGCGTACCCTCATATACCTTTTGGCGTAATTTTCCTTCTGACTCCAGGAGGCGTGCGCATCCTCCCATAGGAGGCACGCGCACCCCCTCCCCTGTTGTGAAATTTATTTCCCCTTTTTTGTCCAATCTTTTGAGGGCCATATTTTGTTCATCCGGACTCCGTTTTAGGTGTTTAAGCTATCGCTTTAAAGCTCTCCTTGAGCTCTTCATGATGAGCGGGTATTTTCGGTTGTGTTCTTGAGTTAACTGGTTCCTTTGTGAACGTATGTGATATGGGATTTGATTGAATTATTATTTGGAAATATGAAGAACTTTTATGATGCGCGTTTATTTAATTCATATTCTTGGTGACTAATTGGAATGGTTCTGTCGCGACCCCGAACCCCGCGGGCCCGAGACCGCGATCTGGACGTCGACTTAAAACCAAAACTGTGAAATACCGAAGTTAAAAATTCCATTTGATACCAAAAGGTGATGATCCAAAGTTTTACAAAACCAAGTTTGATAAAAACCAATTACGACTATCATAAACTTCCACAAGTTTATGCCCAACAAAATACAAATATACAATTCTTAATGACGTCATTGTTTGGTACAACTATCCCAAAAAGGTTACACATTTATATAATGTAAACAAACCTATAACAACTTTCCCCAACAGAATGTATCCACACTCGACGTCCTCTTTCTCGTGATCAGCGAGACTAATCCTTAGCACCTGGGGGGGGGGTTAAGGAAAAACAAAGATAAGAGAAAAGGGGGTGAGATAAATCTCAATAAGTTACTAATGCAACTACATGATGTCCTATGATGCACGAAGCGATAAGCAATAATAAATATCACATAGCACATAGCATTTATCACATAACAGATAGCAGCGGAAATAAACACATAACAAATGATATAGCCAAGGTTTTCCAAACCGATACATCCAAATAAAGGATCGCTGCGCAGCTTCAATAATCAACAAATCATCATCTTCATAATAGCATAAAAGCTGAAGAGAAATCCCCGCTACCGGAACAATAACCATAAGAGTGTCACAAAGGACAAGAGCCATGACACAAAGTCATGCCCGGTAGCTAGATACATTCACAAAGGAAGCTAACTTATCCCTTCCAAGGCCAATCTGGAAAAGGGGGTATAGAAGGGGGCAAAACAATGGTCGACATTATAATGGACTTGGCTTTGCCATTATAATCTTTCCCATCGCCCGATGCAACAAATATGCCAGCTGGGCTTCCAAATAAATGCTAAGTAATAATAATTTAGCATGAATAAACAACTTAAGGTTCCAAAGTAGGGAACCAATCCAAATAAATTACCACAAAGGTAAACCAATCCAAACAACCCATCAAGGATGAACCACATTCCCAAAATGATACTTAATCAAATTCCACATCGTATTTATTCACAAAATAATCAAATCCAATCAATAAAGTGTTCCACGGTGTTATCTTAAGTTAATTAGAAGAAATAAACCTAAACTAGATAAGCCTTAAGTCTTAAACCAAGCAAAAGGGAAAAATCCTGGAACAGGGGGCGAGAGGGCGCCTGGAATGGGGCGAGCGCGCGCTTGAGTGACCAGAAGGTCTGGCCACCAGAAAAGGGTATGTAGGCGGGCGCCTGGTCTACGGGCTGGGAGGAATTCCCAGCTGGGTTCATCAATTTTCCTTACCATTTTCACAACTCTCTTAATCAAACACAACCAATAAGATCCTCAAGGTACCCAAACCATAACTAACCAACAAGGGGACCTTAACAACACCATTTATTAACCAAAACCAAGAATCAAACCCAACATTCATCAATTCACCATTTTTAACCAAAAACTCAAATAAATTCCAAATAAATTCCAAACTCAACCAAACTTCAAATATAACAATTAAAGCATTGTAGAAACATGTTATGAGCATTTTAGCATAAAAATGGGGGAAAAGCAACTTACTTGAAAATTCTCAAAGATGACGGAATTCAATTCTTTTTGGTTCTACGCGATCCTATCGACGATCTAAACACATTTCGAGTTTTAAGAAATGAGAGATTATGAGAGGAAGAGGAAGTAAATGAAGAGAGATGAAGAGAGAAACTTACCCCTTTTTCTTCTTTGGAGAGAGAGAGAGAAATGGGCTGGGAAAGGGATGGAGGTGGAGTGTGAGGATGGGGGAGGTGAGGGAAGGAGTAGGGAGGGAGTAGGGAAATGGTTTAAAAGATTTACACTTAGGCCCCCTCCACTACACTACACACAAATACTCCCCACTAACAAATAAGACTCAACATTACTACACTAACCCAAACGACTCAATTAAAATGCTAGGCACAAATTATTATAACACATAAATTGCACACATAAATATTTAAATAAATAAATATTTAAATAAATAAATATTTAAATAAATAAATAAGCAAATAAATAAATAATAATTATTTATTACTAATAAAATAGAGCCTAGATTTCGGGTCGCGACAGGTTCCCTACTTTGGAACCCTAAGTTGTTTAATTAAGCTAGTATTTATTACTTAGCATTTATTTGGAAGCCCATCTGGCATATTTGTTGCATCGGGCGATGGGAAAGATTATAATGGCAAAGCCAAGTCCATTATAATGTTGACCATTGTTTTGCCCATACTATACCCCTTTTCCAGATTGGCCTTGGAAGAGATAAGTTAGATTCCTTTGTGAATGTATCTAGCTACTGAGCATGACTTTGTGGCATGGCTCTTGTCCTTTGTGACACTTTTATGGTTATTGTTCCGGTACCGGGGATTTCTCATCAGCTTTCATGCTATTATGAAGATGATGATTTGTTGATTATTGAAGTTGCGCAGCGATCCTTTATTTGGATGTATCGGTTTGGAAACCTTGGCTAATATCCTTTGTTATGTGTTTATTTCCGCTGCTATCTGTTATGTGATAAATGCTATGTGCTAGCTATGATTTATTATTGTATATTGCATCTTAGCATGTCATGTAGTTGTATTAGTAACTTATTGAGATTTATCTCACCCCCTTCCTTTTATCTTTGTTTTTCCTTAACCCCCCCCCTAGGTGCTAAGGATTAGTCTCGCTGATCACGAGAAAGAGGACGTCGAGTGTGGATACATTCTTTTGGGGAAAGTTGTTATAGGTTGGTTTACATTATATCAATGTGTAACCTTTTGGTGATATTTATACCAAACATTAACGTCACTAGGATTTGTGTATTTTGTAACTTTGGTGTATAAGCTTATGGAGTTTATACTAGTTTTACTTTGTTGTTCAAGTTGATTTAAAAAACCTTGTGTTATCATCTTTTGGGTATAAAAGGAAATTTTTATCTCCATTATTTTAGAGTTTATTGTTTAAGTCGACGTCCAGATCGCGATCTCGGGCCCGCGGGGTTCGGGGCCGTGACAGTTCGTATCAGAGCCTGGTTTAGCTCGAAGTATAAGTCTAGGTGGACTAGTATGACCTAGGTGGGTAGTTGTGTTCGGAGTGAGTAACGGTTGATGTCTTATGCAGGTAATTGTTTGAAATGGCTAGAAGGAGAGCAGGTGAAGGCTCTAGTGGAGCACAGAATCAGAATGACACAAGGGAAGAACCACGTGCCATGTTTCAAGGCATGTTCGAGGCGGCCAGGAAGGCCATACATGATCAAGGTCCGAGGGTAGAACAAGCACCACCCCGCTATGGATTGGAGCAATTTCTCAAACTGAAACCGGTTGAATTCAATGGGGAACCCGATGTTCGGAAAGCTGAGTTGTGGATTGAGTCGATGGAGAAGATTTATGAGGTATTTGGTTGCACGGATGAGGACAAGGTCTGGTTCGCGGCTTACAAACTTGTGGGAGCCGCCGAGCATTGGTGGAAGGGTGTTAAAGCTAGTTGGGATGATACTCACATGGTGTATGCGTGGGAGTTGTTTGTGCGCAAATTCAAGGAACATTTCATTCCGGTTGTTGATCAAAACCGAAAGGAGATCGAGCTGCTCAACCTGGAGCAAGGTTTCTATATAGCACAATACTCGGCTAAGTTCATAGAATTAGCCCGGTATTGTGACTATTTGGTGAGGACCGAGGAACAAAAAGCTATAAGATTCATTCGGGGATTGAAGCCCTCCATCCGTACTCAACTTATTGCACAACAGATTGTGACCTTCCAAGATGCGGTAGACCGAGCCTACTTGATAGAGCAAGATATTGGGGAGCACAAAAGGAAAACCGAGGTTGCGGGTACGGGTAAACCGGGAAGCCATGCTAAATCTCAACCTCAACACCGTTCCAACAACCGAGGTAACCCGGGAGCATCATTTCAGTTTAAGGGGCAAACCACACCGAGGAATCCGAGTACTACTCCGGGGATTTAGAATAGGAAGCCCTGTACCTTTTGTCAGAGGGTAGGCCATACGGAGGATAGGTGTTAGAAAAAGCAAGGCAAGTGTACCAATTGTGGTGAAATGGGGCACTTTGCGAGAGATTGCACGAAGTACCGAGGTCAGTCATCCGGGTCAGGGGTTGGTACTAATCAGGGTCAGAAAAGGGATGCCGCTGGGAAGCCCAAAGTTCAAGGAAAGATATATGCCATGAATCAACAACAGGCGACCGATGATCCTTCGGTTATTGGAGGTATTGTTTCTGTGTCTAATGTGAGCGCACGAGCGTTAGTAGATCCAGGATCATCTCATTCATACATTTCTGTGCAATTTGCTTCCATGTTAAATGCTGCATTCGAGTCTTTACCATACGTGCTAGAGGTGTCGACCCCTATAGGAGAATGCTTGATTTCTGATCGAGTCTTTCGTGCTTGTGATGTGGTTATTTGTGGTCGTGTCCTTTGTGTGGATTTGGTAGTTCTTCCTATCCAAGACTTTGATGTCATTTTGGGTATGGATTGGTTGAGCAAGTTTCATGCTTCCGTTGATTGCCGTAAGAAAACTGTCACTTTTTCTATTCCCGATGTGCCTAAATTTGTGTTTGAGGCTAGTCCTCTGAGTAGAAAGGTTCGCTTAATTTCTTTTATGAAAGCGAGAAAATTATTGCATAGTGGTTGTGAGGGGTATTTGGCTAGTGTTCTTGATACTAGGAAGGAATCCCCTAGTTTGGATAGTGTTCGGGTAGTTCGGGAATTTCCCGATGTTTTCTCTACCGAGTATGATATGCCTCCGTATGCCTCCACAGGAGCCGTACTCCTCCTGTGGAGCCGTACGGCTCACCTTGCCTGGCTGTACCAAATTGGTTCTTCTCATGGTTTTCACACATAATGGCCACCTCTTGACTCCACTATGGCCTTAAAGCCAACAACAAGATGCTGACTGAAAGGTTGCAGAGTGCGCAAAGGAGACAGAAAAGGAAAGCAGA
This sequence comes from Campanula takesimana, assembly GCA_026119855.1. Classification (NCBI taxonomy): domain Eukaryota; kingdom Viridiplantae; phylum Streptophyta; class Magnoliopsida; order Asterales; family Campanulaceae; genus Campanula; species Campanula takesimana. Next base: position 47,543 of record JAOWBW010000436.1, on the reverse strand, counting down.
TAGAGAAGATTCCAAAGCAAATAAGAAGGCTAAAAGATCATAATCTACTTCAAAGGCTACTGCTCCTGACCAGCAAGAGGACCTTCCCAAGTCTACTGGTTCTTGAGTCAATGTAACCAATGATATAGATATTCTTGAAGACCTTCAAAGATATATCCTAAAATCTTCTTTGCTAACCATTTTTATTTGTGTGCTTATTTTAAGTGTTATGTTGTTAAAATATTTATGCTGCTCTTTATGCTAACTTTGTTTTGCAGAATATTTCTCTGCCGATCCTTGCAATCGGCACTCCATCTATCTCTTTTACTATATTTATTTTCTTTTTATTTTACCTTTACTAAGACATCTAGAGTGTGACTTGGCTTAGGGAATGATAATAAATAGATATCCCTGAACACATTCTTTTACTAAGCTATGATAGATTTTCTTGTATAGGATGATTGAACTTATGCAATTAGGAGGAGATTGTTGTTCAAATATATGTATAGGACTTAGAATTGCTTAATCCTAATCATAGTTAACACTTAGGGTCCCCAATTTTTATTAGTATCTTTATGATATCTTTAGGATTCCTAGTGACCAGCACAGGTGTATTACAACTCTTCATCACAAGGCAAACCAGCTAGAGGACAACAGGAAACATATCAGCAGACCAGCATTCAAGTTGCCGATCAAAGAACTACTCAGTATATAATATCAGTTACCGGCAACTATCCAATCAGCAAGGACAAACTGAAGTTTACTGGTAGTCAACTCAAGATATTCTTTACTTGAATATCTTCAGGTTACATCGTTCTCCCATAGTTGACTTTACCGATTACTTTTGTACTGTCTTTCTGAAAATTGCTATCTGTCTCTGCTACGGTTTTTGTACCAGTCTAACACCGAGCTATTTTTAGCTCTACTCTGGCCTACCTGCTTTTTGCAGGTAACCGGTTGAGACAAATGGGTCTTTATGTCACGACCCGAAATCTAGGCTCTATTTTATTTGGTGATAAATAATTATTATTTATTTATTTGCTTAATTATGTATTTAAATTATTACTTAATTAATAATTTATGAGTTATAATAATTCATGCCTAGCATTTTATTTGGGTTAGTGTAGTATTGTTGGGTCTTAATTGTAAGTAGGGAGTGTAAGTTTTGTGTGTAGTGATGAGGAGGGGGCCTAAGTGTAAGTTCTTTAAATCATTTTAACTACTCCCTCCCTACTCATCTCCTCCCTCACTCTCACACTCAATCTCCCAGCATTCTCTCTCTTTCCATAGAAGAAAAAGGGTAAGGTTTCTTCCTCTCTTCTCTCTACATTTCCATCATCTTCCTCTTGTCATTTCCCATTTCTTAAAACATGAACCTTGTTTAGATCGTCGATAGGATCGCGTAGAACCAAAAAGAATTGAATTCCGTCAACTTTGAGATTTATCAAGTAAGTTACTTTTCCCCCATTTTGATGTTAAAATGTTCATATCATGTTTATATGATGTTTGAGTTGTTATATTTGAAGTTTGGATGAGTTTAGAATTTATTTGAATTTTGGGTTAAAAATGGTGATTTATGAATGTTGGGTTGATTCTTGATTTTGGTTGATTAAATGTTGTTATAGGAGTCTTTTTAGACTTATAAGTTGTTTGGGCACATTAGTATACTAGTTGAAATGTTGGATTTTGGTGGAAATGTGTTTTGGGTATAAAAATGGAAGAACCCATGTTGTTCTTCCAGATTTCCAGTAATTCAGAGCATTGGGCGGCCGCACAAAAATGTATGGGCGACCGCACATCTATCTAAAGGCTTTTGTTCTTGGTTTGAAGGATTTTGGGCGACCGCACAGTCCCTTTTGGGCGGCCGCACAGAACCCCTGAAAGTTTACATTTGTTAACTATTGTGTGATTGAAGAATACGTTTTGATCCAAACCTTGGGTGTCCTTCTAGTTGACCTTAGTGAACATTGTAGTACACTCTAGTGATAGAATTGGGTCCTTTGTGATCGAGTTTGTGTTTGAAATTAATTAAGTGTTAATTGGGACTTTGGAACATCTTATTGAGGTATTGTTGGTTTGACTTATCTTTGTGATGATCAATTGTGATCAAGTTTGTGTTTGAGCATCTTGTGATGGGTTCGTGGTTGTTCCAATCGGATTGATTTTGGATAAGACTTGGTTTAGGTTTTAGGTGATATCCTATAGTACCTAGAGGGTGGTTTTGGAACACTAAGGTGTAGGGTTTAGTCCGGTCGTGATCATGTTCTAATAAGGGTAACCTTTTGGATTCGTTTGGGGTGTTTAGAATTGGTTCGTTATGGGCGGAGGAAAAGCGTGAATTGGCGATTGGGTACTTACGGTTTGATTAACCTTAAGGTGTATTCATTCTGATTTCCTACTTTGAAATTCCAGGTGTGATGAGATGGTTGAGTTCATAGTCCTAGTATATCTTTTGAGTAAATGTTTATGGTCATTTTGGTAATAGCCATTGTGCCATTTGGGAGCGACCGTTTGGGTTGTGCTCTTTATGACTAACTTGTGGGTATAATATTTAGGATGTATTTGGTACGTGCCTTATCTTGGAATCATTATGTTTTAATGGTTAATGTTGTTGGACTCTTTTATGAGAAACTCCTTGTGTTATTGTTGTTGAACTCTTCTTGAGTAATAGTTGCATCTTTTATGGTGATTAATTGGTATGGTTCCCTACTTTGGAACCCTTTTCATGTTTACAAAGCTAGTATTCATTACTTAGCATTATTGAAAGTCCAGCTGGTTATTTGTGTATCGAGTCAGGCAATGGATAATGCTATAATGGCACGAGCCAAGTCCAGTATAGCATCGCCCATTGGTCCTTCTGTCCTCATCCAGATTGGCCTTGGTTGGGATGAGCTAGCTCCGTTGTGGGTATTCTAGCTAATCGTTTTGGAGCATGACTTTGTGGCATGGCTCCCGCCCCTTGTGGCACTTTACATTGTTATTGGTTCCGGTACCGGGTTTCTCTTCAGCTTTTATGCTACTATGAAGATGGTTTGTTTGATTGATGGGTTGATTGGTCGTTTCTGACCGGGGAATTCTCTTCAGCTTTCATGCTATTATGAAGATGATGATTTGTTGGCTATTGAAGCTGCGCAGCGACCTTTATTTGGTTATCAGTTGGGAAACCTTGGCTAATATCCTTTGTTATGTGTTTACTTTCCGCTGCTATCTGTTAACTGTTAATTGTTTCATGCTATGTGATATTTATCATTGTTTATTGCTTATTGCATTATAGCATGTCATGTAGTTGCATTAGTATCTTACTGAGATTTTATCTCACCCCGTTTATTTCCATCCTTGTTTTTCCTTAACCCCCCCAGGAGGAAAAGGATTAGGATTCGCGGATCGAGGAGGACGTCGAGAGGATTGAGATTTTGGGGCAGGTTGTAAGGGATCGGTTTACATTATTTAAATGTATAACCTTTTTGGGATAGTTTTACTTGTATTGACGTCATTAAGAATTGTATATTTTATTCTTTTGGTTTAAGCTGTGGAGCTTACGTTAGATGCACTTGTTGATTTAAACTTGTATTTGTAAAACCTTGTGTTGTCATCTTTTGGTTCAAAATGGAATTTTTAACTTCTATAATTTATAGTTTTGGTTTTAAGTCGACGTCCAGCTCGCGATCTCGGACCCGCGGGGTTCGGGGTCGCGACAGTTGGTATCAGAGCTATGGCATTAGCTCTAAGTATAAGTCTAGGTGGATTAGTATGACCTAGGTGGGTAGTAGTGTGCGGAGTGATTAACGGTTGATGTCTTATGCAGATAATTGTTCTCAATGTCTGGAAGAAGAAACAGAGGAGGTATTAGTGGGGCACAGAATCAGAATGATACAAGGGAAGAAGCACGTGCAATGTTTCAGGGCATGTTTGAGGCGGCCATGAAGGCCATACATGATCAAGGTCCGAGGGTAGAACAAGCAGCACCACCCCGCTACGGATTGGAACAATTTCTGAAGTTGAAACCGGTTGAGTTCAATGGGGAACCCGATGTAAGGAAGGCCGAGCTATGGATTGAGTCGATGGAGAAAATTTATGATGTCTTTGGTTGCACCGATGAAGACAAGGTCCGGTTTGCGGCTTATAAACTTGTGGGTGCCGCCGAGCACTGGTGGAAGGGTGTTAAAGCAAGTTGGGACGATACTCACACAATGTATGCATGGGAATTGTTTGTGCGGAAGTTCAAGGAGCATTTCATTCCGGTAGTGGATCAGAACCGAAAGGAGATCGAGCTTCTCAACTTGGAGCAAGGTTTGTTGTCTATAGCTCAATACTCGGCTAAGTTCACAGAATTAGCCCGGTATTGTGACTATCTTGTGAGGACCGAGGAGCAGAAAGCTATGAGATTCATCCGGGGTTTGAAGACTTCTATTCATACTTAACTTATAGCCCAGAGGATTGTGACATTTCAGGATGCGGTAGACCGGGCATACTTGATCGAGCAAGATATTGGGGAGCTTAAGAGGAAGACCGAGGTTGCAAATGCGGGTAAACAAGTAAGCCATGATAAATCTCAACCACAACACCATTCAGATAACCGAGGTAATTTGGGAGCACCATCTCAGTTTAAGGAGCAAACCGCGCTAGGGAATCCGGGTACTACTCCGGGGAAACAAGGGAAACAAGGTAGGTGGCTTTGCACGTACTGTCAGAGGGAAGGCCATTTGGAGGATAAGTGTTGGAAGAAGCAAGGAAAATGTATCAATTGTGGTCAACTGGGTCACTTCATAAAAGACTGTCCGAGGTTTAAGGTTCAATCATCAGGAACAGGAACCAGTACTTCACCGGGTCAGAAGAGAGATGCTTCGGGGAACCATAAGGTATAGGGCAGAGTAATTGCGACCAATCAGCACTCACCAGGTAACAGATAAATTTCAGGAGGTATTATTTAGCGTCGTGAGAGCGAGCGCGTGCATTATAGGATCATCGCATCTATGTGTTTCTGTGCATTTAGTTGCATTTATTACTTCTGAGTTTCTGACTTATGTGTTGTAGGTGCCTACTCCTATGGAGGAGTTTAGGGTATCTGATGAAGTCTTATGTGCTTATGATGTGCTTAAGTATGGTTGTGTCTCACCTGTTAAATTAGCCATGTTGCTATTACAAGATTTTGATGTTACTATTGCTTTAGTCTATTTGTTGAAGGGGGATTGTTATATTCTCCATTCCTAAGGTCTTAAAACTGTTTGAGACCATTCCTTTGGGTAAGAGTTATACCTATCTTTTCTTAATTGAAGTCCGAGTATTTAGTTTCGGCCAATTTGTTGGGTGTATTTATCATTCGTAAGATTTTCATTTTCTTCCGAATAGTACCTAATGTTCGAGGAGAAACTTGGGGTTAAATTGCGTGGTTGTGGTTCAAGGTTGTAGTACTGATAATTAGAGCAATAACTATATTGTAACGGTCGAGTTGTAAAAGTTGTGGATTCAACCGAGGGTTTCTTGTTAAGAGAATTCGTTTCTTTTTAGTACATCTCCGTGAGTACATCGAGATTGATTAGTATGGAGGGATGCGTGAATTGTTATGGGAAAGGAGTGTATGGGGGAATGTATAATTGATAATGGTGGTAAGCGTGTTAAATTAGAAAGGACTAATAAGTACATTTTGGGAGAGTAATAATTTCTCAATCTATGTTAAAGGCATTTTGAAATTTTGGTTAGATAGTGGTTCTATGGTTCTAAATCCCTTCTTGGTGGCGTTACCGAATTGGATCAAGGGTGTGTGAAGAAAGTTGAGTATCAATACTTGGGCATAATTAAAGAATATTGTGATTTGGTAAGGGAGCTATTGGAATGAGGCTAGCTAATTGGTTTATGGTTTTGATAGTACCATTGAGCTTAAGTATCATTAAGTTAATAAAGGTATGCGTGAAAGACTAACTTGGGTTAGCTATTGAGGATTTGAGATTTGTTGATTTCCTTGGGTTTATGAGCACGGATTATAATTTAAATGGGAGTTAGAGAAAATCTTTTGAAAATGAAATTTGGATCGTTTTTCGGACTATTGAGTATTCGTAATTATTTTAGGCTTTCAAGGATTGGAGCGTTATGACGATGATATTATGGCATAGATTTAAGTGAACATGTTGTATTAAAATTTTGGGTTTATATTACACCTCTAGTTTAAGGTGCTACCTAGAGCGAGAGCACTAAAATGGTAATCCTTAGAGACATGATCACCTCGATGAATATTATGGGAATGAAAATTCTTTAGCTTTTGTAGTTTAAGAGTCGATTAAACTCGAGATGGTTTAAGGTTGTGAACTTCTGGGAAGTGATATCAAGCATGCGTTTGGCTTATGAATGCACTTTTCCAGTGTAATTAAGGTTATGAATAAGATGAACTTGAGGTATCTCGGGAACTATGTTGGGAGCAATTGGGATTCTCCAATTTTGATTTTGGATTCTAATTAGTAGTGAAGGTTATGATTGAAGGAAGTTATGTGCGAGAGGTCGTGGTATGGTGAACATTATTTAAGGTTACTACGTGGTGGTTTAGAATGGATGATTGAGGAATTTGAGAAATGGCGGAACTATCGTATCCGTAGCTATTTGGTCTTTCGGGTATGTCTCGTTAAAATTCGGGTCGAATTTTCTTTAAGGGGGAGTGAATGTCACGACCCGAAATCTAGGCTCTATTTTATTTGGTGATAAATAATTATTATTTATTTATTTGCTTAATTATGTATTTAAATTATTACTTAATTAATAATTTATGAGTTATAATAATTCATGCCTAGCATTTTATTTGGGTTAGTGTAGTATTGTTGGGTCTTAATTGTAAGTAGGGAGTGTAAGTTTTGTGTGTAGTGATGAGGAGGGGGCCTAAGTGTAAGTTCTTTAAATCATTTTAACTACTCCCTCCCTACTCATCTCCTCCCTCACTCTCACACTCAATCTCCCAGCATTCTCTCTCTTTCCATAGAAGAAAAAGGGTAAGGTTTCTTCCTCTCTTCTTTCTACATTTCCATCATCTTCCTCTTGTCATTTCCCATTTCTTAAAACATGAACCTTGTTTAGATCGTCGATAGGATCGCGTAGAACCAAAAAGAATTGAATTCCGTCAACTTTGAGATTTATCAAGTAAGTTACTTTTCCCCCATTTTGATGTTAAAATGTTCATATCATGTTTATATGATGTTTGAGTTGTTATATTTGAAGTTTGGATGAGTTTAGAATTTATTTGAATTTTGGGTTAAAAATGGTGATTTATGAATGTTGGGTTGATTCTTGATTTTGGTTGATTAAATGTTGTTATAGGAGTCTTTTTAGACTTATAAGTTGTTTGGGCACATTAGTATACTAGTTGAAATGTTGGATTTTGGTGGAAATGTGTTTTGGGTATAAAAATGGAAGAACCCATGTTGTTCTTCCAGATTTCCAGTAATTCAGAGCATTGGGCGGCCGCACAAAAATGTATGGGCGACCGCACATCTATATAAAGGCTTTTGTTCTTGGTTTGAAGGATTTTGGGCGACCGCACAGTCCCTTTTGGGCGGCCGCACAGAACCCCTGAAAGTTTACATTTGTTAACTATTGTGTGATTGAAGAATGCGTTTTGATCCAAACCTTGGGTGTCCTTCTAGTTGACCTTAGTGAACATTGTAGTACACTCTAGTGATAGAATTGGGTCCTTTGTGATCGAGTTTGTGTTTGAAATTAATTAAGTGTTAATTGGGACTTTGGAACATCTTATTGAGGTATTGTTGGTTTGACTTATCTTTGTGATGATCAATTGTGATCAAGTTTGTGTTTGAGCATCTTGTGATGGGTTCGTGGTTGTTCCAATCGGATTGATTTTGGATAAGACTTGGTTTAGGTTTTAGGTGATATCCTATAGTACCTAGAGGGTGGTTTTGGAACACTAAGGTGTAGGGTTTAGTCCGGTCGTGATCATGTTCTAATAAGGGTAACCTTTTGGATTCGTTTGGGGTGTTTAGAATTGGTTCGTTATGGGCGGAGGAAAAGCGTGAATTGGCGATTGGGTACTTACGGTTTGATTAACCTTAAGGTGTATTCATTCTGATTTCCTACTTTGAAATTCCAGGTGTGATGAGATGGTTGAGTTCATAGTCCTAGTATATCTTTTGAGTAAATGTTTATGGTCATTTTGGTAATAGCCATTGTGCCATTTGGGAGCGACCGTTTGGGTTGTGCTCTTTATGACTAACTTGTGGGTATAATATTTAGGATGTATTTGGTACGTGCCTTATCTTGGAATCATTATGTTTTAATGGTTAATGTTGTTGGACTCTTTTATGAGAAACTCCTTGTGTTATTGTTGTTGAACTCTTCTTGAGTAATAGTTGCATCTTTTATGGTGATTAATTGGTATGGTTCCCTACTTTGGAACCCTTTTCATGTTTACAAAGCTAGTATTCATTACTTAGCATTATTGAAAGTCCAGCTGGTTATTTGTGTATCGAGTCAGGCAATGGATAATGCTATAATGGCACGAGCCAAGTCCAGTATAGCATCGCCCATTGGTCCTTCTGTCCTCATCCAGATTGGCCTTGGTTGGGATGAGCTAGCTCCGTTGTGGGTATTCTAGCTAATCGTTTTGGAGCATGACTTTGTGGCATGGCTCCCGCCCCTTGTGGCACTTTACATTGTTATTGGTTCCGGTACCGGGTTTCTCTTCAGCTTTTATGCTACTATGAAGATGGTTTGTTTGATTGATGGGTTGATTGGTCGTTTCTGACCGGGGAATTCTCTTCAGCTTTCATGCTATTATGAAGATGATGATTTGTTGTTTATTGAAGCTGCGCAGCGACCTTTATTTGGTTATCAGTTGGGAAACCTTGGCTAATATCCTTTGTTATGTGTTTACTTTCCGCTGCTATCTGTTAACTGTTAATTGTTTCATGCTATGTGATATTTATCATTGTTTATTGCTTATTGCATTATAGCATGTCATGTAGTTGCATTAGTATCTTACTGAGATTTTATCTCACCCCGTTTATTTCCATCTTTGTTTTTCCTTAACCCCCCCAGGAGGAAAAGGATTAGGATTCGCGGATCGAGGAGGACGTCGAGAGGATTGAGATTTTGGGGCAGGTTGTAAGGGATCGGTTTACATTATTTAAATGTATAACCTTTTTGGGATAGTTTTACTTGTATTGACGTCATTAAGAATTGTATATTTTATTCTTTTGGTTTAAGCTGTGGAGCTTACGTTAGATGCACTTGTTGATTTAAACTTGGATTTGTAAAACCTTGTGTTATCATCTTTTGGTTCAAAATGGAATTTTTAACTTCTATAATTTATAGTTTTTGTTTTAAGTCGACGTCCAGCTCGCGATCTCGGACCCGCGGGGTTCGGGGTCGCGACACTTTACCCGTCAGACTTTTCCAGGCATGCGTGTACTTCAAATCCCCGCCATTAATGCAAAAGATATCGCATTTAATGCTCCACACCTAACCCAGCTGGAAATTCAAATACAAACCTTCTTCTCCAAGACTCAAGTCATTTACTCCATCTATAAATAGAGGACTCAAAGCATTGAAGAAGGTTGGTGAAAGTAGTGCATTGAAGAGAGTTGAATTGTTTGAAGCATTCATTAAAGCTCAAACATTCCTTGTCCCAGAAATCATTAGACATTTAATAGGACATACACTTATGCACAAACTCATCAACATTGTTAGTATTCCCAAACTAGATTATTTAAGGAATACGTTGTTTGAGTTTTTCACACACCCACCTGAGTGAGATAAGTTCTTTTGGACTTGCCACACTTGGTCAGATTTGTATCACGATCCATTAGTGATTGTAGACATCCCGATCTCGCACCCCTAAAACCAACCATAATTCGGTCTAAGCGTGATAATTGACCTAAAACCCTAGTTTTAACAGTTCAGGACAACCGACCGTCTTATCAGTGCATCAGATGCAAAAATCGAGTCCGGATTCATGATCAGGACTCAAAACTGAGCAAATAGGCGTATTCTCTGAAAGTCGAGCGTCGGGACCCACGGCGGGCCCCGCACTCCTTTAAAGCCTTTTATCGGTCATCCTTTGTATTTAAAATTATATTATATTATCCCTTACTTATTAACATATTTCAGATATATCACTATGACCAGAAAATTACATCGAGCAACTTTCATGTTGGAAGCACGGACAACCGGACTACCGTTACGCGCACACCGGAGCAGTTCGGACCATTACAAAACGAGAAAACGGAGCCGGAAATAATGCAAAGCCACCTTGTATGGCTTCCCAAACGTGGCTGCATGCTGAACAACTCAAAAGTGTGAGTCAACATTTGTGGACCAATCAGAAAACGACACATGGCGGACAAAATAGCAAAATATCAGAAAATGCCACCGTATGCCTCCACAAGAGCCGTACTCCTCCTGTGGAGCCGTACGGCTCACCTTGCCTGGCTGTACCAAATTGGTTCTTCTCATGGTTTTCACACATAATGGCCACCTCTTGACTCCACTATGGCCTTAAAGCCAACAACAAGATGCTGACTGAAATGTTGCAGAGTGCGCAAAGGAGACAGAAAAGGAAAGCAGATAGAGAAGATTCCAAAGCAAAGAAGAAGGATAAAAGATCAAAATCTACTTCAAAGGCTACTGCTCCTGACCAGCAAGAGGACCTTCCCAAGTCTACTGGTTCTTTAGTCAATGTAACCAATGATATAGATATTCTTGAAGACCTTCAAAGATATATCCTAAAAAATCTTCTTTGCTAACCATTTTTATTTGTGTGCTTATTTTAAGTGTTATGTTCTTAAAATATTTATGTTGCTCTTTATGCTAACTTTGTTTTGCAGAATATTTCTCTGCTGATCCTTGCAATCGGCACTCCATCTATCTCTTTTACTATATTTATTTTCTTTTTATTTTACCTTTACTAAGACATCTAGAGTGTGACTTGGCTTAGGGAATGATAATAAATAGATATCCCTGAACACATTCTTTTACTAGCTATGATAGATTTTCTTGTATAGGATGATTGAACTTATGCAATTAGAAGGAGATTGTTGTTCAAATATATGTATAGGACTTAGAATTGCTTAATCCTAATCATAGTTAACACTTAGGGTCCCCCAATTTTTATTAGTATCTTTATGATATCTTTAGGATTCCTAGTGACCAGCACAGGTGTATTACAACTCTTCATCACAAGGCAAACCAGCTAGAGGACAACAGGAAACATATCAGCAGACCAGCATTCAAGTTGCCGATCAAAGAACTACTCAGTATATAATATCAGTTACCGGCAACTATCCAATCAGCAAGGACAAACTGAAGTTTACTGGTAGTCAACTCAAGATATTCTTTACTTGAATATCTTCAGGTTACATCGTTCTCCCATAGTTGACTTTACCGATTACTTTTGTACTGTCTTTCTGAAAATTGCTATCTGTCTCTGCTACGGTTTTTGTACCAGTCTAACACCGAGCTATTTTTAGCTCTACTCTGGCCTACCTGCTTTTTGCAGGTAACCGGTTGAGACAAAGGGGTCTTTACCCGTCAGACTTTTCCAGGCATGCGTGTACTTCAAATCCCCGCCATTAATGCAAAAGATATCGCATTTAATGCTCCACACCTAACCCAGCTGGAAATTCAAATACAAACCTTCTTCTCCAAGACTCAAGTCATTTACTCCATCTATAAATAGAGGACTCAAAGCATTGAAGAAGGTTGGTGAAAGTAGTGCATTGAAGAGAGTTGAATTGTTTGAAGCATTCATTAAAGCTCAAACATTCCTTGTCCCAGAAATCATTAGACATTTAATAGGACATACACTTATGCACAAACTCATCAACATTGTTAGTATTCCCAAACTAGATTATTTAAGGAATACGTTGTTTGAGTTTTTCACACACACACCTGAGTGAGATAAGTTCTTTTGGACTTGCCACACTTGGTCAGATTTGTATCACGATCCATTAGTGATTGTAGACACCCCGATCTCGCACCCCTAAAACCAACCATAATTCGGTCTAAGCGTGATAATTGACCTAAAACCCTAGTTTTGACAGTTCAGGACAACCGACCGTCTTATCGGTGCATCAGATGCAAAAATCGAGTCCGGATTCATGATCAGGACTCAAAACTGAGCAAATAGGCGTATTCTCTGAAAGTCGAGCGTCGGGACCCACGGCGGGCCCCGCACTCCTTTAAAGCCTTTTATCGGTCATCCTTTGTATTTAAAATTATATTATATTATCCCTTACTTATTAACATATTTCAGATATATCACTATGACCAGAAAATTACATCGAGCAACTTTCATGTTGGAAGCACGGACAACCGGACTACCGTTACGCGCACACCGGAGCAGTTCGGACCATTACAAAACGAGAAAACGGAGCCGGAAATAATGCAAAGCCACCTTTTATGGCTTCCCAAACGTGGCTGCATGCTGAACAACTCAAAAGTGTGAGTCAACATTTGTGGACCAATCAGAAAACGACACATGGCGGACAAAATAGCAAAATATCAGAAAATGCCACCGTATGCCTCCACAAGAGCCGTACTCCTCCTGTGGAGCCGTACGGCTCACCTTGCCTGGCTGTACCAAATTGGTTCTTCTCATGGTTTTCACACATAATGGCCACCTCTTGACTCCACTATGGCCTTAAAGCCAACAACAAGATGCTGACTGAAATGTTGCAGAGTGCGCAAAGGAGACAGAAAAGGAAAGCAGATAGAGAAGATTCCAAAGCAAAGAAGAAGGATAAAAGATCAAAATCTACTTCAAAGGCTACTGCTCCTGACCAGCAAGAGGACCTTCCCAAGTCTACTGGTTCTTTAGTCAATGTAACCAATGATATAGATATTCTTGAAGACCTTCAAAGATATATCCTAAAAAATCTTCTTTGCTAACCATTTTTATTTGTGTGCTTATTTTAAGTGTTATGTTCTTAAAATATTTATGTTGCTCTTTATGCTAACTTTGTTTTGCAGAATATTTCTCTGCTGATCCTTGCAATCGGCACTCCATCTATCTCTTTTACTATATTTATTTTCTTTTTATTTTACCTTTACTAAGACATCTAGAGTGTGACTTGGCTTAGGGAATGATAATAAATAGATATCCCTGAACACATTCTTTTACTAGCTATGATAGATTTTCTTGTATAGGATGATTGAACTTATGCAATTAGAAGGAGATTGTTGTTCAAATATATGTATAGGACTTAGAATTGCTTAATCCTAATCATAGTTAACACTTAGGGTCCCCCAATTTTTATTAGTATCTTTATGATATCTTTAGGATTCCTAGTGACCAGCACAGGTGTATTACAACTCTTCATCACAAGGCAAACCAGCTAGAGGACAACAGGAAACATATCAGCAGACCAGCATTCAAGTTGCCGATCAAAGAACTACTCAGTATATAATATCAGTTACCGGCAACTATCCAATCAGCAAGGACAAACTGAAGTTTACTGGTAGTCAACTCAAGATATTCTTTACTTGAATATCTTCAGGTTACATCGTTCTCCCATAGTTGACTTTACCGATTACTTTTGTACTGTCTTTCTGAAAATTGCTATCTGTCTCTGCTACGGTTTTTGTACCAGTCTAACACCGAGCTATTTTTAGCTCTACTCTGGCCTACCTGCTTTTTGCAGGTAACCGGTTGAGACAAAGGGGTCTTTACCCGTCAGACTTTTCCAGGCATGCGTGTACTTCAAATCCCCGCCATTAATGCAAAAGATATCGCATTTAATGCTCCACACCTAACCCAGCTGGAAATTCAAATACAAACCTTCTTCTCCAAGACTCAAGTCATTTACTCCATCTATAAATAGAGGACTCAAAGCATTGAAGAAGGTTGGTGAAAGTAGTGCATTGAAGAGAGTTGAATTGTTTGAAGCATTCATTAAAGCTCAAACATTCCTTGTCCCAGAAATCATTAGACATTTAATAGGACATACACTTATGCACAAACTCATCAACATTGTTAGTATTCCCAAACTAGATTATTTAAGGAATACGTTGTTTGAGTTTTTCACACACCCACCTGAGTGAGATAAGTTCTTTTGGACTTGCTACACTTGGTCAGATTTGTATCACGATCCATTAGTGATTGTAGACACCCCGATCTCGCACCCCTAAAACCAACCATAATTCGGTCTAAGCGTGATAATTGACCTAAAACCCTAGTTTTGACAGTTCGGGACAACCGACCGTCTTATCGGTGCATCAGATGCAAAAATCGAGTCCGGATTCATGATCAGGACTCAAAACTGAGCAAATAGGCGTATTCTCTGAAAGTCGAGCGTCGGGACCCACGGCGGGCCCCGCACCCCTTTAAAGCCTTTTATCGGTCATCCTTTGTATTTAAAATTATATTATATTATCCCTTACTTATTAACATATTTTAGATATATCACTATGACCAGAAAATTACATCGAGCAACTTTCATGTTGGAAGCACGGACAACCGGACTACCGTTACGCGCACACCGGAGCAGTTCGGACCATTACAAAACGAGAAAACGGAGCCGGAAATAATGCAAAGCCACCTTGTATGGCTTCCCAAACGTGGCTGCATGCTGAACAACTCAAAAGTGTGAGTCAACATTTGTGGACCAATCAGAAAACGACACATGGCGGACAAAATAGCAAAAAATCAGAAAATGCCACCGTATGCCTCCACAAGAGCCGTACTCCTCCTGTGGAGCCGTACGGCTCACCTTGCCTGGCTGTACCAAATTGGTTCTTCTCATGGTTTTCACACATAATGGCCACCTCTTGACTCCACTATGGCCTTAAAGCTAACAACAAGATGCTGACTGAAAGGTTGCAGAGTGCGCAAAGGAGACAGAAAAGGAAAGCAGATAGAGAAGATTCCAAAGCAAAGAAGAAGGCTAAAAGATCAGAATCTACTTCAAAGGCTACTGCTCCTGACCAGCAAGAGGACCTTCCCAAGTCTACTGGTTCTTGAGTCAATGTAACCAATGTAATCAATGATATAGATATTCTTGAAGACCTTCAAAGATATAACTGGTTCTTGAGTCAATGTAACCAATGATATAGATATTCTTGAAGACCTTCAAAGATATATCCTAAAAAATCTTCTTTGCTAACCATTTTTATTTGTGTGCTTATTTTAAGTGTTATGTTCTTAAAATATTTATGCTGCTCTTTATGCTAACTTTGTTTTGCAGAATATTTCTCTGCCGATCCTTGCAATCGGCACTCCATCTATCTCTTTTACTATATTTATTTTCTTTTTATTTTACCTTTACTAAGACATCTAGAGTGTGACTTGGCTTAGGGAATGATAATAAATAGATATCCCTGAACACATTCTTTTACTAAGCTAAGATAGATGTTCTTGTATAGGATGATTGAACTTAAGCAATTAGGAGGAGATTGTTGTTCAAATATATGTATAGGACTTGGAATTGCCTAATCCTAATCATAGTTAACACTTAGGGTCCCCCAATTTTTATTAGTATCTTTATGATATCTTTAGGATTCCTAGTGACCAGCACATGTGTATTACAAATCTTCATCACAAGGCAAACCAGCTAGAGGACTACAGGAAACATATCAGCAGACCAGCATTCAAGTTACCGATCAAAGAACTACTCAGTATATAATATCAGTTACCGGCAACTATCCAATCAGCAAGGACAAACTGAAGTTTACTGGTAGTCAACTCAAGATATTCTTTACTTGAATATCTTCAGGTTACATCGTTCTCCCATAGTTGACTTTACCGATTACTTTTGTACTGTCTTTCTGAAAATTGCTATCTGTCTCTGCTACGGTTTTTGTACCAGTCTAACACCGAGCTATTTTTAGCTCTACTCTGCCCTACCTGCTTTTTGCAGGTAACCGGTTGAGACAAATGGGTCTTTACCCATCAGACTTTTCCAGGCATGCGTGTACTTCAAATCCCCGCCATTAATGCAAAAGATATCGCATTTAATGCTCCTCACCTAACCCAGCTGGAAATTCAAATACAAACCTTCTTCTCCAAGACTCAAGTCATTTACTCCATCTATAAATAGAGGACTCAAAGCATTGAAGACGGTTGGTGAAAGTAGTGCATTGAAGAGAGTTGAATTGTTTGAAGCATTCATTAAAGCTCAAACATTCCTTGTCCCAGAAATCATTAGACATTTAATAGGACATTACACTTGTGCAGAAACTCATCAACATTGTTAGTATTCCCAAACTAGATTATTTAAGGAATACGTTGTTTGAGTTTTTCACACACCCACCTGAGTGAGATAAGTTCTTTTGGACTTGCCGCTCAAATACACTTGGTCAGATTTGTATCACGATCCATTAGTGATTGTAGACACCCCGATCTCGCACCCCTAAAACCAACCATAATTCGGTCTAAGCGTGATAATTGACCTAAAACCCTAGATTTGACAGTTCGGGACTACCGACCGTCTTATCGGTGCATCGGATGCAAAAATCGAGTCCGGATTCATGATCAGGACTCAAAACTGAGCAAATAGGCGTATTCTCTGAAAGTCGAGCGTCGGGACCCACGGTGGGCCCCGCACCCCTATAAAGCCTTTTATCGGTCATCCTTTGTATTTAAAATTTGATTATATTATCCCTTACTTATTAACATATTTCAGATATATCACTATGACCAGAAAATTACATCGAGCAACTTTCATGTTGGAAGCACGGACAACCGGACTACCGTTACGCGCACACCGGAGCAGTTCGGACCATTACAAAACGAGAAAACGGAGCCGGAAATAATGCAAAGCCACCTTGTATGGCTTCCCAAACGTGGCTGCATGCTGAACAACTCAAAAGTGTGAGTCAACATTTGTGGACCAATCAGAAAACGACACATGGCGGACAAAATAGCAAAAAATCAGAAAATGCCACCGTATGCCTCCACAAGAGCCGTACTCCTCCTGTGGAGCCGTACGGCTCACCTTGCCTGGCTGTACCAAATTGGTTCTTCTCATGGTTTTCACACATAATGGCCACCTCTTGACTCCACTATGGCCTTAAAGCCAACAACAAGATGCTGACTGAAAGGTTGCAGAGTGCGCAAAGGAGACAGAAAAGGAAAGCAGATAGAGAAGATTCCAAAGCAAAGAAGAAGGCTAAAAGATCAGAATCTACTTCAAAGGCTACTGCTCCTGACCAGCAAGAGGACCTTCCCAAGTCTACTGGTTCTTGAGTCAATGTAACCAATGTAACCAATGATATAGATATTCTTGAAGACCTTCAAAGATATAACTGGTTCTTGAGTCAATGTAACCAATGATATAGATATTCTTGAAGACCTTCAAAGATATATCCTAAAAAATATTCTTTGCTAACCATTTTTATTTGTGTGCTTATTTTAAGTGTTATGTTCTTAAAATATTTATGCTGCTCTTTATGCTAACTTTGTTTTGCAGAATATTTCTCTGCCGATCCTTGCAATCGGCACTCCATCTATCTCTTTTACTATATTTATTTTCTTTTTATTTTACCTTTACTAAGACATCTAGAGTGTGACTTGGCTTAGGGAATGATAATAAATAGATATCCCTGAACACATTCTTTTACTAAGCTAAGATAGATGTTCTTGTATAGGATGATTGAACTTAAGCAATTAGGAGGAGATTGTTGTTCAAATATATGTATAGGACTTGGAATTGCCTAATCCTAATCATAGTTAACACTTAGGGTCCCCCAATTTTTATTAGTATCTTTATGATATCTTTAGGATTCCTAGTGACCAGCACATGTGTATTACAACTCTTCATCACAAGGCAAACCAGCTAGAGGACTACAGGAAACATATCAGCAGACCATCATTCATGTTACCGATCAAAGAACTACTCAGTATATAATATCAGTTACCGGCAACTATCCAATCAGCAAGGACAAACTGAAGTTTACTGGTAGTCAACTCAAGATATTCTTTACTTGAATATCTTCAGGTTACATCGTTCTCCTATAGTTGACTTTACCGATTACTTTTGTACTGTCTTTCTGAAAATTGCTATCTGTCTCTGCTACGGTTTTTGTACCAGTCTAACACCGAGCTATTTTTAGCTCTACTCTGCCCTACCTGCTTTTTGCAGGTAACCGGTTGAGACAAAGGGGTCTTTACCCATCAGACTTTTCCAGGCATGCGTGTACTTCAAATCCCCGCCATTAATGCAAAGGATATCGCATTTAATGCTCCTCACCTAACCCAGCTGGAAATTCAAATACAAACCTTCTTCTCCAAGACTCAAGTCATTTACTCCATCTATAAATAGAGGACTCAAAGCATTGAAGACGGTTGGTGAAAGTAGTGCATTGAAGAGAGTTGAATTGTTTGAAGCATTCATTAAAGCTCAAACATTCCTTGTCCCAGAAATCATTAGACATTTAATAGGACATTACACTTGTGCACAAACTCATCAACATTGTTAGTATTCCCAAACTAGATTATTTAAGGAATACGTTGTTTGAGTTTTTCACACACCCACCTGAGTGAGATAAGTTCTTTTGGACTTGCCGCTCAAATACACTTGGTCAGATTTGTATCACGATCCATTAGTGATTGTAGACACCCCGATCTCGCACCCCTAAAACCAACCATAATTCGGTCTAAGCGTGATAATTGACCTAAAACCCTAGATTTGACAGTTCGGGACTACCGACCGTCTTATCGGTGCATCGGATGCAAAAATCGAGTCCGGATTCATGATCAGGACTCAAAACTGAGCAAATAGGCGTATTCTCTGAAAGTCGAGCGTCGGGACCCACGGTGGGCCCCGCACCCCTATAAAGCCTTTTATCGGTCATCCTTTGTATTTAAAATTTGATTATATTATCCCTTACTTATTAACATATTTCAGATATATCACTATGACCAGAAAATTACATCGAGCAACTTTCATGTTGGAAGCACGGACAACCGGACTACCGTTACGCGCACACCGGAGCAGTTCGGATCATTATAAAACGAGAAAACGGAGCCGGAAATAATGCAAAGCCACCTTATATGGCTTCCCAAACGTGGCTGCATGCTGAACAACTCAAAAGTGTGAGTCAACATTTGTGGACCAATCAGAAAACGACACATGGCGGACAAAATAGCAAAAAATCAGAAAATGCCACCGTATGCCTCCACAAGAGCCGTACTCCTCCTGTGGAGCCGTACGGCTCACCTTGCCTGGCTGTACCAAATTGGTTCTTCTCATGGTTTTCACACATAATGGCCACCTCTTGACTCCACTATGGCCTTAAAGCCAACAACAAGATGCTGACTGAAAGGTTGCAGAGTGCGCAAAGGAGACAGAAAAGGAAAGCAGATAGAGAAGATTCCAAAGCAAAGAAGAAGGCTAAAAGATCAGAATCTACTTCAAAGGCTACTGCTCCTGACCAGCAAGAGGACCTTCCCAAGTCTACTGGTTCTTGAGTCAATGTAACCAATGTAACCAATGATATAGATATTCTTGAAGACCTTCAAAGATATAACTGGTTCTTGAGTCAATGTAACCAATGATATAGATATTCTTGAAGACCTTCAAAGATATATCCTAAAAAATATTCTTTGCTAACCATTTTTATTTGTGTGCTTATTTTAAGTGTTATGTTCTTAAAATATTTATGCTGCTCTTTATGCTAACTTTGTTTTGCAGAATATTTCTCTGCCGATCCTTGCAATCGGCACTCCATCTATCTCTTTTACTATATTTATTTTCTTTTTATTTTACCTTTACTAAGACATCTAGAGTGTGACTTGGCTTAGGGAATGATAATAAATAGATATCCCTGAACACATTCTTTTACTAAGCTAAGATAGATGTTCTTGTATAGGATGATTGAACTTAAGCAATTAGGAGGAGATTGTTGTTCAAATATATGTATAGGACTTGGAATTGCCTAATCCTAATCATAGTTAACACTTAGGGTCCCCCAATTTTTATTAGTATATTTATGATATCTTTAGGATTCCTAGTGACCAGCACATGTATATTACAACTCTTCATCACAAGGCAAACCAGCTAGAGGACTACAGGAAACATATCAGCAGACCATCATTCATGTTACCGATCAAAGAACTACTCAGTATATAATATCAGTTACCGGCAACTATCCAATCAGCAAGGACAAACTGAAGTTTACTGGTAGTCAACTCAAGATATTCTTTACTTGAATATCTTCAGGTTACATCGTTCTCCCATAGTTGACTTTACCGATTACTTTTGTACTGTCTTTCTGAAAATTGCTATCTGTCTCTGCTACGGTTTTTGTACCAGTCTAACACCGAGCTATTTTTAGCTCTACTCTGCCCTACCTGCTTTTTGCAGGTAACCGGTTGAGACAAAGGGGTCTTTACCCATCAGACTTTTCCAGGCATGCGTGTACTTCAAATCCCCGCCATTAATGCAAAAGATATCGCATTTAATGCTCCTCACCTAACCCAGCTGGAAATTCAAATACAAACCTTCTTCTCCAAGACTCAAGTCATTTACTCCATCTATAAATAGAGGACTCAAAGCATTGAAGACGGTTGGTGAAAGTAGTGCATTGAAGAGAGTTGAATTGTTTGAAGCATTCATTAAAGCTCAAACATTCCTTGTCCCAGAAATCATTAGACATTTAATAGGACATTACACTTGTGCACAAACTCATCAACATTGTTAGTATTCCCAAACTAGATTATTTAAGGAATACGTTGTTTGAGTTTTTCACACACCCACCTGAGTGAGATAAGTTCTTTTGGACTTGCCGCTCAAATACACTTGGTCAGATTTGTATCACGATCCATTAGTGATTGTAGACACCCCGATCTCGCACCCCTAAAACCAACCATAATTCGGTCTAAGCGTGATAATTGACCTAAAACCCTAGATTTGACAGTTCGGGACTACCGACCGTCTTATCGGTGCATCGGATGCAAAAATCGAGTCCGGATTCATGATCAGGACTCAAAACTGAGCAAATAGGCGTATTCTCTGAAAGTCGAGCGTCGGGACCCACGGTGGGCCCCGCACCCCTATAAAGCCTTTTATCGGTCATCCTTTGTATTTAAAATTTGATTATATTATCCCTTACTTATTAACATATTTCAGATATATCACTATGACCAGAAAATTACATCGAGCAACTTTCATGTTGGAAGCACGGACAACCGGACTACCGTTACGCGCACACCGGAGCAGTTCGGACCATTACAAAACGAGAAAACGGAGCCGGAAATAATGCAAAGCCACCTTGTATGGCTTCCCAAACGTGGCTGCATGCTGAACAACTCAAAAGTGTGAGTCAACATTTGTGGACAAATCAGAAAACGACACATGGCGGACAAAATAGCAAAAAATCAGAAAATGCCACCGTATGCCTCCACAAGAGCCGTACTCCTGTGGAGCCGTACGGCTCACCTTGCCTGGCTGTACCAAATTGGTTCTTCTCATGGTTTTCACACATAATGGCCACCTCTTGACTCCACTATGGCCTTAAAGCCAACAACAAGATGCTGACTGAAAGGTTGCAGAGTGCGCAAAGGAGACAGAAAAGGAAAGCAGATAGAGAAGATTCCAAAGCAAAGAAGAAGGCTAAAAGATAAGAATCTACTTCAAAAGCTACTGCTCCTGACCAGCAAGAGGACCTTCCCAAGTCTACTGGTTCTTGAGTCAATGTAACCAATGATATAGATATTCTTGAAGACCTTCAAAGATATATCCTAAAAAATCTTCTTTGCTAACCATTTTTATTTGTGTGCTTCTTTTAAGTGTTATGTTCTTAAAATATTTATGCTGCTCTTTATGCTAACTTTGTTTTGCAGAATATTTCTTTGCCAATCCTTGAAATCGGCACTCCATCTATCTCTTTTACTATATTTATTTTCTTTTTATTTTACCTTTACTAAGACATCTAGAGTGTGACTTGGCTTAGGGAATGATAATAAATAGATATCCCTGAACACATTCTTTTACTAAGCTAAGATAGATGTTCTTGTATAGGATGATTGAAGTTAAGCAATTAGGATGAGATTGTTGTTCAAATATATGTATAGGACTTAGAATTGCTTAATCCTAATCATAGTTAACACTTAGGGTCCCCCAATTTTTATTAGTATCTTTATGATATCTTTAGGATTCCTAGTGACCAGCACAGGTGTATTACAACTCTTCATAACAAGGCAAACCAGCTAGAGGACAACAGGAAACATATCAGCAGACCAGCATTCAAGTTGCCGATCAAAGAACTACTCAGTATATAATATCAGTTACCGGCAACTATCCAATCAGCAAGGACAAACTGAAGTTTACTGGTAGTCAACTCAAGATATTCTTTACTTGAATATCTTCAGGTTACATCGTTCTCCCATAGTTGACTTTACCGATTACTTTTGTACTGTCTTTCTGAAAATTGCTATCTCTCTCTTCTACGGTTTTTGTACCAGTCTAACACCGAGCTATTTTTAGCTCTACTCTGCCCTACCTGCTTTTTGCAGGTAACCGGTTGAGACAAAGGGGTCTTTACATATCAGACTTTTCCAGGCATGCGTGTACTTCAAATCCCAGCCATTAATGCAAAAGATATCGCATTTAATGCTCCTCACCTAACCCAGCTGGAAATTCAAATACAAACCTTCTTCTCTAAGACTCAAGTCATTTATTCCATCTATAAATAGAGGACTCAAAGCATTGAAGACGGTTGGTGAAAGTAGTGCATTGAAGAGAGTTGAATTGTTTGAAGCATTCATTAAAGCTCAAACATTCCTTGTCCCAGAAATCATTAGACATTTAATAGGACATACACTTGTGCACAAACTCATCAACATTGTTAGTATTCCCAAACTAGATTATTTAAGGAATACGTTGTTTGAGTTTTTCACACACCCACCTGAGTGAGATAAGTTCTTTTGGACTTGCCGCTCAAATACACTTGGTCAGATTTGTATCACGATCCATTAGTGATTGTAGACACCCCGATCTCGCACTCCTAAAACCAACCATAATTCGGTCTAAGCGTGATAATTGACCTAAAACCCTAGATTTGATAGTTCGGGACTACCGACCGTCTTATCGGTGCATCGGATGCAAAAATCGAGTCCGGATTCATGATCAGGACTCAAAACTGAGCAAATAGGCGTATTCTCTGAAAGTCGAGCGTCGGGACCCACGGCGGGCCCCGTGTCACGACCCGAAAACTAGGCTCTATTTTATTGGTAATAAGTAATTATTATTTATTTATTTGCTTATTTATTTATCTAAATTATTATTTATTTAAATATTTATGTGTGCATTTTATGTTCATCATAATTATGCTTAGCATTTTATTTGAGTCATTCGGGCTAGTGTAATATTGTTGGGTCTTAATAGTTAGTAGGGAGTGTAAGTATTTGTGTGTAGTGTAGAGGAGGGGCCTGAGTATAATTTTTGGAAATAATTCCCCTACTCCCTCTCTTCTCCCTCACCTCCCTACTCTTTCACCCTCACTCTTTCATTTCTCTCTCTCCCAGCTTTCTCCCTCTCCATTTGTCAAGAAAAGGGTAAGTTTTCTTTCTCTCTTCTCTCTTCATTTTCTTCATCTTCCTCCCATTATCTCTCATTTCTCATAACTTGAATCTTGTTTAGATCGTCGATAGGATCGCGTAGAGTCAAAAATATTTGAAATCCATCAACTTTGAGAAAATCCGGGTAAGTTGCTTTTCCCCCATTAATATGCTAAATTGTTCATATCATGCTTATATAATGCTTTAGTTGTTATATTTGAAGTTTGATTGAGTTTGGAATTTATTTGGAATTTATTTGGATTTTTGGGTAAAAATTGTGATTATATGAAGGTTGGGATTTAAACCTTGATTTGGGTTTCTAGATGTGTTATTTTGGTCCTATTCAAGTTTATAAGTTGTTTTGGTTCATTGTTGTGCTTATTGGAAGTCTTGATTTTGAGTATTTGAGAAATGATAAGAATTTTGGGTTGTTTGGGTGCCATTTTCGGGTATGTATGAACCCAGGAAGAAATCTGGGCATTGTTCTTCTGGCACGGTCGTGCCCCTTTATTTGGAACGGTCGTGCCAATATCCACTTTCCTCTCGTCATGTTCGGCACGGTCGTGCCACTTGATTAGGCACGGTCGTGCCAAGCTGGGACTCTGATATATTCTTCCCTTTTCTTCTAAAACTGTTTCCCCCATAACTTCTTCGTCCGGACTCCGTTTTAGGCGTGTATACTATCGTTTCGAAGCTCTCTCAGAGTACTACAAGATAGTATAGGTTGTTCAGTTAAGTTATAAGTTTTATACTTTGGGATTTTATTGGGTGTTTGAGGTTAAGAGGAGTTGTATCGATCCATTGTGAACAAGTTTTGTAAATCCAATTGAGTGACTTTATTGAGTTGTTATGATCATTTTGGGATATAAGTGAGGACTTCATACTTTGAGACCCTTTAATTGAAAGTTATTTTACTGATCGGATTGATTTTAGAATAAGACTTGGTCTAGGTTTTAGGTGATATCCTATAGTACCTAGAGGGTTGTTTTGGAACACTAAATTATAGGGTTTAGTCCAGTCGTGATCATGTTCTAATAAGGGTAACCTTTTGGATTCGCTTGGGTACTTACGGTTTGATTAACCTTAAGATGCATTCATTCGGATTTCTTATTTGGAATTCCAGGTGTGATGAGATGGTTGAGTCCATAGTCCTAGTATATCTTTTGAGTAAATGTTTATGGACATTTTGGTAATAGTCATTGTGCCATTTGCGAGCGACCGTTTGGGTTGTGCTCTTTATGATTAACTTGTGGGTATCATGTTTAGGATGTATTTGGTACGTGCCTTATCTTGGAATCATTATGTTTTAATGGTCAATGTTGTTGGACTCTTTTATGAGAAACTCCTTGTGCTATTGTTGTTGAACTCTTCTTGAGTAATCGTTTGCATCTTTTATGGTGATTAATTGGTATGATTCCCTACTTTGGAATCAATGGTTGTTTATTGTGCTAGTATTTTATTACTTAGCCTTTACTTGAAAGTCCAGCTGGTATTTTGTGTGTGTTTGGGCGATGCGAAACATTATGATGGCACAGCCAAGTCCATTGTGATGTTGACCATTGTTTTGCCCCGTTATTACCCTCCTCCAGATTGGCCTTGGATGTGAGAAGAGCTAGCTCCTTTGTGTGTATTTTAGCTTTTCTTGGAGCATGACTTTGTGGCATGTCTCCCGTCCCTTGTGACACTTCATTTGGTTATTGGTTCCGGTATCGAGGGTATTCTTTTCAGCTTTTATGCTACTATGAAGATGGTTTAATGGGTTGATTGATTGATTGGCTGGTTCTGACCGGGGATTTCTCTTCAGCTTTCATGCTATTATGAAGATGTTGATGGTTGATTATTGAAGCTGCGCAGCGACCTTTATTTGGTTCTTTCAGTTGGGTGAAACCTTGGCTATGTATCCACTTATGAGTGTTTATTTCAGCTTTATGTGTTGCATGATGAGCTGGTCGTTATTTCCAACCGGTATGGGACGGTTGGCGATAGGGAGCCTCTCATTTGTTATTATATGTTTATTTATATGATTGATTATTGGATATTATTGTTTGACAGCGTGTCACTTATTATTCCGCTGCTATCTGTCTTATGTTAATTGCTATTGGTCATTGCATATTAGCATGTCATGTAGTTGCATTAGTAACTTACTGAGATTTATTCTCACCCCGTTTCTTGTTTCAAATTGTTTTCCTTAACCCCCCCAGGAGGAAAAGGATTAGGATTCGCGGATCGAGGAGGACGTCGAGAGGATTGAGATTTTGGGCAGGTTGTTTGATCGGTTTGCATTATTAAAATATATAACCTTTTGGGGATAGTTTTACCAACAATGACGTCATTAAGATTTGTAATCTTTTGTATTTTTGGGGTGAGCTTGCGAAGCTTATTCTAGTAGTTTGTTGTTGTTGTTAAGCTGGGATTTCTAAAACTTTGTTTTAAACATTTTGGGTATAAAAATGGAATTTTTTATCTTCATTATTTTGGTGTATTGTTGTAAGTCGACGTCCAGCTCGCGAGTTCCAGGCCCGCGGGGTTGGGGTCGCGACAGTTGGTATCAGAGCTATGGTTTAGATCTATGTATAAGTATAGGTGGACTAGAATGTCCTAGGAGGGTAGATGGGTTCGGAGTGAGTAACGATGAGTATTTTATGCAGGCATTTGTTTGTGATGGCTAGAAGAAGAGCTGGTGAAGGCATCAGTGGGACTCAGAATCAGAATGGTCTACGGGAAGAAAACCGTGTAATGTTTCAGGACAGGTTTGAAGCGGCCGTGAAAGCAACTCATGACCAAGGGCCGAGAGAGGAACATGTAGCACCTCCGCGATATGGGTTGGAGCAGTTCTTGAAGTTGAAACCAAGTGAGTACGACGGTGAGCCTGATGTGAAGAAGGCCGAGCTATGGATAGAATCAATGGAGAAAATCTACGAGATCTTTGGATGCACTGATGAGGATAGGGTTCTGTTTTCAGCTTATAAGCTCGTGGGGGCTGCGGAACATTGGTGGAAGGCACTGAAGACCAGTTGGGATGCGACTCTTGTACCATATCCTTGGGAGTGGTTTGTGAGGAGATTCAAGGATCATTTTATCTCTCTAGTGAATCAAAACCAGAAAGAGATCGAGTTCCTCAGCTTGGAGCAAGGCATGATGTCAGTAGCACAGTACTCAGCTAAGTTCACAGAATTAGCCAGGTGTTGTGAATACCTTGTGCGGACCGAGGAGCAAAAAGCGATGAGATTAATCAGGGGTTTAAAGACATCCATCCGGACTCAGTTTATAGCACAGCGGATTCAGACTTATCAGGATGCGGTGGATTGAGCCTACTTGATTGAGCAGGATATTGGGGAACACAAAAGGAAGATTGAGATGGTTAACCCGGGTAAGCAAGGAGGGCATAGTGAGTCACAACAGCAACATTCAGATAACAGAGGTAATTCTGGAGTGCAAACTCGATTCAGAAGGCAACTTCAAGGGCAACCAACAGTAGGAAATCGAGGTTCTAATAAGGGGACACGAAATGGGAAAGTCTACAGCTACTGTCAGAGGAAAGGACACTCAGAAGACAAGTGTTGGAAGAAGCAAGGAAAATGTGTGAAGTGTGGTCAGTTGGGACACTTCGTCAAAGATTGTCCGAGGTTTAGAGTTCAGTCATCGGGGGCAGGAACTGGAATACCACAGGGTCAGAAGAGGGATGCTTCGGGAAACCCTAAAAGTTCAGGGTAGGGTATTTGCTATCAATCAGCACTCAACGGGTGACTCATCAGTTTCAAGAGGTATTAATTTTGTGTCGAGAGAGCGAGCGCGTGCATTTTAGGATCATCGCATTCTCATGTTTGTGTGCATTTAGTTGCATTTATTTCTCTTGAGTCTTTGACTTATGTGTTGTCAGTGTCTACTCCTATGGAGGAGTGTAGGATATCTGATAGAGTCTTATGTGCTCATGTTGTGCTTAAAGGTAGATATAACTTACCTGCTAAATTGGTCGTATTGCTATTATAAGGTTTTGATGTTATTTTGAGAAGGAAATGTTATGCTTTAGTCGATTGTTCTAGGAGGATTGTTACATTCTCTGTTCTTGATTTCTAAAATCGTTTTGAGACCGTTCCTTGGGTAGATTTATGCTCATGTTTTCTTACATGGGATTTGAATATATAACTTAGGTAGGTGCCAGTGGGATGTCTATACCGAATGGTTGGGTGTATGTATCATTCGTAAGATTTTCATTTTCTTCCGAATAGTACCTAGTGTTTGAGGAGAAGCTTGGAGTTAAATTGGGTTGTTGTGGTACAAGGTTGTAATGCTAATATATAGATCAATATCCATATTGTATCGGTTAGGTTATAGGAGTTGAGGATTCAATGAGGATCTCTTGAGGAAAATTTTGGTCACTTTTAGTACATCTCCGTGAATGCATCGGAATGGATTAGTATGGTGAGGTATACAATTTGTTATGGATGATGAGTTTGTTGTAGGAGTTCCGATCATTAATGGTGGTAAGCGTGTTAAGTTAGAAAAGACTAAGTACATTTTGGGAGAGTAATAATTTCTCAATCTATGTTAAAGTCATTTCGAAATTTTGGGTAGATAGTGGTTCTATGGTTCTAAATCCCTTCTTGGTGGCGTTTCCCGAATTGGATCAAGGGTATGTGAAGGAAGTTGATTATCAATACTTGGGCATAATTAAGGAATATCATGAATTGGTCTGGGGTCAGTTGGAACGTTACTAGCTAATTGGGTTATTATGATGGTAGTACTATTGAGCCTAAGTATCATTAGGTTAATAAATGTATGCGTGAAAGATTAACGTGGCTTAGCTATTGAGGATTTGAGATTTGGTGACTTCCTTGGATATATGAGCACAGATTAATAACTAAAAAGGGAGTTAGAGGAAATACCGTGAAGATAAAATTTAGATCATTTTCGGACTACTGAGTATTCGTAATTATTTTAGGTTTTCAAGGATTGGAGTGTTATGACGATGACATTATGGCGTAAATTTAAGTGAACATTTTGTATTAAAATTTTGGGTTTACATTACACCTTTAGTTTAAAGTGCTACCTAGAGCGAGAGCACTATAATGGGAATCCTTAGAGATATAGCCTTTGATGAATATTGTGGAAATAGAAATTTCTTTAGCCTTTTTATATTTTAAAAGCTAATTTAGCTCGAGATGGTAATGTTTTGAATTTCTGGGGAATAATACTAAGTATGCGATTTACAAATAGTTAAGGTTATGAATAAGGCGAGCTTGAGGTACCTCGAGAATTATGTGTGGAATTAATTTGGATTCTTCGATGATTGAGTACGGATTTCGATTAGTAATGAAGATAATGATGGAATGATTCGGTTCGAGAGGTGGTGTTATCGTAAGCATTATTTAAGGATACCTTTTAGTGGATTAGATTGGATAATTGAGGAATACGAGGAATGGCGGAACTATCGTATCCGTAGCTACTCGGTCTTTAGGGTAAGTCTCGTTAAAATTCGGGTCGAATTTTCTTTAAGGGGGAGTGAATGTCACGACCCAAAAACTAGGCTCTATTTTATTGGTAATAATTAATTATTATTTATTTATTTGCTTATTTATTTATCTAAATTATTATTTATTTAAATATTTATGTGTGCATTTTATGTTCATCATAATTATGCTTAGCATTTTATTTGAGTCATTCGGGTTAGTGTAATATTGTTGGGTCTTAATAGTTAGTAGGGAGTGTAAGTATTTGTGTGTAGTGTAGAGGAGGGGCCTGAGTATAAGTTTTGGAAATAATTCCCCTACTCCCTCTCTTCTCCCTCACCTCCCTACTCTTTCACCCTCACTCTTTCATTTCTCTCTCTCCCAGCTTTCTCCCTCTCCATTTGTCAAGAAAAGGGTAAGTTTTATTTCTCTCTTCTCTCTTCATTTTCTTCATCTTCCTCCCATTATCTCTCATTTCTCATAACTTGAATCTTGTTTAGATCGTCGATAGGATCGCGTAGAGTCAAAAATATTTGAAATCCAT
This sequence comes from Campanula takesimana, assembly GCA_026119855.1. NCBI lineage: Eukaryota > Viridiplantae > Streptophyta > Magnoliopsida > Asterales > Campanulaceae > Campanula > Campanula takesimana. Next base: position 18,082 of record JAOWBW010000436.1, on the reverse strand, counting down.
CAACTTTGAGAAAATCCGGGTAAGTTGCTTTTCCCCCATTAATATGCTAAATTGTTCATATCATGCTTATATAATGCTTTAGTTGTTATATTTGAAGTTTGATTGAGTTTGGAATTTATTTGGAATTTATTTGGATTTTTGGGTAAAAATGGTGATTATATGAAGGTTGGGATTTAAACCTTGATTTGGGTTTCTAGATGTGTTATTTTGGTCCTATTCAAGTTTATAAGTTGTTTTGGTTCATTGTTATGCTTATTGGAAGTCTTGATTTTGAGTATTTGAGAAATGGTAAGAATTTTAGGTTGTTTGGGTGCCATTTTCGGGTATGTATGAACCCAGGAAGAAATCTGGGCATTGTTCTTCTGGCACGGTCGTGCCCCTTTATTTGGAACGGTCGTGCCAATATCCACTTTCCTCTCGTCATGTTCGGCACGGTCGTGCCACTTTATTAGGTACGGTCGTGCCAAGCTGGGACTCGGATATATTCTTCCATTTTCTTCTAAAACTGTTTCCCCCATAACTTCTTCGTCCGGACTCCGTTTTAGGCGTGTAAACTACCGTTTCGAAGCTCTCTCCGAGTAATACAAGATGGTATAGGTTGTTCAGTTATGTTATAAGTTTTATACTTCGGGATTTTAATGGGTGTTTGAGGTTAAGAGGAGTTGTATCGATCCATTGTAAACAAGTTTTGTAAATCCAATTGAGTGACTTTATTGAGTTGTTATGATCATTTTGGGATATAAGTGAGGACTTCATACTTTGAGACCCTTTAATTGAAAGTTATTTTACTGATCGGATTGATTTTAGAATAAGAGTTGGTCTAGGTTTTAGGTGATATCCTATAGTACCTAGAGGGTTGTTTTGGAACACTAAAGTGTAGGGTTTAGTCCAGTCATGATCATGTTCTAATAAGGGTAACCTATTGGATTCGCTTGGGTACTTACGGTTTGATTAACCTTAAGATGCATTCATTCGGATTTCTTATTTGGAATTCCAGGTGTGATGCGATGGTTGAGTCCATAGTCCTAGTATATCTTTTGAGTAAATGTTTATGGACATTTTGGTAATAGTCATTGTGCCATTTGCGAGCGACCGTTTGGGTTGTGCTCTTTATGATTAACTTGTGGGTATCATGTTTAGGATGTATTTGGTACGTGCCTTATCTTGGAATCATTATGTTTTAATGGTCAATGTTGTTGGACTCTTTTATGAGAAACTCCTTGTGCTATTGTTGTTGAACTCTTCTTGAGTAATCGTTTGCATCTTTTATGGTGATTAATTGGTATGATTCCCTACTTTGGAATCAATGGTTGTTTATTGTGCTAGTATTTTATTACTTAGCCTTTACTTGAAAGTCCAGCTGGTATTTTGTGTGTGTTTGGGCGATGCGAAACATTATGATGGCACAGCCAAGTCCATTGTGATGTTGACCATTGTTTTGCCCCATTATTACCCTCCTCCAGATTGTCCTTGGATGTGAGAAGAGCTAGCTCCTTTGTGTGCATTTTAGCTTTACTTGGAGCATGACTTTGTGGCATGTCTCCCGTCCCTTGTGACACTTCATTTGGTTATTGGTTCCGGTACCGGGGGTATTCTCTTCAGCTTTTATGCTACTATGAAGATGGTTTAATGGGTTGATTGATTGATTGGTCGGTTCTGACCGGGGATTTCTCTTCAGCTTTCATGCTATTATGAAGATGTTGATGGTTGATTATTGAAGCTGCGCAGCGACCTTTATTTGGTTCTTTCAGTTGGGTGAAACCTTGGCTATGTATCCACTTATGAGTGTTTATTTCAGCTTTATGTGTTGCATGATGAGCTGGTCGTTATTTCCAACCGGTATGGGACGGTTGGCGATAGGGAGCCTCTCATTTGTTGTTATATGTTTATTTATATGATTGATTATTGGATATTACTGTTTGACAGCATGTCACTTATTATTCCGCTGCTATCTGTCTTATGTTAATTGCTATTGGTCATTGCATATTAGCATGTCATGTAGTTGCATTAGTAACTTACTGAGATTTATTCTCACCACGTTTCTTGTTTCAAATTGTTTTCCTTAACCCCCCCCAGGAGGAAAAGGATTAGGATTCGCGGATCGAGGAGGACGTCGAGAGGATTGAGATTTTGGGCAGGTTGTTTGATCGGTTTGCATTATTTAAATGTATAACCTTTTGGGGATAGTTTTACCAACAATGACGTCATTAAGATTTGTAATCTTTTGTATTTTTGGGGTGAGCTTGCGAAGCTTATTCTAGTAGTTTGTTGTTGTTGTTAAGCTGGGATTTCTAAAACTTTGTTTTAAAAATGGAATTTTTTATCTTCATTATTTTGGTGTATTGTTGTAAGTCGACGTCCAGCTCGCGAGTTCCGGGCCCGCGGGGTCGGGGTCGCGACACCCCGCACCCCTATAAAGCCTTTTATCGGTCATCCTTTGTATTTAAAATTATATTATATTATTCCTTACTTATTAACATATTTCAGATATATCACTATGACCAGAAAATTACATCGAGCAACTTTCATGTTGGAAGCACGGACAACCGGACTACCGTTACGCGCACACCGGAGCAGTTCGGGCCATTACAAAACGAGAAAACGGAGCCGAAAATAATGCAAAGCCACCTTGTATAGCTTCCCAAACGTGGCTGCATGCTGAACAACTCAAAAGTGTGAGTCAACATTTATGGACCAATCAGAAAAAGACTCGTGGCGGACAAAATAGCAAAAAATCAGAAAATGCCACCGTATGCCTCCACAAGAGCCGTACTCCTCCTGTGGAGCCGTACGGATCACCTTGCCTGGCTGTACCAAATTGGTTCTTCTCATGGTTTTCACACATAATGGCCACCTCTTGACTCCACTATGTCCTTAACCACGAAGAAAACACTGCTGGCCACCCTCCACTACCTCACCTAAGGGCATTTTGGTCCTAAAAACCTACCTCCCTCCCTCCTCCATATACTCCCATATTCATCCAAGAAAGGGTACAACCCAATTCCATCTTCATCCTTCATTCACCACATTCCCATCCCCACTTATCTCTCTATTGTTCTTGCTACATTCATCCTCCCACCACTCAACCACCATACAACCACCACATCTCCACCAAAAAACCACCACCCAAACACCACTCAAAACTACAAGCAAACTCAAGCAAACAACAATCTTCATCCACTCAACTTCAACAACAACAACCTTAATCAACAACAAACTAAAGCCTTCCCTTGGAAGAAAAGGAAGCACAACCCTACCCCAAACTAGTTAAGAAGGTAATAATCATCTCTTGTAAGTTTAAAGTGTAATCAATGTAGAAGTTTCCATGCCTATTTTAGGGGTCTAGCCATTAGAATGGCTAGATCCCCATGTTCTTCCATGTAATCTTTGTTTGGATCTTGTAAATCTCCATGTAAATATGTTATAAATGTTCCAACCTCTGGTCTAGTATGTATATATGTGTTGCATGTACACAATGTGTTCATATCTAAGCTTGAAATTGAGTTAACCATGTTCAAATCTTGTATTGTTCTTCAATGTTCACAATCTGTCCTCTTTTCTCTCCTCCATGTTTATCCATGTTTCAGATCATGCTTGTGGATAAATAGCCTCTTGATAATGTTCATAACATGTTATAATTAATGCATGCATGTCAAGTTTCATGTCCAGATTCCATGTGTAGCTCATGTTTACATGCATAGTTTTGAGTCACAGAGATGCTGTCCTGTTTGTTCCTGTTGTACCATGCTCTGTTCTTGTGCTCTAATCTCAATAAAAAATTGGTTTTTGGACAAAGGTTAAAACATGAACTTTATTCTCGACAAACTCATAAAAATGAAAATATTTTTGAAGCATTTTTTGGACCTCTGGAAGTGCTCTTTTTACTCGTTTGTTTCAACCTTCAACCTTCAGAATCTGCACTTCCAGTCTCTGACATCGAAATGTCAGAGACCTTTTGAACAACTTAAACTCATATTCTGAACTCAAAATTTAGGTAACTTCATTCTCTTAATGTGGTATTCAACTTTCGTTCTTGGTGTTTTGTCAGATTCATAAGTTAAAATGGGTAAAATTGGTGACCAATGTGCTATGTTTGCTGTGAATCTTTTCTGGGATTTTTGTGAATAACTTTTTCGCTTGTGTTTGGGGTCTAAATTAATCAAAAAAATCCATAAAAACTCATAAATGATCTCTAACATTCTGGGAGAAATCCTCAATTTTTAGTTTTGGATTTGGGTTATTTTAGGACAGGTACACAGTCCGGGACGGAGAATGACGCCAAAACCGACAAACGCCCTTTCGCGAGGACATTCATTCATTATGGGATTTGTCTCTCATTTTTTGTGTATAATTTGTATAATTTGTACATAAGCCCTCTCCCCCTTACATGGTTTTCTTTTCTAAATGTGTTTAAACTCTTTTCAAAACCAATCGAGAATCCACCCAAACCATTTCCCGGTTGTGATCAAAATGAACCGATCTAGACTAGGAGACACCTTGTACATATAAACACACTTTTTTCTCAAAGTTAGGGCATATCAAGGCATTTTAAAAAGGTACTAAAATGAATCGTAGGCGGAAGCATGCTAGAGACCGTAAGGGCGAGTGGAGTGCTGCTAATCACCTTCTCTACTCATAACTTAGCCCCTGAACCCACTTTTCAAATTAAAAAAGGTTTTATCTCTATTTTCCTAAAATAAAATGAGGTGGTGACTCTTCTTTCCAAAACCAAAGTAGGGAAACCATTGTGAGGACGCGGACGGGACTAAGTTCGAGTGCGGGCTCCCACAATAGTGATCTCTAGAGTTTAGGTCTTTGTAACCGGCAAAGCCGTGCTTGTAATAGACTAGGGAAAGCTAATAGTAAACTTAACCCAAATCCAAGTTCTGACCAAACTTGGTAGAGGACGTAGCAGTATTTACACTGCGAACCTCTCCAAATACTTGTGTCTCTTTGTGTTTACTTTATTCTTGTTTTGATCTTGCTAGTTTAGAAACCTATCACCGGCAACTCGTTATCATTCATACTGATTCATTGTTATTTCATTTGACCAATCTCTTAAAACTGCATTGAACTTTTTGAAATCACTTTGTGTTACACCAAGCTCTCAAAACCTTTTCATACTGATTTTGTGTGAGTTAAACTTAGTCATATCTTCTCCACTGCACTTACTGATAATAGTTTGCAAACTGATTAGTGACTTTGCTTTTGAAAGTGTTTTCTTTAAAAAAGTTTTAATTAGGCTATTCACCCCCCTCTAGCCTATTTTCCTACCAATTGGGCCAAACAATCTTCTTGACTATGTAAGGGCCTATCCATCTTGGTCCCCACTTTCCCATAGAATTGAATGGTCCAGGACGATGTTTGCGTAAGACAAGGTCCCCATCTTGGATGTTTATGGATTTGACTTTCTTGTTGAATGCTCGGGCCATTCTCCGTTGATATGCTTGGATATGCTCGGTGGCTCGAAGTCGTCGTTCAACTAGCAGGGCTAGTTGTTCGTAACGGCTGTTCAACCATGCGACTTCATTTACTTGGTTTTCTAGGATAACCCTTAACGATGGAACTTCCAATTCAATTGGTAATACTGCCTCCATCCCATAGGCTAGGGCGTATGGAGTTTTACCGGTGGCAGTACGGATTGAGGTATGGTAGCCCCATAGTGCAAAAGGTAGCTTCTTGGGCCAGTCTCTTCCAGTCTTGGCCATTTTTCTGATGATGGTCTCTATGGTTTTGTTAGCAGCTTCGACTGCTCCATTGGTTTGTGGTCGGTACGGTGCGACTGATGTCTCTCTATCTTATACTCTGCGAGTAGTTGGTCACATTTTTTCTCAAAGTGCGTGCCATTGTCGGATATCATCTCATGAGGTACCCCATATCGGCATATGATGTTGGTCTTAATGAACTCAGCCACTTTATTGGCATTTAAGACTTTGTAGGATTGAGCTTCGATCCATTTGGTGAAGTAATCTACGGTGACCAATACGAACGAGTGCCCATTATGACCTATCGGCGAGACTTTGCCAATGACATCTATCCCCCATGTAGAGAATGGCCAAGGGGATATCATGGGGTATAAAACGGACGGTGGTGCGTGTTGCAAGTTAGCATGTATCTGACAATTATGGCATTTCTTAACCATGTTGGCGCAGTCGGCTTCCATTGTGGCCCAATAATATCCTAGTCGGATGACTTTCTTTTCTAGCATGTTGCCATTCATGTGGGTTCCACAAATTCCTTGATGGACTTGGTCCATGATTTCTATGGCCTCGTGCTCATCAGCACAAAGTAGACACTGTTTGTGATGTTTCTTATAGAGGCGATCACCTATAATCACGAATTGGGCGGCGAATCGCTTGAGAGCTATCTTTTCTTTAGGCGATGTGTCTGATGGGAATGTTCCGTCTAGGAGAAAATGCCATACATCATAGTACCATGGTTTATCATCCAAGGCATTTACGAAAACAGAGTCACACGGCTCTTTGTAGTCATACAAGTCTATGATCAAGTGATAAGCGGGAGTCGTTCATCTCGTGACTTTAAATGTTTTGACTTTAGTCCATTTGGGAATCTCCACAAGTGATTCTAGCATGGCTAGCGAATCTGCTAAGCGGTTCTTATCTCTAGGAAGATAGTAGAAAGTGACCTCTTTGAATTGTTTGATCAAGTCTTGGAGATGGTCGTTGTATTTCTGAACTGTAGGATCTTGTATCTGCCACTTTTTGAGTGACGGATAGATTATGAGTTGTGAATCTCCGTACACCTCTAGTTCGGTCACATTTCTTTCTAAGGCTACTTCAAGCCCCGCTTGTAAGGATTCCGCCCCGCGCGGAAATGCGACGAGTATAGGGGGGAAACTCCAAGCACAGTTATCACGCAAAACATAACAGAGTCGCCACATTTGTTAATTATTTAACCCAACAAATGGAAAGGTTAGAGATTCTATTAGTTCGGAGGTTAGGTTACGCCTTGGGAAGATTTTTACGTCACCCAAGTCACCTCGGATAGGACTGAGTCTCCCTAACGTTAGTTAACAAAGTGCATGTGTGTGTGTGTGTGTTTCAAAAATGGGAGAAACTGACTTTTAGCAAAACTGGTTAATTATTTAACAAAAAACGGTTATTTTACAAACATTCTGATCAGAAAGGGAAGAAACTAAAAAATGTACTCCACGGCTAAAGTAGCCGTACAGATGGGGAGGGCATTCCAGGGATTTTTGACAGTTTATCAGAAAATTGTCCAGGCAAAATAGAGTGTTTTTGCTGAAACTGGACTGAGATGATCATTTTCAGTTATTTTTTTTTTAACAAAAACATGGATTAAATCATCCCTATGTAATTGATCACTAGTTGGACACCAAAAACAAAGGTTTTGGGTGTGATCAAGACAATCATTGGGGGAATTTGAGAAAAAGGTGATGAACATGCCCTTTAGGCTAAAATGACCATTTGATGAGTAAAAATTGAAACTTTACCATCAAGATGGACTTATGATGCAATATTAAACCTTTTGGGACAAAAATATAACATAAAGATTGAATATTTATGTCCCATGCTTGGTGATTTATGGCTAGGTCATGGTTGGGATGATAAAGATTGAAACTTTATCACCCAATCATGACTCTCATGGCCAAACAAGAACAAAATCAATATGAAATTTAACAAATCATGATCATCCTTATGTTTTATCCCATAATCACACACTAGGCATGAAGGGAACCTTGAATCACCTCATGATTTGGTTCCAATATACATATATAATCATAATAGATAGCTTGAGAGGACAAGACTTGTATAATATATATATATATATATATATATATATATATAGTGCTTGAAATGGACAAGACTTTCAATGGAATGTAAAGTGCTTGAATGGACAAGGCTTGCAAGAATAATAAGAAATGACACAAGAATGAGCAATAATATGAACAATAATAAAAGAGTTTGAGATGAAGAAGAAGAGGTTATGGCCTATCTTCCTCTCTTTTCACTCAAATATATGTATCACTCACTTTCTGCTCTCAAACTGGCAGAGTATCAGCTCACAAAACGTTATCTCCCCCTCCTGAAATGATCAGCATGGGGTTAAATTTATAGAGGCTGAGGGTGCCCAACATAGCCGTACGGTTAGGGACCTCATGTGCCCAAACCATCCGTACGAATTGACTTGGCGAGCTTCTGGATTTTTCTAAGTTTAATTCCAGTTCAGTCCTGAAATATTAGGTTTATCCTAGTGAGGTCCTGGCCCATTGGTTTATCCCTAAATGGTACCAAGAATTACTCTAAGGTAGGTCAATTTCAGATTGGGGTACTTACAGATCCCCTCGGCAACATCGCTTTTGAAGAAAGCGGGGTTGTCGACAAAATAAGCATCCCAATCTAATGGGAGGACGGCTTGGCCGATTTGTTTTATGGCTGGACCTAGAGGTATAGGATTCCGACGTATCCCTGAGGGAATCAAGCCTAACATAGTTTGGGTGAGAGATTTTAAGGCTACTCACACCTATGGGCCTTAGGTGGATATTCATTCATCCCTTCCTAAATAGGCATGGCTCAAGGGCCGGACTTTGTCAACATGGCTCTATTCGGAGAGGGTTGACTAAGGGGGCTGGCATGTCTCAGAGGCTAAAATAATGGCCATGGCTTAGAGGCTAGACTTGATCGACTTGGTTCTATCGGAGAGGGTCGACTCAAGGAATAGGCATGGCTCAGGGCTCAAATAATGGGCATGGCTCAAAGGCTGGGCGCGATCGACTAGGCTCTATCAGGAGAGAGTCGACTCAAGGAATAGGCATGGCTCAGAGGCTCAAATAATGGGTATGGCTCAGAGACTGGGCTCGATCGACTAGGCTGTATCAGGAAAGGGTCGACTCGAGGGTAACTGGTCTTACATACGACTAAGGAATGTCGGGACACATTGGTCAATTTGGTCAACTTTTCTCATGGCGGAGGGTTGACTACACAAACTGGTCAACTTATCTCATGGCGGAGGGTCGACTACACAAACTGGTCAACGTATCTCATGGCAGAGGGTCGACTACACAAACTGGTCTTATGTCCCTCCAGACTGCCGTCACAATGATAGGTTTTCTCTAACCTGGCCACTCTCGGGGGATAAAGGTTTTCTTAACCTAGTCATGACTATACTGGTCTTACGCCCTACCAAGGGCTGCCGAGGCAATGACATCTTAACTTTCATCCTGGACTTACGAGGTACGGCCGGGACTTTCACGATTTCACTTTCTACCCTGGACTTACGAAGTACGGCCGGGTTAACAAAAATCCAACGGTCTTACATCACGCTGGAAGGCCAAGGACGAATCTCACAAAACCTAATGGTCTTACGTCACGCCGGACGGCCAAAGGAAAATTTCACAAAACCTAATGGTCTTACTGTTGGGTTTCGATCAAACATGCGCAGCGGAATTTAGCATTTAAAATTTTGAAACCCAAAGCCATGGATCCGTTCATATGATTAAATCAAATACAATAACATGAATATAGGATAAAACTAACCCTTGATGGCTATCAAATTCTCTTGGTCTTTGGTGGAGGTTTGAAGACTTGATCACGATCACAAAGCTTTGAACACGAACTTTGAAGATGATGATTTTCACCCTCTAGCGGTATCCACACTTCGAACGAATATCAAAGGAGCTTCTTTGATCTTGGTTGCTAGACCAAATTGTGAAACACTTTTTCACAATCAAAAGAACTATATGGAATTTATTTTGTGTTTTATTTTGTTCTTCAACCAAGAATGTCTTGGAACAAAATAAACCCTCTCTCAAACTCTTTGAGACTCACAAAATCATTAGCCTAGAGTGCTGGCCGAATTTGGTCTTTTATACACAAGCATGACCTATTCCAAATAGGAAACTTGTGTCAAAATCCGTCCAAAATTCGTTTCCTAATCAAATTAGGAATCTGCCACCCGACAGTACTGTGCGGCCGCCCAAAAACCTCTGTGCGGTCGCACAACTATCTGAAGCAAAACTGGTACAAAACTAAGATAATTGTGCGGCCGCCCAGTCCATACTGTGCGGTCGCCCACTTCCCAGGATGTCCAGAACTTCCAAAATTCCAATGTAGTCCTTTTAAAGATTCGTTCTATTGTGTGTGACCCTCTAGGATTATACTAAGTTGGCAATGGGTTCAAACATGAAACCATAAGATATGATTAGGTTCTAGCAAACCGTCATACCTACCCAAATAGTATAACTAGATACAAGTTCGCATTCCTTTAGAATATGTCACAATCCCTTTGTCCACGATGTCATTGAACACAAGTCATGGTCAAACAGTCAACTTGTTTTGTTCAATACTTTCTCGATTCCGAATATGTTGATAATTCAAATGCTATTGATCCAATCAATCCATTTGAGTCCGGCCGAACATTTCATCAACATCATTCCTACGAGTGGCCCAAGCTTGACATCTCTCCGAGGAGGGACAAATTCATTTAGCTTATTATTCTTCCCTACGTGAATCCGATTATGCCAATCATACCCTTTATAACTTCCCGGTTAAAGGTAGCGTTTGAATATGTCAAACATAATGTTCATCAAGTGGAAGACTATAATAACTTCATGTCTAAGGATTCAAATGACATAACTAATATGAGATATATGTATGACATAGACCATGACATAAATCTCATAGAGCGGGTCATGTCCAGTACCTTGTTCCAAACAAGTACCCATAAATCTAACATGATCATCCCATGATCATTTAGCCTTTATACTAGTGCTTAACAAGTACTAGGGACGGAGATTATTATAAGTAAACATGAACAATAATAATAATCAAAACATCTCTTTATTGATATGAAATAAATGATAACAATTACAACGTTTATTAAACGTGCCTAGGGCACCACTACCAACAATCTCCCACTTGCCCTAGGCCCAATCTCCCATGTATCTAATACCCATGGACCTAACATGACCATCATGTTTAGCTTGTGGAAGTCCCTTTGTTAGCGGGTCCGCAACATTGTCATCAGTAGGTACTCTGCATATATTTACGTCTCCCCTATCAACGATCTCTCGAATGATATGAAAACGCCTAAGTATGTGTTTGGATTTCTGATGTGCTCTTGGTTCCTTTGCTTGAGCAATAGCACCATTATTATCACAATAAAGGTCTATTGGATTAGCAATACTAGGAACCACTTCAAGTTCAGTTATGAACTTCTTAATCCAAACAGCTTCCTTTGCAGCATCCGATGCAGCAATATACTATGCGTCTGTTGTAGAATCAGCGGTTGTACTTTGCTTGGAACTCTTCCAGCTTACAGCTCCACCATTTAACATAAACACAAAACCCGATTGCGATCGGCTATCATCTTTGTCAGTTTGGAAGCTTGCATCCGTGTAAGCATTTACAACGAGATCATCTTCCATTCCTCCATAGACCAAAAACGAGTCTTTAGTTCTTCTCAAGTACTTAAGAATCGCTTTTACAGCTATCCAGTGATTTTCGCCAGGGTCGGATTGGTATCTACTTGTCATGCTCAAAGCATAAGACACATCCGGCCTAGTACAAATCATGGCATACATGATGGACCCAATTGCCGAAGCATATGGAACATCATTCATTTTCTCACGCTCATCTTTTGTCTTAGGACATTGAGTCTTGCTTAGAGAAACTCCATGTAACACGGGCAAGGTGCCTCTCTTAGAATTTTCCATACGGAATCTTCTAATGACCTTGTCAATGTATGTACTTTGGCTTAAACCAAGTAGCCTCCTTGATCTATCTCTATAGATCTTAATGCCAAGTATATATGCGGCTTCACCCATATCTTTCATTGCGAAGCACTTTCCTAACCAAGTCTTCACAGACTGAAGTGTAGGAATGTCGTTTCCAATGAGCAATATGTCATCCACGTATAAAATAAGGAATAGTACTATGCTCCCACTAATCTTCTTGTATACACAAGGCTCATCTTCGTTCTTGATGAAACCAAACTCTTTGACCGATTCATCAAAACGGAGATTCCAACTCCTTGAGGCTTGCTTCAATCCATAGATGGATCTTTGCAATTTGCATACCTTAGAATCTTGTTCAAAACCTTCTGGTTGTGTCATATACACATCCTCTTGGAGTTTTCCATTCAGGAAAGCGGTTTTGACGTCCATCTGCCATATTTCATAGTCATGATATGCGGCAATGGCAAGCAAAATTCTTATAGACTTGATCATTGCTACGGGTGAAAAGGTCTCATCATAGTCAATACCATGAACTTGCCTATAACCCTTCGCTACAAGCCTAGCTTTGTAAGTATGCACCTTCCCATCCATGTCAGTCTTCTTCTTGAAGACCCATTTGCAACCTATGGTTTTTACACCTTCGGGCGCATCAATCAAATTCCAAACTTGATTGTCTTGCATGGATTGCAATTCGGATTCCATGGCTCCAAGCCACTTGTCCGAATCAGGAGAAGACATCGCCTCTTGGTAGGTTGACGGTTCATCATTCTCAATGATTTCTACCTCATTACTATCCGTTACGAGAAATCCATATCTCTCGGGCTCGGATCGTAACCTACTAGATCTGCGAGATGCTTGTGTATATGAACAGGTTCCACAACTCCTTGTGGTTCTTGTTCTTGTTCCACTATTGGTTCAATGTTATTTTCTGGGTCTCGAATTTCTTCAAGATTTATTTTACTCCCACTGACTTCTTTGGAGAGAAACTCTTTCTCTAGAAAGACACCAGTTCGGGAAACAAACACTTTGTTGTCCTCTCGGTTGTAAAAGTAATATCCTTTAGTTTCCTTAGGATATCCCACGAAAATACATTTATCAGATTTGTGTGCTAGTTTGTCAGAGATAAGTCTCTTGACATAAACTTCGCAACCCCAAATTCTCATGAAAGATAAACTAGGTTTCTTTCCACTCCACATCTCATATGGAGTCTTTGGAACCGATTTAGTTGGAACTTGATTTAGTGTGAAAGCAGCGGTTTCTAGGGCGTAACCCAAAAAGGATATTGGAAGATCAACTTGACTCATCATTGATCGAACCATGTCTAACAAAGTCCGATTTCTCCTCTCAGACACACCATTCCATTGTGGTGTTCCGGCGGAGTTAATTGTGAAAACTATTCCACAATTCTTTAGATGATTGTCAAATTCTTGACTTAAGTATTCACCACCTCGATCTGATCGAAGTGCCTTTATACTTTTGCCAAGTTGTTTTTCTACTTCATTTTGAAATATTCTAAATATCTCAAATGCTTCACTTTTATGTTTCATTAGGTAAACATACCCAAATCTACTATAATCATCAGTGAAGGTTATGAAGTATTGAAATCCTCCCCTAGCATTGCTACTTAATGGTCCGCATACATCGGAATGTATCAACCCCAATAAGTCGCTTGCCCTTTCACCCAACTTGGTAAAGGTGTCTTAGTCATTTTTCAAGAAGACATGACTCACAAGTATCATATGAATCTAAGTCACATGAACCCAAAGTCCGTCCCCATGGAGTTTTGAGATACGCTTCTCATTAATATGACCAAGACGCAATGCCACAAATAAGTATGATTTACATCATTAGGTTTAGATTTCTTATTTACATGATAGACATTATTCTCATTCTTGACATCCAAGATATAAAGGCCATTAAATGAATTAGCAATACCATAAAGCACATCATTTAAATAAATAGAAAATTTCTTATTCTCAATAAGAAACTTAAAACCTTCATTATCCAAACAAGAAATTGAAATAATATTTCTGCTTAAATCCGGAACATAATAACAATTGTTCAAAACAAGAATTAATCCGGAAGGTAAAGTGACTTCATAAGTGCCTATGGCTAATGCAGCAACTCTTACTCCATTTCCCACACGTAGATCTACTTCACCTTCTTTAAGCAGTCTCCTATTCTTTAGTCCCTGCACATTTAGACAAATGTGAGAACCACATCCGGTATCCAATACCCAAGAATCAGTGGTTGAAAGGAGAATATCTATCATATAGATACTGAAGTCGACGCAGCCTTGCTGCTCTTCTTCTTCTTTTGCTCTTCCAAGAAAGCCTTGCAATTACGTTTCCAATGACCAATTTCTTGACAATGGAAACAAATTGCATCCTTTTGTGAATCAGGTTTTGCCTCAGAAGCCTTGGCAACCTTTGCCTTGCTTATTTTGGGTTTGACAACTTTTGCCTTTACCCTTTCCTTTGGCACCAGCCTTCTTCCCATCATGAACCAAGAGCACGGGAGAACCTTTCTCCACAATTTTCATCTCTGCAGTTTTGAGCATCCCATGCAACTCAGAGAGATTCTTATCCATTCCATGCATGTTATATTCATCACAAAACTGATTATAACTTTTAGCAATGAATTAAGAATGAGATCCGTGGCTAGCTCCAATGGGATTGGATAGCCAAGTTTCTCAAGGTGCTCTACATAACCTTTCATTTTAAGAAAGTGATGACTCACTTGTTGCCCTTCATTCATTTTACTAGTAGTGAATGCAACATGGTCTTGTACCTCTCTTGCCTAGCTTGCTCTTGAAACATGGTTCTCAACTCCACGCCTATCTCATAGGCTTCCAAATGTTCCAAACTTTGTTGGAGTTTTGAAACACATAGCAGCAAGCATGAGACAACTTACATCTCTAGAATCATTACGATGTTTCTTGTAATTGTCTCTTTCTACCCTAGGGGCAGTAGGCGGTGGTTCAGCGGGGAGAGGCCCATCGAGAATGTACAACTTATCTTCTTGCCTAAGAACGATTCTTATGCTACGGATCCAATCCATAAAGTTAGTACCATTCTCTTCGAGCTTATCCTTCTCAAGGATCGATCGCAACGACATTGATTGAGTGTTATTAGTCATTATCTACAAATATGCAAAAATTCCAAAATTCAATAAGTACCGATCTTCATTAAAGACATAAATAATGTATTTTCAAACAAAATACTCTCACTAAATTATACAACCTTCATATACATCCAATGTATAATATAATTTAAATGAGTTAAGATCCAACTTTAATTTAATTTCAAGTCCGCTAAGGCGGATTACACAAATCAAATTAATTTAGGTAGACAACTCTTGTCAAATCAATATCTCATATGACTCTTAGTTCCTTTTATGAGATTCTTTAAGAAATCCAATTTCAAAAGCATGTTAAACCTCATCTTTGCCTAGGCCCAAAACTGTTTTGACGCCCAATTAAGTCTAACCATTTTAAACGCATAGTTAATGTGTCCCGCTAGGGCGTGCCCACACTATCTATCTTGCTCATACACAAACAAATTTAATGCATCTCGCTAGGGCGAATCTACATTAAAATCATTCATGTACTAACAAGTGTTTTATCATGGCATGGCAATAAAAGACTTAAAAACTTTCTTTGAAGGTTCATCACATATAGCATATAACACATTATGAGCACATAATTATAAACATGTTACACATCAAGTTTAGCCACTAAATAATCTCCATTAATTTAAGCATGATATTTATGTGTCATTAGTTTCTCTATAATTATGAGGATGAGACTATTTCAACTTTGGTTTTATCTCCAAATCAAGACAACAAGAAGTGCGGTCGAACTAAGCCATTAGGCAACCACAATCCCGCACTAATTCAAGAAACCAAGAAAGTAGTCCATGTGGCCGAAACTAAGCAATAGATGGTCTCGATGAACGTAGGCCAATTGCATTCACAATTCCACATGGATCTCCAATCATTGAATCAAGAACTTTGTTTCTCAATTTTAGCAATTATGACTCTTCATAATTCTAACTTCGTTTTATCTTTGAAACTTTGATTGCGATCAATTTTGGGAAACACAATCTCGATGAACGCAGATTAGCCATCCAAAACTTGAACCAATCTAGGAATCACAAGACTAAAACAAATAGGAAAATCAAACCCAAAATCCACACACAAACCAACTACCCAAAACCCATTCCAGATCAGCAAGTCTGGACTGGTTCTGTTACTGGTTCTGTTGAATCTTTCGAAAAAATTCCAGATTCTGGTTTTCAACCAAAATCAGACCTTCTGATCACCTTGTGCGGCCGCCCAAAATATACTTGTGCGGTCGCCCAAAACTGTGCGGCCGCCCAAGGCGTTTTGTGCGTCGCCAGTGCCATCAGAATGTGCAGATTTTTTAAGTTCGAAAATTTTGTCTCAAAATTGTTTTTCCCCGATTATTAAAACTTTGATCCAATCAAAATTAATAATCAAACAATTCTGAATCCACCATAATTTATTTATTGCGATTGAATCGTGCGATTAAAGTTGCAAAACAATAAACCACATAAAATCACATAACACATAAACAACATATATTCCAATATTCAAATCATGCAAGGCACATAAACAATTTATATACACATAACATGATCCAAGTATTGAATTAATCAACATGAACGGCGCTTTGATACCACTGTTGGGTTTCGATCAAACATGCGCAGCGGAATTTAGCATTTAAAATTTTGAAACCCAAAGCCATGGATCCGTTCATATGATTAAATCAAATACAATAACATGAATCTAGGATAAAACTAACCCTTGATGGCTATCAAATTCTCTTGGTCTTTGGTGGAGTTTGAAGACTTGATCACGATCACAAAGCTTTGAACACGAACTTTGAAGATGATGATTTTCACCCTCTAGCGGTATCCACACTTCGAACGAATATCAAAGGAGCTTCTTTGATCTTGGTTGCTAGACCAAATTGTGAAACACTTTTTCACAATCAAAAGAACTATATGGAATTTATTTTGTGTTTTATTTTGTTCTTCAACCAAGAATGTCTTGGAACAAAATAAACCCTCTCAAACTCTTTGAGACTCACAAAATCATTAGCCTAGAGTGCTGGCCGAATTTGGTCTTTTATACACAAGCATGACCTATTCCAAATAGGAAACTTGTGTCAAAATCCGTCCAAAATTCGTTTCCTAATCAATTAGGAATCTGCCACCCGACAGTACTGTGCGGCCGCCCAAAAACCTCTGTACGGTCGCACAACTATCTGAAGCAAAACTGGTACAAAACTAAGATAATTGTGCGGCCGCCCAGTCCATACTGTGCGGTCGCCCACTTCCCAGGATGTCCAGAATTTCCAAAATTCCAATGTAGTCCTTTTAAAGATTCGTTCTATTGTGTGTGACCCTCTAGGATTATACTAAGTTGGCAATGGGTTCAAACATGAAAACCATAAGATATGATTAGGTTCTAGCAAACCGTCATACCTACCCAAATAGTAATAACTAGATACAAGTTCGCATTCCCTTTAGAATATGTCACAATCCCTTTGTCCACGATGTCATTGAACACAAGTCATGGTCAAACAGTCAACTTGTTTTGTTCAATACTTTCTCGATTCCGAATATGTTGATAATTCAAATGCTATTGATCCAATCAATCCATTTGAGTCCGGCCGAACATTTCATCAACATCATTCCTACGAGTGGCCCAAGCTTGACATCTCTCGAGGAGGGACAAATTCATTTAGCTTATTATTCTTCCCTACGTGAATCCGATTATGCCAATCATACCCTTTATAACTTCCCGGTTAAAGGTAGCGTTTGAATATGTCAAACATAATGTTCATCAAGTGGAAGGACTATAATAACTTCATGTCTAAGGATTCAAATGACATAACTAATATGAGATATATTATGACATAGACCATGACATAAATCTCATAGAGCGGGTCATGTCCAGTACCTTGTTCCAAACAAGTACCCATAAATCTAACATGATCATCCCATGATCATTTAGCCTTTATACTAGTGCTTAACAAGTACTAGGGACGGAGATTATTATAATTAAACATGAACAATAAGAATAATAATAATCAAAACATCTCTTTATTGATATGAAATAAATGATAACAATTACAAACGTTTATTAAACGTGCCTAGGGCACCACTACCAAACAATCTCCCACTTGCCCTAGGCCCAATTTCCCATGTATCTAATACCCATGGACCTAACATGACCATCATGTTTAGCTTGTGGAAGTCCCTTTGTTAGCGGGTCCGCAACATTGTCATCAGTAGGTACTCTGCATATATTTACGTCTCCCCTATCAACGATCTCTCG